>OU342626.1:7800000-8390000 GCA_910589645.1 Tinea semifulvella
AAACATATTTCGGTTGGATGCTTGTCGGATTTCTACCGGTATTTCATTCCACGGATTTAGACTCGGAGGACGGGGAGGTACCGGGTTCGATTCCTGGTCGGGAAACAAAAATATTTATTAATGTAAATAAATACATTTCAATATTATTTAATTTATTTGTGATATTTCTCGACTTTGGTACGCTGGAGACATCGACGAGCTTGCCACTTGTCATGATTGGCCTATAGTAAAGTTGGCTAAATGTGAATCCGCTTATTTATAAGCGTGGTTTCTGACCACCCCGAAATAAAATATTATTTACTAGTAAGTACTTTAGTTTAATTTTTCCCTTAATATATGTTCGCAATGTCCCTAAGGTTGACCCAGTAAGAATGTCTAGCGGCATTAGGTACGCCTTTGTATAAAGCTTAAAATAAATAAACACACAAAATAAATAACAAAAAATAATTTATCACTGGAATGATGATGTATCTATTAGAAAAATAAATAAATATTATAAATGAGTGCATTTCTCTAATCAATAAAAATGTCATTGACACCTGTCAGAAGTTACAACAGGTTAAAAATCGGTAAAAGCTGGTGTTATCTATTGGAAAGTATTTGACAATGGGGAAGTCAAAGATAGGCTCATGTTTGACAGGTTCTTGAAATTGGATTATCTGTCAAGTAGTAGCTGTCAAATTGACAAGACAAGCTTTCCCACACTCCATGTAAAATCGACGCCATAGAGCAAAACCACATATGTCTTATTTTATACAATTTTAATTCAGAGGGGAAACAAGACAGCGATATGGCGGAGCTATTTTTTGTAAGTACATACATATTTAATTAATTAAAATCTATCCTAAGAATTTATTCGAAAAAATATTTACAAAATATAAAATAAAATTAATATTAATACTAAGGATAGGGATATAAGTCTCGTCCGCGTGGAATGGTGGCAAGAACGCTGGCTGCATTTCCCCGCTGAATTGCAATACTGATTCTTTGGGCGAAGAAAGAGCCAGCCCTCTTATCACCGGAGGAGACGACAAGACGCGGTGTTATGTCTTTTAAAAACTTTTTTGCACTTGGACCCCATGGGCCCAGAGTTTCTACAGCAAACGGTATAAATATGTAATCTTTTAATATATTACATATTTGCGCCGTTTGCTGGACTCCGCATTTTCGGCTGCGGCTCCCGCTTTATGCGCTGTCCCCCTGAGATGCGACGCGGCGAAGGTGTCGACGCACGTGGCGTCCCACACCAGAGCACGTCCCCGTTCCCAGGGGACCAACGTCATACCATCGGGTCTCTTGCCATCGTCTCGGATAACTCCAATTTCAGCTCTAGAAGAGCTGGAACCTCGATGGTGGCTAGAGCCGTTTTAAAGATATCGTTAAGGGAGTTAATTCATTTAAATAATAATAATAATAAAATTCTTTATTGCACACAAAATATAAAATATAAAAACATGTACATTGGCGAGCATATTGCCATAAAGGTATTCTCTACCAGCTAACCTTTGGGAGAGTGAGAGAAGAATATTATGGGTGCATTTTATTTAATTTATTTAAATAATAGTTTTCTTTTAGGTTAAAATATTTTTTATGTAGTATAGTTTATTTAAATTTAGGTTTTATATATGCAACTTATATTTTAGTACCTATTTTTTTTGTTAAATTTAATAAATATATTATTTATTATATTATATTATTCCCCTACTTCTAAATATTCATTTCTAAATATCCTTTTACATTCGAATGCATGTTATTATTATTGACTTTAAATCAATCTACCCACGTTAGAGTAACCACGGATCATGACAAGTGGCAAGCTAGTCAATGTCTCCAGCGTACCAAACTCGAGATATGTCACAAATAAATTAAATATTAATTAAATTTTATTTACGTATTAAAATTAATAAATATTATTGTGACCCGACCTGGAATCGAACCCGGTACCTCCAAGTCTAAATCCGCTAGACCACGGAGGCAGTTTAAATGTTTAGAGTAGTATAATATATAATACTTTTTCATATATAATACTTGCTTTAAGTCAGTGTATAGGAGCAGAGTCCGTGAGATAATTAGAGTTAAGTATTCGATAGAATAGACTTAAATGTAATTTTTACTTTCTTTTATGGTTTAATTGTATTTTGAAAATGTAATAAGTATAGTTCTCTTTTACAGTTTTGGTACTCCAGGTCTAATTATATGTATATTGTTTGTTATATACATATAACTCCATGGTCTAGTGGTAACAAACGTTGCCGTGAACTCGGAGGTCGTGGGTTCGATTCCCACGATTCGGTGTGGGTGTTTATATGTATAATATGTAGGTATATATTTACAAAAAAAAAAGTATAATATGTAGTTTATCAACCATCTAGTTTCCGTAACACAAGCCTCGTAGCTTACCACGGTAACTAGATGGCGCTGTGTGACCTGTCTGGAAATATTTATTTATTATTTATTTATTATATAAATTGTATTATGACTGTTTGTTACCATAATAAAATAAAATAAAAAATAAATAAGACATAGGTAGTTGCGATTCTGATGCAAGAGTCTGCAAGCATCTATCGACTTTTCAAATAGCAAAACGATCTTTGTTAGATAACGATTTTTTTAGTTCAACGATTTATATGTAAACAGTTCGAACTTCGTGTTATTTTAACCCAGTTTTATATGTCGAATAGTTTTTGGAGCATAACACGGGTTGGGATAGATTTAAGCGGTGAATTTCTTTTGATATAATATTCAATCTAAGACCGATAAAGTGTTCTTATGATTTCCTCAATTTTTATTTATTAGGATCTCTGACAGTATTATTATTATGCATGTATGTGTATAGTATATATGTATATACATATATAACGTAATGATACAGCCATCGATGTATATATATAAGTTTGCTTTGTGTACCTACCAACTTTGGGGGGCAATTCTCAAGCAAAGATAATGCCACATGCTTTATTCATCGGACATTATATCACAATGCATACAAAAATACTAGTTTTACTCGATATAAATATTAATATTAGGCGCTCTCGACGCTTGCTATCTCGCGACTGTTGGTGCAGCTACATGACTTCGATTGGTTTTACGGGAACGTTTTTATATCAGTGAGGGCCTATCTATATACATCGATGATTACAGCCCTTAGAACACAGCGTCCTAGACCTCCACTGCTGGAGATGGGCCTTCCAGAACATATACCGCCTCCGTGGTCTAGTGGTAACAAACGTTGCCGTGAACTCGGGAGGTCGTGGGTTCGATTCCCACCGGGGGCAAGTTGTACATTGTATAATTTGTCTCGGTCTGGGTGTTTATATGTATAATATATATATATATATTTACAAAAAAAAAATAGTTTAGCAACCATCTAGTTTCCGTAACACAAGTAAACAGGAAAATTAACTATATTTTAAACACAATAGGAAATACTGAATTTGCTTATGCAAGATTTGACATTAAAGTGACTAATATATTTTATTCATTTAAAAAATGACATTGCGTTTTTATAAAATACAGAAATTAAATAAAATAAAAAAACGCAACCTCAACATCCTTTCAACTAAAAGAAAAAAAAGAAAGATAAACACAAGTCATACAAAAAATTAAACATTAGTCACATAAGTATAACAAAAAATATTAAAACATTAGATAAAATAAACATCTAGTACATATTAATATTTTAAAGACAAATTGAAACAAAACAAATTAAAACTAAAATATCAATGAGAAAATTAAGAATAATACATACATTAATAATCTAATCATAAGTCAATCGGGTGCGCGTACCTTCATTACATTATTGTTGCATTTAACATGTAAAATAATAGTTTGTAATAACGTAACACTTTGGCACAGAAACGCTTCATTATTTGACGGTTGATTGTCGCATGAGTTTGATGATGTACTGCCTTCAGCTTTGTCAGGTAATTGCGGACACATAACTATGCTGTGTCGCTTAGAACACAGCAAGCATTTAGGGAATGACTTGCACGTTTTTGCTGGATGACCTAATTTTAGGCATATATAGCAACCCTTTTTGTTCCTAATATGCTCCTTTTTCTCCTCTAAATTCATTTTATTTAACTTTAAACATTGGACGCTATTGTGTGAAGGTTTGTTGCACCATATACATAATAATGCATCCCGTTTTTCTTCATTTATTTTTAAATAAGATTCATCTTTATTTATTGCTGACAATAAGCATGTGGCGGACGGCTCTCTTAAATTAGTAGTAGTACTACTAAAGCCAGTTTTAGCCATTTGTATCCTCTCTTCACATTCGACTTCAGACTTTAAAAAAATAAGTAAAGTACTTAGCTCGTCATTTATTTCACGCGTCACTCTCGTTCTCTCCCAGACTCTGAGCGTCTCTTCAGGAATCGCCGACTCGACCAAAGGATACAGCATTGCCGCATATTTGTCACTGGTAACTCCAAAGGTCTCCAGTGCTCGCAACTGTGTATTTAATTTATCGTATAATATACGTAAATCCATTTTTATATGTTCCCTTGATTGGGATAAAACTAAATCAATCAGTTCTCTGACATAATTTTGTACCAAAAGCTCGTCGCGCGCGAATCGCGAATTTAGTTGAGCGACGGCTTTGTGATAATTTTCTCCGCTGGGTGGAAAACTCTCGATTAACTCGCGAGCGCTTGTGCCAGGTTCGGTAGCTTGGTATAAATATTGGAATTTATCATCATCATCCAAACTAAGATCATCATTAATCTTTTTAAATTGGCCCCAAAATGACAGCCAGTTTTTAATGTTTCCGTCGAATTTTTTTAGTTCAATTTTAGGCAATTTAAATTGCCTTTTGACATTTATATGTCCATCATGAGACCCCACCTCAGCATCAGAATCACGGTCATGCCGTGTAGCTTCACTTCTAGTGATATATGACCTTACAGAGGAATTATTAGGATATTCGGTACGTTGCATCGATAATAAGTTATTGACTTTACCTTTGATCATGAGCCAGCCCAACTCAATGTCGTCGGTTACCTCCGAATCCTCTAGTATATCCTTTTCGGATGTCCCGCTTTCGGCCCAATGTTGCCGAATCTTCTCATCGCAAGAAAATAATAGCTCCGCTTTCATAGTTAGCTGCTCGAAAGCAGCACGGAGCTCTGCCTCGCGAACGGGGACTATGCATAATTCCTCGACCTTGCTAGCCCGTTTGGTATATACGCTTCGGTGGATATTTCGAATCCTTTGAAGCGCTTCCATAGTTGTGTCGTTAATTAACCCTTTTTTATTTAATCACGGTCGCCATAAACAGGAAAATTAACAATATTTTAAACACAATAGGAAATACTGAATTGCTTATGCAAGATTTTGACATTAAAGTGACTAATATATTTTATTCATTTAAAAAATGACATTGCGTTTTTATAAAATACAGAAATTAAATAAAATAAAAAAACGCAACCTCAACATCAAGCCTTGTAGCTTATCACGGAAACTAGATGACGCTGTGTGACCTGTCTGGAAATATATATATATATATCTCTCTGGAGAATTTCTTTTGATATAATACTCAATTTAAGACCGATAAAGTGTTCTTATAATTGGCTCAATGTTTATTTATTTGGATCTCTGACAGTATTATTATTATGCATGTATATGTATAATATATATATACATATATATTATCATTACAGCCCTTAGAACACAGCGGAGAATTTGGCCAGACGGCTTGGCGTGGTTTCTGACCACCCCGAAAGGGTAAACGGTCGTGATGATACTTTACTTTTTTCTAACGAAACGGGAAAAACCGTTCCGATGCTCTAATTGTTTTATTATAAACGACGAGAGTTGACCGACAGTACACACACGGCAATCGGTCTTATGAAAAACTTAATTCCTATACACATTGATCACACATAGGTACACACACCCACACGCATACACACAAACACGCATAGACACTCACGCGTTCATACATACACACTTTATTTACAGTCCTTCAACCAATTTACTTATTGATATTTTTTTATTTATTATCATTGTTTATGTTTTTAATGCAGTTTACGATAGATAGCTTTGGTATCTGTGGCTGATGGGTAGGAATAAATACATATTTTCTTTCGTCTTATTGTATGTTATTGTTTTGTTTGTGTTTTTGTTGTATTTTGTAAATTTCCTTACTTTTATGCACTTTTTATTTTTGTTGATTTCTTAATCTGTCTTCACAGTGGATTTATATTTTTGTGTATAATTAGTAAACTCATTCATGGCCTTATTTATTGTGTAAAATTTGATAATATTCAGAATGGTTATGCTGTTGGAGTTCCAGATAAATAAATAAATGACTGACATCAGTACGTCATCGCGTTGTCGGTTCATTTGTGAGTATGAATGTAGGTCCCAAACAAGCATTGCAATGGTTTATCACTATTTACTTGTTAATATTGCTTTAGTGACTATATATAGGATGTTACTCAATCACTTCCTTCCTCAAAAAGTGTACTTATAGACTTATACTAAAAGACCGGTTAACAAGAAATGCAGGTTGGATTTTTGAGACCGGACCTTAACAGTCATAGTTACATAAACGACCTTCGATGCATAACTTTTCGAGATATTCTCAACTGCATTTGAGAGGTTCTTATTTTGAACACTTCGTTAAAGTTTTTTTAGATTTAGTAGTTGACTGATTGATTTAGATTGACTTATGGCTGCCAAACATGGAAATATAACAATTATACAAAGAATAAAATTACAACACTCACAAAGATTGAAATGGAAATGGGCTGGTCACGTGGCACGTGGACACAACAGTGGATAACAGATGGACTAAAGTAGTTACTACATGGAAGGGACCGAAGGGCAAGAGAAATAAAGGAAGACCTAAGGAAAGATGGGAGGACGAGATAGTAAAAGAAGCAGGACAACACTGGATGGACGAGGCACAGGATAGGAAGAAATGGATAGAAAAGGAGGAGAGCTTTACCCGACGAGGGGTCCTTAATTAAATTAGAAAAAAAAGACATTATTATTTAAATTAATTTTGACATTGTAATTAATCATTTTAAAATAAATAATTTAGATATAAGAACATAGTTTTAGTTACATAGTATGTTAAATTAGTATTATTATTATTTTAAGCTTATATTTAAAATTATTAATTGAAATTGTTCTTGACTATGTAAAAACTGTACATTATTATTAATTAATTAAGGAATAAATGGCTTTATTTATTTATTTATTTCAAAACTTTATGCACTAGGTACACAGGCGGACTTAATGCCGCTAGGCATTCTTACTAGTCAACCTTAGGGACAATTTAGAGCATTTGTTATGTGAGGCAGGTGCAAAATATAATAGGAGCATTAAGATTTGTGAAAAAAATAAACAAAATAAATCAAACTTAAATACTAAATCTAATATACTATATACAAAACTATATATTAATCAGTAGGTATACACTAAATAGACTACATACTATCATTATACTCGTATATAAATAAAATACATAGGTACATATAAATAATAATACATATATATTTATAGAATACAATATCATATACTTACGAGTATATATCTATGTAATGGAGCTATTTAGGAAACGTGTAAAAACCATTCTTTTAAATAACGATCTGTTTGGCGCTTGTCGGACATCTACAGGCAGGTTGTTCCACAAGTTTGCGGCAACAACTGCAAAAGAGTTGGACATAAAGCTAGAATGATGGGAAGGAATAGAAAGAACACAGTTATGCGATGACCGCAACGACATGTGTAGAGAAGAAAGATAGGCGAATTTGTTCTTGAGGTATTTCGGTGTCGCAGGCTCATCAAGTACAGAAAATAATAAACAAAGTATTCTAAGATTTCTGCGACTACGAATTGGCAACCACTTCAACCTGGCTCGATACTCGGAAATGTGATCGTATTTACGCAAACAGTAGATAAAACGAATACACGAGTTGAGCATCCGATCCAATTTATTGAGCAGCAATTTATTATTATTATTATAAGTATTTTGGGCGCGGTGGTAGCTCGGTTGTAAAAATGTTTACCTTAAAACCCTACAAAGATCGGTTCAAACCCCCCCGGCTTGTACCAATGAGAAATACACCTTTCCTACGTGCTGCAAATCTTTGGAATGACCTACCTTTATTTATGATGTAATTTATGTTTATATATATGTATACATTGCGTATTTATGTATTTGTATATGTATTAGTATGTAATATTATAATGTTATACTGTTAAGAATAAATTAATGATTGCACCTACCATCTATACTGTCTAAATGTCCTAAAGGTTTGGCTGTCAGAGAATGCCAGCGGCATTAAGTCCGCCTTTGTACATAGTGCAATTAAGTTTTTAAATAAAATAAATGAATAAATCATTGAGCTAGGGTAGGCTAACAGAGCTGTTAGTAAGTGCACTGGTTTTCTGTCAAGGGACCAAAATCAGACTCTGAGTGTACTTTTAATAAATCTAGTCTTTCTAGAAAATAAAATTACGGTTTTTTTTTATATTTCCGTATTTTAGACAGAGGAAAAATGCAAAAAACCTTTAGAACGAGGGGACTCAGCCAAGAGTCTGGCCAAGAAGTTGTCGAAGCGGCTGACGGAGAAATCTGGAGACTGGCTGTCAATAATGAAAGACTGGGATATTATTATTATTATGTGTGTTCATGCAATATGTGTGTATGTGTTAAATAGGTTGTATTTAGTATATCTGTGTCCGTGAGGTGTTTTCCATCCGTAAGGCGGGCGGTTGAAAATCGGCGCTATGGCATATCTATATATGGTATAAAATATATTATTATTTCTATATGCAACAAATAAAGTGTGTTAGATGTGTTTCTTACTTGGTAAAATATATAAATTGAAGCTTAAAAATTTTATTGCCAAATATTTCGCCTCTCTTTGGAGCGGTGTCATCAGTGACAGTGACTGAAAGTCTTTGTCATAAATTTTGAAAAAGTAATTTTATTATTAGCAATGGTAAAGGCAATGCACTATACAGCTTTGTATTTATTTTTTAGAAAAATATCATCATCACCTAGCGCATCATGGAAAACATCATCAGCATGTTATGTCCATTGTTGGTTCGATATTAATAAATTTACAAAACAAGTTAGACAAAACCTAATGCATTACATTCAGACCAGGACTATAGTATGCACCAAGATGCCAAATAAAATAGCTTTCCCATGTTTTTCTAAAAAATAAATACAAAACTGTATAGTGCATTGCCTTTATTATTTCTATATGTATTTTATTGTTGTACGATATATATTTATTGTTTATTTAGTTGATAAGTATTTTAGTTAGTAATTTTAAATCATAGTTTATAAATATACTTATACACATGCACCCACACTCTCCTCACTCTCCTAAAGGTTAGCTGTTAGAAAATGCCTAGACATTAAGCTAGCCTATGTACATTGGAATGTTTTTTATTTCTTTGTGCTATAAAGAATTTATCTATCTATCTATAGGTTGTAGTGGACGCCGAGCTGATCGCCTTTTTGTCGCTATACATATGCTGGTAGGCTAAGTATTTTGCGTATAATCTTTTTACTATTTTTTGTTATGTTTAGTTTTTTCAATTTGTATTATGCTATGTGTATGGTTTGGCAACAAATAAATATATTTCTTTCTTTCTTTCTTTCAATTATTTTTGCCAACGTATTAGCCTCGCTATACAGAGCCGAGATGTTGCCAGAATTCTTGGGGCTATCTTTGATGGGTCGTCTCTTATAGTCATTTTTTTTTATAGGTTAAGTAGTTTGTAATTATTATTTAAATAGTCACAAAATTGGCGAAAAACTTAATTAACACAAAAGGAATTTAATTTCCATCCCACCTAAGGTTCAATATCCTATAGCAAACTATAACCATAAGAGAGTTTATTTTGACCACTTCTTTATATGTAAGTCAATATTATGTTAATCTTAGAATCGAAGTTATTCAGAATTTAGAATAAAGATTTCTTATCACAAATGACATGCAATTCCAGTAGTAAAATGATATTTCTGTTGAAATAATCTACAGGAAAACGAAGTTTGGATTAGTCATTAAAAAATGATATATTTTATGTCTTGTAGATTTACATACTTGTAAAAAAAAACAAGCCAATACAGAAGGTAAATAATGTTTTGTTTTTTGGGATGATGAATGAGGTGATAGGGAAGGCAAAGGTTCTACCAGTCCATACAGCCAAGTCTGACTTAATATATATATTTCTTTCTTATGAGTTAAGAAGGTCATCATCAAATTCCAGATGTTGCAGAATTTGATGCTTTCCTTGGAGTTGCTCGGCCGTCCGGCGCAAAGAACTACTTTTACTTTTACCGGCCCATTGCCATTTCAGCTTGCTTATTTTAAAAGTAACGTTGATTCTCTGACGAAGATCTACGTTTCGAATTCTATCCATCAGAGAAATACCAAGCATAGCTCTCTCCATAACTCGCTAAGCGACTTTGAATTTATGGACCACACCCATTGTCTTTGTCCACATCTCTGCTCCGTACGAGATTACGGGGAGAACACACTGGTTGAAGACCTTCATCTTTAAACATTGTAGTATGGAGGATGAGAGAATGTGCCAGAGTTTCCCGAATACCGCCATCCTAGCTGAATGCGTCTGACGGCTTCTTTGCCGTTGTAGTTGTCTACAGGTAGACGAGCTAGACCAAGACCAAGACCGAGGCCAGCTATTCTGAGAATTCCTGGTCGGGGAACATAACATTTAATAATTTAAATATATAAATTTTATTTGTGAAATTTCTCGAGTTTGGAAAGCTGCACTGAAGACATCGAAGAGCTTGCCACTGATTAAGTTTGGCCTATAGTAAAGTTGGGTTTCTGATCACCCCGGAAGGGATACGGTCGTAATGATACTTTACTGGTCTTTTCTAGAACGCTTGTGCCAGGCTGGCGAAGCAATTAGACCGGAAAGGATGAACATCTTATTGATTCGAACCTTCGACCTGAGTGCCAAGCTGGAATTGTTACATGAGAAATGTAATAACCAAAAAGTTACAATATAAATCAAGATAGCATTACATGACATGGGAAAGTCGATTAATAAATTATTTTGCCAAAAAACTAATCCATTCTACAAAAATTCGCTACCGTTTGACATTTGACAATATAATATCAATAAAGTCGCGCATATCTTAGAATTTTACATTTAAATTTTGAATTATAAATAAGTTTGATAAGAAACTAGTATTTATAGACTTATATTAAAATGTCCGGCTATCAAATAATAACGAGATATAACCTCTACTAATATTATTTATCTGGGAGCTTTGATATCGAATGGCGGTGGATGCGAGGAGGAAATTAAGCGTCGTATGGCAGTGTCGAGGTCTGCTATGGAGAAGCTTAAGAAAATATGGAGGAACCGAAACATTACGAAAGCTACTAAAATCCGGCTGGTCAGAGCTCTTGTGTTTCCCATTTTCCTGTATGCTGCAGAGACGTGGACCCTGCGCGAAACTGAAATAAAACGTATTAATGCTCTAGAAATGTGGTGTTGGCGGAGAATGTTGGGCATATCGTGGACGGAGTTCCGAACCAACAAATCAATCCTGGAGGAACTAGAGATAGGACAACGCCTTTCCTCAATCGTGCAATCACGCATTCTCACTTTCTTTGGAC
Organism: Tinea semifulvella; assembly: GCA_910589645.1. Lineage (NCBI taxonomy): Eukaryota > Metazoa > Arthropoda > Insecta > Lepidoptera > Tineidae > Tinea > Tinea semifulvella. The sequence goes on from OU342626.1 coordinate 7,811,628, forward strand.
ACGTATCACGGCGTGGAGATACATCCATTGAGCGCCTTGTAGTTCAGGGAAAAGTCGATGGCAAGAGAATGCGTGGTAGGTCTCCGATGAGATGGACTGACCAGGTTAAAGCAGCAATGGATCACCCCCTACATAAGTGCTCCAGGAAGACTGCAGTTCGAGACGAGTGGCGACGACTTGTTAAGCGTGCCACTGACACTCAAGTGACGACCACGACCACTCTGCCAAGAGTGTAGCGACTAAGAAGAAGAATATTATTTATTTATTTTATTTATTTAAAAACTTTATTGCACTATGTACAAAGGCGGACTTAATGCCGCTAGGCATTCTCTGACAGCCAAACCTTTAGGACATTTAGGCAGTATAGATGGTAGGTGCAATATTAAGTAAGTCCATATATATCAATATATACATACCAATATTTACTTACTATTACATAACACGTATATAAATAAATTATATATATATATATATATATAAATATACTATATATACAAATAAACCACTTAAACGATGAGGGAAGTAATATAGAAATAATGATGTGGTTGCTGCAAATGAAAAAGGAAAAAAAACTATATAAAAAATAGAGAAGTTGAAACAATTAGGTTGATAAGAAGTACCTATATACTAAATTTTTGAAGATAGCTCGATTTGAAGCTTGTCTTATATTTAATGGTATGTCGTTCCAGAGATTTGCAGCAACAACAGCAAACGAATGGGAGACAAAAGAGGTGTGATGAGAAGGAATGGAGAGTGTGGAGTTGAAACTAGATCGAAGGGTTCGATCGTGAATAGAGCCAAGAAATGTGAAGCTGTCTTTAAGATACTGAGGCGAGCCGGGTTCATTCAGGATACTATACAGTAAGCAGAGAACTCGACAATTTCGCCTCTTACGAATAGGGAGCCATTTGAGTTTATCCCGAAAAGACGAAATATGATCATACTTGCGTAGACCAAAGATAAATCTAATGCATGTGTTGTGCAAACGTTATTATTAATAGAGGTTGTAAACAAATCCATACTAGAGGAACTGGGAATCATCACATAACAATGCACCCCCTTACCTAAAAGATAGTTTCCAATTCCTATGTGACTCTCACAGCCTTTCACTTAGTTCTTCCCATAATAACCTACATAAAATCCCTCCCCACTCTTCCAGCAGATATTCAGATTCCTTTACAGTATCTGCAGCTCGCCAATGGAATAGACTTCCTTTAATTATCAGACAGGCACCATCTCTTAAAATATGTAAAGATAAGCTATACACAAACTTATTTCATAAGTCGCCATAACTCATTTATTATATATGCGTATATGTATGTATTTTATATTTAGTTATATATGTATTTGTTTATGTAGGACATTTATTTATATATTAGTACTATATGTTTGTAATTAATGTGTGTTATAGTAATAAATAATTTCAACTATCATTTATCTCCTGCTGCACCCGCTTATTACATATCTCAGTCACAAAGGTTAGTTGGTAGAAAATGCATTTACGGCATTAAGCTCGCCTATGTACCTGCACTTGTTTTGGTTTTAATAAAGAATTTATTATTATTATTATTATTAATGCCTTTCCTCTGTTGTACGCATTTTCACTTTTTTCGGACACGTGCGGCTGGTAGACCAAGGGACAGTCGATGTAAGGTCCCGATTAGATAGACTGATCAGGTGAAGGCTGCAATGGATCATTCCCTACATGAGTGCAACAGGAAACCTGCGTTTCGAGAGGAGTGGTGTCTGCTAGTTAAGCGTGCCACTACAAATGGCGACCACTACCACTCTGACAACAGTGTCAACCACACGCACAGGTCAGAATATGCACCCATATACCGTAGTCACCATCCCTTCGCGTACGATAAAGACGTGGAATGCTCTTCCAGCCTCTGTGTTTCGACTTTCCTATAACTTGGAGTCCTTCAAGCGAAGTGTGAAAAAGCATCTAGTCAAGCCGGCATAGTGTTAGGGGCTGATGGCAGTTATGAGTGTCTGACTTCAGTTGCTAACATTCATGGACCTTGCGCGCCACTTACCATCAGGTGGGCCCAAGGTCACATATCGTACTAGTATAAAAAAAAAATAAAAAAAAAGTTTAGCGATTAAGAAGTCGAATATTATTAATATAAATAGGCCATTACGCGGTCTGTAGCCCTATTTTATTACTTAGTCGCAAACGTTATTAGTGGATTTCGTTAGAGGTTGCGTCATAATTACAAAATATTACTCAATTCTCAACTTTATAGGCGCTTGACATTGACAGGCAGAAATATGAACTTTAATTGCGTAGTCGCGATCACAGCGACATTATTGCAGCTCAGCCAATACCACCGTTGGATCGGTGGCCAGCGCTCCGAGCGGCGCCCACGAGAGTGGAATTAATCCGCACACGTTTTTCTCTCTCACAATTTATAGTCGTTTTTACGTATAATTTGTCTCTTTCTGGGTGTTTATACATGTATTATATGTATATATATACAAAAAAAAAGTATAATATGTAGTTTATCAACCGTCTAGTTTCCGTAACACAAGCTTTGTAGCTTACCACGGAAACTAGACGGCGCTGTGTGACCTGTCTGGAAATATTTATTAAAAAAAAAAAAACTCTTCTGCTATAATAAACCATATACAGTCCGCTAAACAATCTTTCCATCCATCGAAGACCCGCAGCAGTATCCCTACGCGGTTAGCAGCACAAATAGGGACTGACGACTTTATACAAGCGTGATATATATAGTTAACGGATTCCATTATATAACGTTTGCGCTTAAGTAAAATAGGGCTGCTGGACAATATATTCAAAGTTAAATATCAATTAGATATGACCGTCGTACACTAGCACCTCAAGCAATTGTTTATAGTCACACACAAAATGTTAAACATTAAAAATAAATACTTTTTTTTAAATACCCGGTATGATGTACATAAGTCAAAAAAAATATACTATATCACAATAATAAAACAATTTTGAACTATATTTGTAGGGAATATGATTCAATATATTAAAAAAAGTATTATTTGCATTAACAAACTATCTTTAAAAACTTCTCTAGACGCTCTGATAAGAAAGTTCCCATGGGTTGGTAAATAAATTTAGAGACTCCGACATCTGTCGCACTCTAAAAATGTGGAATGCTCTTCCAGTCTTTGTGTTCCCACTTTCCTATAACCTAGAGTCGTTCTAGATAAGTGTGAAAAAGAATCTAGTCAGGCATATTGTTGGGGACTGAAATCTTGTGTAGCCCAATCTTAGTCATGGTCTTGCAGTCACGCTTTTTTGCAAGACCAAGACCAAAGACCATTGATATGTCAGCAAGACCAACACCAAGATTCTTATTCTTGGTTTTGCGCAAGATTCTTGCTCAGTCAGTTTTGTCCTAATTTTGATAAAATTAGGCCCATTTTTTTCACTAAGTAGTTCAAAGATTTAGCTGGAACTCCTCTCGCACCAACTGCCACTGCGTAAAGCTGAGTCTTTAACCCGTTCCTGATCATAATATTTATTCGTACATTTGATTCCCACGAAACGGTGTTGTTTTACTTCCTCGTAAGTTGATAGACTACAATTATTAAAAGTGCACTCAGATCTTGGAAAATATTGGATAATGCGAGAGAAACCCCGTTAAGTGGCTTCTATTTTCCCACAGGAATTTTGCGATTAACATCAGAAATAATTCCTTTGCCAAATAACCTGCTGAAAGTATTTTCGAACTTGTTCAATTTACAATCTTTCGGCAAATATTTGTTAAGCAAATACATTAAATACTATTTCGTGAGAATTAACGAATGGCGTCAATGACAGACTATTCAAATACTGTTACGATAAGGTTGAAATTGTAATTCAAAAAAATCTATATTTTATTTGAAAAATAAAATTACTAAAACTGCCTCCGTGGTCTAGCGGTTAAGTCAGTGGATTTAGACGAGGAGGTACCGGGTTCGTTCCTGTTCGGGACACAATAATTTATTTTATTTAGTTATTATGGCGTAACAAACAAATTACAATCATTTACAATTTACATTTATATGAATGAATTAAACAACCAAACTGTAATTCTTGAGTAGTACTCGAAAAATCTACTTACACAAAAAAAACAAAAAAAAAACGTATAAAGTTAAAAAGAAATTAACTTAAGTAAATTTACACTGCCTTCGTGGTCTAGCGGTTAAGTCCGTGGATTTAGACTCGATTACTGGTCGGGATACAAAAATATTTATTAATGTAAATAAATACATTTAATTAATATTTAATTTATTTGTGATATTTCTCGAGTTTGGTGAGGCTGGAGACATCGACGAGTTTGCCATGGCCTATAGTAAAGTTGGCTAAATATAAATCCGCTTATTTATAAGCGTGGTTTCTGACCACCCCGAAAGGGAAAACGGTCGTGATGATACTTTATACTATACTTACTTACTAAATTTACACAATGGAATAAAAAAATTAAAAAACATGCAAACAAATCATATAAAAAATAATTAAATAAAAAAATAGGCGGACTGATGGTGGTAATAATTGCCCAGTCTGCCGGGGCGGGGAAGTATCCACCGTTCGTGCCGACAAACCCAATAAAGTGTATCCACACGTTTCGGGACCAGGCTCGAATTGTCGTCATGACCAGACAAGCCGGCATAATCGTCATAATCAGTCATGAGTGTCTGATTCCAGTTGATAACATTCATGGACCTCGCGCGTCAGTTGCCATCAGGTTGGTACAAGGTTGCATGTCGTGCTAGTATGAAAAAAAAGAAAAAAAAACTCGCAGCCAAATAATACTATTAGTTTAGATGGATTTAAGTGTGGTAAATATATTTACGGTATATCGATTAAGCGTGTCAATTCCTTGTTAAAGAACATTAAAACTTAAAGGACATGCGTTTGTATTTCTGAACTGTTATTTGTATTGTGACAATTTTCACCGTTTTTTTCTGTGTCAACAGCATTATGTCACTTTTGTTTCGGATGGCATTATGCAATACAAAGCATCAATATGCTTTGTAAACAATTTTTACGTTTTTTCCCCATCCGTTAGGATAGCGGCGTGCTTCGGCCACGCGACAGCAATAAAACCATTAAACCAAAAATACTGGACTTATGTTTTTGACCCGGGCTTTTAACTAGCTTCGCCGTTTAACGGTCAAAGCGGAGGTGCTAGGTCTATCCCTGGTCGTGAAAACTGTGAATATTTAACTTATTTGTGATATTTATCGACTCTGGTACGCTATATCGACAAGTTTGTCACTTGTCATCATTCCCACGGAATGGTAAGCTATTTATTAATATATCTCTAAAATATTTAAACTGCTTCTGTATTCTAGCGGTTAACTCCGTAGATTTACGCTTGGAGGTCCTGGGTTATATAGAAAGGACAGAGACAGGCATCATAAGAACATAAAAGATAGCAACAGAGTAGAAGCAATTAAAATTATACCCGCCACCAGAATATTTCTCACTGTGAACAATAGTGCACTCTTTGTGCGATACAAAATTCGGAAAATATCACCTTGGCCAGGTATAAAGAAAACAACTTCATTGTGTTTGAATGCATTAAAACTGTTAGGCGAACTCCGAAGCAAACTGCCCACACTTTGCGAGCTAAACCGAAAGTAGCAGCTTCTTGATTTTGGCTTTGAAGGCGGCGCGGGAGTTACTGAAGATATCCACGTTTTATTATTACTGATTTTTTTTTTTTTATTTTTATTTTATTATGGTAACAAACAGTCATAATACAATTTATATAACAAACAATATACATATAATTAGACCTGGAGTACCAAAAATGTAAAAGAGAACTATACTTATTACATTTACAAAATAAAATTAAACCATAAAAGAAAGTAAAAATTACATTTAAGTCTATTCTATCGAATACTTAACTCTAATTATCTCACGGACTCTGCTCCTATACACTGACTTAGAGCAAGCAAATATGTCCACGTCAACCAAGCAATCATTATATAGTTTTACTGCACGTCTTAAAAAGGTGTTTTTTGCATAATTTGTTCTGCTAAAGGAGGAAATGAACAAGTCTTTAGAACGTGAGGTAAGTCGAGGCACTCTAAACGTGACATTGTCTAAAAGAGTAGGAGAGTCTATGTGATTATTCACTATTTTGTACAGAAACATGGAATCGTTTAAAAAACGGCGACTTTGCAAAGAATTAACTTTATGACGTTCAGACGCAGCCTTGTAACTTAAGAACTCGTTCCCAGTGCGGTATTCTAATGCTTTCAGGAATTTATTTTGTAGTTTTTCCAATCGGGATATGTGCACTGCGTACTGAGGGCTCCACACTATGCTACCGAACTCCAAAACACTTCGAACGTAAGCGTAGTAAAGTGTTTTGTACGTAGATGCTTTCTTAAATGGTTTGCCTAGTCTCAGGATCATACCCAATCTTTTATAAGCTTTATCGATAATGTTATCTATATGTAAATTAAAATGAAGTTTGGAGTCCAATACAACCCCAAGATCTCTAATGCTATTTACCCTGTCCAAAGACTCTGTGCCAAGCGTGTATTTAAAGTTAATTGGGTTATGTTTTCGGGTATAAGTTATTATGTGGCATTTGCTTGCGTTTAAAAAGAGTTGATTTTCGTCACAATATCTACACAGGCTGTTCAGATCAGATTGAAGCTCGTAGCAGTCCTCTAGTGAAGCAACAACTTTAAATATTTTCGTATCATCAGCATACAATAGATGACAAGAGTTTTCAAAGGAATTCCCAATACCATTAATGTACAGAGAAAAGAGGAAGGGTCCTAAATGTGACCCTTGTGGAATTCCTGAACTTATACTTAAGTAGTCTGAAGAATATCCCTTAATGGCCACCGCTTGACTTCGATTACCAATATATGAGGATAACCACCGTAGGAGGTCACCATGTATACCAACCTCTTCCATCTTAAGTATTAACAGTTTATGACTAATCTTATCAAAAGCTTTCGAGAAGTCAGTATACACGGCGTCCACCTGGCACCCAGAGTTAAGAGCGTTCAATACAAAATCGGAAAAATTGGCCAAGTTAGTATCGACACTGCGGCCACGGAAAAAACCATGTTGAAATTGAGAAATGTGTCGCGATAATACTTGAGCAAGCTTATTCGTTACAATTTTTTCAAATATTTTTGCAAAAATGTTTAGTTTAGATATTGGCCTATAACTGTTTACATTATTGACATTTCCGCCCTTAAAAATGGGTGTAATTAAGGCTTTTTTCCAAATTGGAGGAAATAATCCTTCCCTAAGTGACTTTCTAAAGATGAGTAAGAGTGGCTCCACAAGCTCCTTTGCGCATTTAAGGACCAGCAGAGGATGAACTCCATCAGGACCAGCCCCTTTCCGTACATTCACTTTTTGTAGTTGTAATAGAAGCTCGTTACGTGTTATGTGTATTGAATTAATATCAACACAGTGCGACTGGTCAGAGTAGCTGCGAACTGTGGAGGTGCTGGTTGAGACAGGGACAAAAACAGAATTAAAGTATTCGTTGAATAGTTTACATATACCTTCCCCATCAGTAGATTTCCTATTTCCATATTCAATCACGTCTGGAATAGTATTTGTATTAAATTTTGATTTTATATAACTCCAAAAGAACTTGGGACTGGAATTTATTTTGTCCTCTGCATTTGAGATATAGTTATTGTAGCATTCGGCCGCGACCTTCTTTTCCCTACGCCTCAATACCTTGAAAGTCCCAAAATCGATAGGATTGGCATATTTTTTCCACCTTTTATGTACATTTCGCTTTTCCTTTACAATCATAATAAGAGCTTTGGAATACCACGGCGGATAGAAATTATTACATGTGATTTTGCGTCGCGGAACATGTTTTACAATTAAATCTGTAAGCAAAGCGGAGAATTGCTCCGAAACCCGGTTAGTATCCATATACTGCCACGAACTCCAGTCTATTGCCCGTAGACCGTCAGTTATTTTGTCATAATCAGCGGCATGGAACATATATCTGTAGTTTGAGTTATCTTTAAGTATAGGAGTGTGTGAAATAGGGATTGATATTTCTATTGCCTTGTGGTGTTCGTCCTCTATAATGAGCGGTTCCGCACAGATTGAGACTGTGCAGTTCATGTTAGATAGAGTGAGGTCTAATATACGGTCATTTGTGTTTTTACACCAATTAAATTGTTTTAAATTTGTAAACGATAAAAAGTCACTTAGGCAGGCAACAACGGGGTCATTTTTTGTGTCCAATGACAGATGATTTAAGTAGCCTACCTGACACCAAACTGCCTTCGAAACGTTATAATCGCCCAATAATAGAAAATTGTCATTCGGCCGATTTAAAACTAGGGCTGAAACATGGTCAAACATAATCTTTAGGGAATTTAAATGATTATTGTTGTGAGGGAAATAAGCACACATTATATGAATATCGCCAGGTGGATTAAGATCTAGACGGGAGGGAAAGGCGGCACTCTGCCCCCGGAGTGTAAGCCACAGCTCCTCGTGGTGCGGCGCTGACCGCATCCAGTCGCTGCGAGTGACCGCCAGCGCAAGGTCGGCGCGCACGGCCAGCAGCACGCCGCCACCCCGCGCCCGCCCGGACACTGACGCGTCACGGTCATATCTATACACGTTATAAAGTTGGCCGAAAAATTCCTCATCACTAAAAGCACTGGTTAACCAAGTTTCTGTCAAACAAACGATGTCATATTCAGATCGCAAAACGTTGTTTAAAAAGGTGTGCGATTTTGTACGTAGACCCCTCACGTTCTGATAATAGATATTTAGATTTAAGTTAGCTGCCTTTTCCATAAATTATAGATGTATAAAAAAACCAACAGAATATAACATTGTTGGATAAGGTTGAAGTGAAAGAGATTTAGCAGAAAATCCAATAATGACTGCATAATTAAATAAAGGACACTAAACAGAAAAACATAATATGTGTTGAGCGACGCATAACGTGCTGGCCTAAACATCGTTTTGTTTATAGAAAGCGTAATCCGCGAGTTTGACGATAAAAGAATGTAAACAGAAATAACAATTAAACAGGGTACCAAAATAACTAAAATAATTAAGAGTATATAATAAACTGTGAAGTCGAGAAGTCATTTGATTTTATCCAAATCTAAATCGGTGTTTATTCTAATGATTTTGGATTTCTCGTTTTTACGCATTAATATTTTACAGTCCCTTATCCACAAAAAGGCAAAGTTATTTTCGGATTTTAACTCGCGTGCACGTTTCAACAGCATTTTGTTTTGAGGCGTTAAGTGTTCATTGACAAAAATATTATTGGCCGGTCCAGAGAAGCCGATGTCTGCAGTGGTGAGTCCGCGGCGCGCACGCACTGCAGCTACAAGCTGATCCTTGCGACGCCGCTGTGTGAACCTCACAACTATAGCTGGCTCGCGGGCAACTGAACTAGCAGAGTTATTCCCATTGAAACGGCGAACGCGATGTATCATATCGATGTCAGTCTCCTGAAAGGTCACACCGACCATGGCGGATATGTCGTGCAATATTGAGTACAGATTGATATGATGATATATTAATAAATTTATTTCTGATATTGATAATCAAGGCGTTGTCAAAACGGCTCGTCAACACCTCGAGAGACAAGATATTTGATGGATATTTGGGCCAAAGGATCAGCATTAAACGTCGCATTTTATTTTAATAGCAATTTATATGTATTAAAAGTTTTTTTTTTTTTTTTTTTATTTATTTCACTCCGTAGCCACGACTCAGACTTTTTCACTGTTGGTCCTGTATACCTTTAGCTGTAAAGATGGGAAGAGAGACGGTTTATAGGGTTTTAGTCCGTGAGCGCCTTGGGGTCTCTTTATGAGGCCTCATGGTGATTCGGGCAAGCGACCCGCGGTGACCCTTCAGGTTGGGGTCGTATCGTCAGTCAATTTTGCGAGTTTAATAATAAACAATTTGTTAAAATTTCACGTGTCATTATATAATAATATTTCTCCCGGGTCTTCACATATAAGTCAAAAATCCTAATACTATTTTAAAAACATCATAACTAGGACAATAATTTCGGGAGGATTACCTTGTATTATTTACTGGAATTTGTATAAAGTGAACACTTTTAATGTGTTTCTTTGTCCTCGAATTGGACCTTAGATTTTTTTAAAAATAATTTATCATTTATAACTTAGCGACTTCCAGTGCAATTTAGCTAAATTGTTTTTTTAATACTCATTTATGATAGTCGTTTGCCTCCGTGGGCTGGTGCTTTAGCTAGGCTAAGTAGATTTTTTATTATAAAGAACACGACATACTCGTATGATTTTTGTTGATTTTTTCTCGAATACTCGGATTTTTGTAATTGGCTCATAAAATTCTACAAATATTGTGTACCTATCTATAAAATCTCTTTGACTTGACCCACTATTGATATTTTTTATATGTTTAATATATATATTTTAAATAGAAGTAAAAGTATCATCACAACCGTTTCCCTTTCAGGGTGGTCAGAAACCACGCTTATAGATTCACATTTAGCTAACTTTACTATAGGCCAATCATGACAAGTGGCAAGCTCGTCGATGTCTCCCGCGTACCAAACTCGAGAAATATCACAAATAAATTAAATAATAATTAAATGTATTTATTTACATTAATAAATATTATTATATTATATTGATCTTTTTAATTCTACTACTACGTGTATAAGACGCGCGATGGCCGACGAGCACTTCAGGCGAATACAGGTTGTGTAGGTAGTATGGCAGTATTGAATTGTACTATTTTATAATTATGTTTTTTTTTTGTATGTAAATTCTCATGTTTTATTATTATTTTTTGTTCAAGGTGTAACTATAAGTGGAAACTGTTAATTGGCTTTATTGTATCCAATCTTGAGCCTACTAGTGTAAAATAGCTGTAAGTTTTCCAAGCATAATAAATAAATAAATAAATAAATGTCCCGACCAGGAATCGAACCCGGTACCTCCGAATCTAAATCCACGGACTAGATATCCGCTAGACCACAGAAGCAGTTTATTTTTAATAAATAATATTATTTTTTTTAAATTACCCTTAACGTCTATACTTAGTTGTTTGATTTTATTTAAAAAAAAAAAATGGCATCTATATGTACGGACTATGGACAGGGTTATTATATGTGTTGCCCTCCTCTACACACACACACACCCACACACAGAAACACGCACAAACACCCCCACACATAAAGGCAAACACACTCACATACTTTTCTTGCTATTTAACTTACCTCTTTTTTGATTTTTTTTTATTATTATTGGAAGACACTGTCTCCTGTTATACAGCTGGAGACAGGGTTCACCATAACGAACCAACATTCTTGTGTGTTAATATAAAGCTATAGGCGAAAACTTTTAATTGGCTCATTTTTTATTATATCTATTTATGTATATTGTTATCTAGCTGTAAGTTTTCCTGTAATAAATAAATGAATAAAGAAATAATAATAATAAAAACAAGCTCGTAATTCCTATATCAAAAACAAAACTTGCAAAAAAGTGTATTCTGTATGGCTCCAAAAATCTACAATAAAATAAATGATGACATTAAGTTACTACCTTATTATATATATTATTATTATTATTATTTTTTCCAAATAACTTAATTTCAAAGTAACATGATTTAAAAATAATAATAATGAGTTTAGTTTAGTTATATTTTTATTTATTAATTAGGTTTATTTTTATTAATAGTAATTTATGTTTTAAGATGTAAGTTTTTAGTTTAATTAATATTTTATTATTTTTTAAGTCATTGTACCTATTTCCTTCGAATAAGTAAGTTTATTATATAAGTATTTATATCTAAAAAAAAAAAAATGAAGAAAAAAAAAAATATATATATAAATAAAAAAATTGCTCCAAATCGCTGCCAATGGGCAAAGTGCCAAGGATACTGGCAGCATTGCCACGTTGAAATACTGGTCCTTTGGCCCAAATATTGCCCAGCCCTTTTGTCTCCCGAGGTGTTGACGAGCTGACGAGTTACCACCTATACAACGATTTAAAAAAACACTAACGAAAATTCTAATTGACAAATGCTACTACTCTGAGCAAAATTTTCTAGAAGGTTAAATGAACAACATAAATTTCTTACTTTGACATCAATTAATTAATTCTATTTGTCATTTCAATCAAATTATTTATTTATTTATTTATAAATTCTTTATTGCACTTAAAAACTTAATAGTTGAGTACAAGGGCGAACTTAATGCCTCTCGGCATTTTATACTACGAGGGGCGTTCAAAATATTCTCGGTATGTGGATAAAAACAAACAAGTACGAAAAGTTTGATATTTTTATTTTTCAATATACTCCCCCCCTATGTTCATACACTTATAAGATCGATCAATTATTTTTTTTAATCCCTCATAAAAATATTTTTTATCTTTGGTGTAAAAATGCTCCTCCACGGCCGTCTTCAACGCTTCATCGTCAGAAAATTTATTTCCACGCAGATCCTTTTTAAGATTGGGAAACAAAAAGAAGTCGCTTGGGGCTAAGTCCGGACTATAGGGTGGATGAGTAACAGTTTCAAACCCACATTCAACAATAGCTGCCTTGGCAATATGAGCAGTATGGACAGGGGCGTTGTCATGCAGAAGCAGAACACCTTTGGTTAACTTTCCTCGCCTCTTTTCTTTGATCGCATCTCTTAATTGACGTATAACGTTAGCGTAGTACTGCCCTGTGATATTTACACCTTTTTCTTTATAATCGATAAGCAAAACTCCTTCACAATCCCAAAATATTGTGGCCATGACCTTGCCAGCTGACGGGATTACCTTGAACTTCTTGGGATGAGCTGAACCCTTAATGTGCCACTGCATGGACTCCTGTTTGCTCTCTGGGTCATAATGATGAACCCAGGTTTCATCTCCAGTAACTATTTTTTGCAGCACCTCATCGGGATTTTCACCACACAGGTCGATAAAATCTGAACAGCAAGCCACACGCATATCCTTTTGAAGAAGCGTCAGCATTCGCGGAACCCATCTTGCACTTACTTTTGACATATTAAGATGGTCATGTATAATGTCATGTACGGTACCAATAGAGAGATTGGTTACTTGAGCTATAGATTTTACCTTCACTCGGCCGTCTTCCAATATAAGTTTTTCCACTTTATCAATATTTTCTTGTGAGGTAGCCACTACAGGCCGGCCAGGTCTAGGGTCATCTTCAATACTCTCCCTTCCACGCTTAAATTCGCTTGACCATTTTTGAATAGTAGATAAAGAAGGAGCAGACTCACGGTAAACACAATCCATTTCCTCTTTTATGGTTTTTTGATTTTTACCCTGTTTTGTCAAGAATTTTATGACGGATCGGTGCTCTAATTTCGTTAAAATTGTTAATTCGCTCATGGTGTTCATGTTTGTTCGGCAATTGCAGAAAAACAAAAGAACATCTCGGTTCCAATTTTACTTTTTTTTAATGTCAATGGATGAATCTTAGCGGCCAGTAACAAATATATATATAAAAGAGGTTGTAACGTATCAATACCGAGAATATTTTGAACGCCCCTCGTAGCTAACCTTTGGGAGTGTGGTAGACGATTTATACATTTTTTTTATATATATTAGAATTATTATACCTTTCTTTAGTTTACTATACTTGTATATGTCTACTATACTTAATTATTTAATCCCTATACGCCCATGGGCTAAACATAGTGTACCCAATTTATAACCATTGTACCATCCTATAAAATACCTATTGTTATAAAGAAATATGTGAATATGAATGAATAAATAATAATAATAATAAATATTTCCAGACAGGTCACACAGCGCCATCTAGTTTCCGTGGTAAGCTACGAGGCTTGTGTTACGGAAACTAGATGGTTGATAAACTACATATTATACTTTTTTTTTTTTATGAATAATAAGCGATTTGTATTTGTATATTTGTGTGCGAGACGTGCATAGTATATTACTATTTTGCTGACCAAAATATTACACAGGCAACGCCGGGTCAAACAGCTACTAGTCTTAGCGTCATGTCTGAGCGTCATTACTTTATACATTAAAAAAGCAATGTTTTTTTACTATATGAAGTCGGAATGTGTTTTTTAACACCCTCTTAGCCGAAAACGAAAGGCACAAATGAAAACACGTGTAGTTGCCATTTTTTCGTCAAGTTAAAAATATCCTCTTAATCCTAACTGCGAACATTCTGAGAAGCGTGCCACTTATCGGTGGCAACCTATCATTTTATTTGACAGCTAATTTATTGCACGATTGCATTTGACCAGAAAAAACTTTACAACTAATAGAGCGGTGGTGGCTTGGTTGTAAGAACGCCTTCCATATCACTGTTAAGAGGTGGGTTCGAACCCCGGCATATACCAATGAGAAATACACTTTTCTTACGAATATTTGTCATGGATATACAACACCGTTGTATAAAATATAAAATCGTTAATAAATTGTCTTAAAATCTGATCCTCGCCAACTCGTCTGGCATGGCTAGTGTAGGCCAAATTCTCTAGATATATGTTCTGGAAGGCCCATCTTCAACAATGGAGGTCTAGGTCGCTGTGTCCTAGGAGCTGTAATAAATGAAAGATTTACAAGTTTTTTTTTAAATTCTAGTACGACATGTGACCTTGATACCTGGTATGTGGCGCACGAGGTCCATGAATGTTATCAACTGGAATCAGACACTCATGACTGACATCAGTCCCTAACACTATGCCGGCTTGACTCTTTATAAGAATAATAATAATAAGATTATTTATTGCACACAAAATATATAATAATATGTACATAGGCGAGCATAATACCATGAAGGTATTCTCTACCAGCTAACCTTTGGGAGAGTAATAGATTTATATGATGGGTGTATGAGTTTTTTTAAGTAAATGTAAATATATTAGAATTAAATAGTTAAGTAGAACATACTTAATTAAATACTTTATTTAATACATATTACATAAATTCGACATACACAAATACTTATATACCTAAATACAATCTAGGTATATAATACTTATATGAATAAATATAATAAATAATAATATGTCAAGATGTCGAGATTATTCATGACGGCAATTCTAGCCTGATCCCGAAACGTGTGGATACACTTAATCGGCACAAACGGTGGATACTTCTCCGTCCCGCAGACTGGCCAAATTACCACCATCAGTCTGCCTACCACCTATTTGTTGTTCTCATTGAAAATATGTGCCATTTGTAATGATGTCAAATGCCATTTTTTACTTCCAAGGAGAACTAATATTGTAAGCTTGCCATGGTGATATTTATATAAAATTAATTCCACTTAAAACAGTATTTTATGATCCCCCAGTTTTATGGATAGTGTTTCAGTGATGTTCTCAATGTAGTTTGTTAGTTGAGACTTGAGCGTTGATTATGATTCTGTAAGATCAATGTATATAGATAGGCCCTCACTGATATAAAAACGTTCCCGTAAAACCAATCGAAGTCATGTAGCTGCACCAACAGTCGCGAGATAGCAAGCGGCGAGAGCGCCTAATATTATTATTTATATCGAGTAAAACTAGTCTTTTTGTATGCATTGTGATATAATTTCCGATGAATAAAGCATGTGGCATTATCCTTGCTTGAGAATTGCCCCCCAAAGTTGGTAGGTACACAAAGCAAGCGGCACGTTTTTAAGAGTGCGTTTTGTATTGAATAGGCTTATCTATATACATCGATGTTCTATAATCATTAATTATTAATTTGTGAATGTGAAACAGAAGACCAGCTGCCCCCATTACTGATATGACGAGATGTGACCAGACCTGTTTACGCCCATCGAAAGTATCATGTTACCGTTATACTACCGTAGATTCACATAATACTTGACTGACATCAGTTCTTATCACTATTGGTGCGTTCGGATAGCTGTTTATTTCATTTACAACGCTTATATAGATCTAAAGTAAAGTATCATCACGACCATATCCCTTGCGGGGTGGTCAGAAACCACGCTTATATATAGAAGCGGATTCACATTTAGCCAACTCGACTATAGGCCAATCAAGACAAGTGACAAGCTCGTCGATGTCTCTAGCGTACCAAACTCGAGAAATATCACAATTAAACTAAATATTAATCAAATTTATTTATTTAATATACACTTGGTCCCCACTGCCAAACGGCGCAATAAAACATCTCCCAATAAGCTGGTTGTATTTCCACCATTTAAGGTTCTGTGCTTGTAATGCAGTAGCGCCTGGGTCCTTCGAGGTTCAGGACAAGTGGGATTACGCCAGAGTGTCCACATAGGTAATGTAACCTGCCCTTTGCAGTTACTTGATTATCCAACGCCTGCGGTTGGATGTAGTTGCTTTTAATTGTTACGGAGAGGATTCTACGGAACTCCTTTTTTTATTGAAAATGCATAAAACTTTTTTATACTTTATATTTTAGAAATAATTACATATGTATAAAAACTAAACACTTATCTACGTGGGACACTATTACGCGGTAGACTTTCACTAATTATTATTTTAATCCTAATATTTATAAAAATAATCGCTCTGTCGACCTCCCGAGTCCGCTCTGTCGAGCTCCCTCGATCTTCCTTTTTTTTTCTTCTTTAAAACAAAAACCCATCAACAACATTGTCGTATATTGACAATACTATTCTTTCTTAAAATGCCAATAAAACTCTGTAACCTACATGTACCCGTTACAGTAATTATCTCATTTTGTTTTTAATATACTAGGACGACATGTGACCTACTTGAAAGTAAAACTTGACATTTGACATCATTGCAAACGACACATACTTTCAACGAGAACAACAAATAGGTGGTAGGCAGACTGATGGTGGTAATTTGCCCAGTCTGCCAGGGCGGGGAAGTATCCACCGTTAGTGCGGATAAACCCAGTAAAGTGTATCTGTACATTTCGGGATCAGACTAGAATTGCCGTCATATTCAGTCAAGCCGGCATAGGGTTAGGGACTGATATCAGTCATGAGTGTCTGATTCCAGTTGCTAACATTCATACTACGGTCACATGTCGTACTAGTATATAAAAAGTCGTCAATTTAAGGGCAAAGCCGGGTTTAACTGCTATCTTAATTTTATAACATCAACATGTAAAATATAGGTAAGAAAGAATATTTATTTATTTATTATTTAAGGTACACTAACAGGTTACAATTAATACATATAAAGCACTTCATTACAGCCCCTAGAACACAGCGTCCTCGACCTCCACTGCTGGAGATGGGCCTTCCAAAACATATATCTGGAGAATGTGGCCTACAGTCGCCACGCTGGCCAGACGGCTTGGCGAGGATATGATGTAATTTTTTTTTATGACAATTTATTAACGACTCCACAAGTTGGTATTAGTGGAACCGGGACCGACAGCTTAACGTGCTCTCCGAGGCACGGGAACGGTGGTGTTGTAAATCTATGACAAATGTACGTAAGAAAAGTGTATTTCTCATTGGTACATGCTGGGTGGGTTTGAACCGACCTTTGTAGGATTTAAGGAACGCGTTCTTACAACCGAGCCACCACCGCGCCTAATTTACAATAAATATAAAGCACTTATTTACAATAATTTATAAGGTCGGAATTGCAACCCAAGGGCAGTGTACACGACATGCTACACATAGTTACTTGGATGATTAGAGTCAACTGTATTTTCACTTTGTTGTTCACAATAATATTGCTCTACTCGTACCATATAAGGCGGTATTCAAAAGAAATTCAGATAAGATAATAATCCCCGCACTAAAAACCAAACACCTATTCCGTGAACATTTTCACTGTTTTATCATTCACTCAAGAGCTGTGACAAAATGAAGTGCTTTGGCAAGTGGGTAACATGCTGTGAACTTGAAGCGGATTCAGCGCTTTACAGCCTCATTCATTCATCATTACAGCCCCTAGTACACAGCGTCCTAGACTGCTGGAGATGGGCCTTCCAGAACTGGAGAATATGGCCTACTCTTGCGACGCTGGCCAGACGTCTTGGCGAGGACATGATGTATTTTTTTTATGACAGAAGACCAGATGAGGGTCTTCATTTCATCTGTATGAAGAACAATGGAGGTCTGGGACTCTGTGTTCTGGGGGGCTGTGATGATGACATACATATCTTCACGCCAGATCCCTTGCGGGTAGACAGAGATAATTGAGCGCTACTTGTCACGGACACGTCATACCTCTTTCGCTTCTTCAACATTCATCATCTTCTTTATCATGTCCTTTTGTTTCGATAGCTTTTTAATGCACCTTTGGCTATTGTTTTATTTATTTGATAGTAATATGTGAGTTTCGGTCTACCAGGGCCTCTTTTACCCACAACTTTAGAATTATATATCTGGTTCGTCAATCTCTCTTTGATCATCCTTTCAACATGCCCAAACCATCCTGAAAGATCGTTTCCAATTTCTCTGCGATACCCATAGCTGTTCTCTTCGCTCGTCTCACAATAATCAATTAAAAATTCCGCCACATTCTTCTAGCAGATGTTCAGATTCTTTTACTGTATCTGCAGCTCGCCAGTGGAACAGTCTTCCCCTCGCTATACGAAAAACACCTTCACTCAACATTTTTTAAAATTTGCTCACCAAGCACTTACATGAAAAGCAAAACAAGACCGCATAACATGACAATATGTATTTATTTATTTATATTATTGTTTATTTATTTATTGTTTATTTAGTTGATAAGTATTTTAGTAAGTAATTTTAAATCATAGTTTCTAAATATACACATGCACCCACACTCTCTTCTCACTCTCCCAAAGGTTAGCTGTTAGAAAATGCCTAGACATTAAGCTAGCCTATGTACATTGGAATGTTTTTTTATTTTTTTGTGCAATAACGAATTTATCTATCTATCTATCTATTCTTTTGCGTATTTCGTCATTACATATGCGGTGCGTTAATGTTACGACATATATCCGACGCAACGACCTCATTTCTACTGCATTAACTCTACTGACATATGCACTTCTCGCTTCCATACAAAATTGTAGGTTGGTTGGTGTCCAAATAAAGGAAAAATATAATTAATTTATAAATTAATATCATAGCAAATAATATACTCAGTTTAAAATATTTTTTGTGATTTAAGAAAAAACAGCGCTTTATAATGAACTAGCTGTTGAGACCCGGAGTTGCTTGTTTAAAATGAAAGCATATGCCGCGTTCGTTTTAAGAAATGTTAGCATGAAAATACCACTTTTTTTAGCACAAGTCGTTCGTTTAATGAAAATTCTAACATTTGATGCTAATTTCCGTATGTCAGTACCGTGTTGAAAGGAGGGTTATTGATGTTACTTTTTGACAGATGTCAAATTGATCGTTTACCATTTTTATATACCTTATAGTTTTCTATTATATTTGTTAAAAAGGTATATTAAACGATTTTATGTCATAAATTCAAAGACCATAATAATATCACGTGTATTGGATGCCATGGTATGATAAAACATGAACGAAAACACTTGTCAAAAAGTAGCATCACCGCTCGTTTTATTTAGGAAATGTTAGCATTGTTAAAAAAAGTGGTATTTCTTAACAAAAACGACATTTCGCGCTGGTTTATGAAGTTGCTACGAAATGTTGGAAATGCTATAACACGAACGCGGCCTTTGTTATTGTGTTGATGTTCCTATGACACTACTACCCTCCAGTTCTGTTCTTTGTCTTCACATTGCACTCTCAAGGCAAGACAGATATTTTAAGGTTAAATTTATATTGTGTATAATTTCGTATAAATTATATAGACTTAACCAAATTCCGGTGAGAATGTAGATACACGAAGAATAAAGAATAAAGTACTTCAAGCGAAGTATTAAACAGCATTTCGATAGGCCAGCTAAGCTGCTAGTCTTCTACTAACAGCTTACTCCTTGGACCACTTCGTTGCTTAGTCGTCCACTGACAGGAGTAGATTTATTCACTATTCAATAATTTAAATTTTGAGCTGTCACAAACGCCAGTAATAGGTTTACGTGAATAAAGATGTTTTTATAGGAAATATATCCTAATTATGGAAATAAAACCCGCAAAGTAAAACATTTTAGCAGTGGATTTTTTAATGACAGTTAAACAACATTGACATCTATCAAAACTGACAATTATATTTTAGATTATTTTCAACAGTTTTGACTTTGACTTCGGCATACTGGTAGGAACTGATGTCGACCGTAAAGGCTGGCGTCAGTTGCTTCCATTGTTCGAGGTTCTGTACCACTTATAAGAAATGTCATCACAGCCCTCAGGACACAGAGTCCCAGACATCCACTGTTCTTCACACAGATGGGTCTTCCAGATTTTTTAACCAGACAGGTTGGCAAGGATCTGATTTTAAGACAATTTATAAACGATTCCACAAGTTGCTATTAGTGAAACCGGGGCCGACCGCTTAACGAGCTCTGGAACATGCAGGGGTTCGAACCCACCTTTTGAGGGGGGGGGGGGAGCCAAGCCACCACCGCAACTGTGTACCACTGTACGAACAACTCAATGTATGTATGTATGTTTATTCATTTATTAAAGGATAACTAACGACTAATAACAAAATCTTGGCGTAAAAACGAGACAAACATACATACATATATACACACAATGCTTCTTTTACAATTATAATATTAGTATTGATAATCGAAGTTAAGGGTACGGTTATCTGAGAGTAAAGTGATTTAGAGATATAATGGGGTGCTCATTGATGGTTTGTGACATGTGTTTTGAGTTTCGGTGGTATTTTAAGTAGTTGCAACAAGAACTAATGATTTAACTACCATGCTACTTTGGAATTTTGATAATTAAATTATGCTAGAACAACTAAATTTATTTATTTATTAAGGAAAACAATTATAATAATAACAATAATAAAACACAAGTATAGACACAAAAATAGAAACAGAAAGTCACTTACAAGGTTTCACTAGTTTCTCGCGTCGATCGCGGTAATTCGACCAATTTTTGGATGGTTACCCGTTATTGTGATTCGTCGGTGCATAAATTTGTTACACCCTTGTCCTATCTCTTTCTCGCCGCTTCCTTTCTATATTACTCATCCCGCTCACTAGTCCAAAGGCCGGCGCTTGCACACTGAAGAGAGGCAGCGCCTATATAACTGGCAGCATGCGAGGAGTCGTCGTCGTCGAATCGAAATATAGTCGTTGTCCTATAGTCGTTATAGAAGACGCTGAAGAAATCGCCGCGATCATTGTTTTAGCCTGCATTCGCTAAACCCGCAAAATTAGTGTAAGAACAATTTATAAGTGCTGGTGCCGAGGACATCAGGTGAGTTCCTTTACCAGTTTCCTTTCCTGTTTGTTTATTGCACTGATTATCATAGTATCGTCTATGTATCTAATTTGAAGATAATCGCAAACTCCGCACCTAGATATAGTCCACTAAACCCGCGCCACCAGTAGTGTTAGAATAATACATATTATGACACAATGGGGTCGTCCAGGCCCGGATGTCTAATGGGCCTGAGTTGGGCATGGGGACATTCCCCTGTTCTCCCCGGCAGGATCTCAGCGAGTAATCACCCGCTGGTAATTCATGCACACCGTTACTGGTATAACAGCGCCCGTATGGCTCACGAACCCCGAGGGTCTGGATTCGGCTACTTCAGCTTTCCTCCAGGAGCACTTATTATAAAAATTACAATATTATAAAATTTTCAATAAGTATACAAAAACTAAATATTTTTCAAAAAACTAAATCTAAAACAATTTTAAAAATATATGTATATACGAGTATAATAAACATACAATTCCTTTTAGAAATAAAAAAAATAACTAAAATATTACCTACTTCAAGTAATAAAATGAAAAAATAAAATTTAAATTATTTTTATAAAAAAATAAAATGAAAAAACCACATGAAATTGACTTAAAAATTGTGGGCAAGTTGCAAATTGTTGCCCCACAAATCAGCGCTGATGCGCGCCACCTATCGGACAACAGTAGTACTATATGAAGAAACCTTTGCCGATGTTCACACAATATATTTCAAAAGTTTTATCCCGATCGGTCATGTAGTTTTGAAATGCATAGGGAACATACATACAAACAGACATTCATTTATATATATATATAAAAGTAAATATATGTAATGTCTTTGACTTACCCTCATATTGCTTCTTTTAAAAAAGGGTTGTTGAGGTAGGAAACGCCCGTTCCGCGAATTTTAAAACCAATAAATAACTCCAAACTAATCATAAAACATGTCACAAAACCTAATTCAAAGGGTGAAACACCATAAAACACATTTGGACCAAATCGTACTATAAAACCGAGTTTTTACACTAATTTCGGAACAAAAAATATTGTGTATATCACTAGCTGTGGGAACCGGCTTCGCTCGTGAACAAAAGTCTGCAAAAAATCTTTAGTTGGTGAAAGGGGTTAATAAGCATTATTTTTTTATAAATACCACCTTGGTGGCTTACAATCATCATTCATCAGTACACAGTATCCTAGACCTCCACTGCTGGAGATGGGCCTTCCAGAACATAATATCTGGAAAATTTGGCTTACACTCGCCACGCTGGCCAGACAGCTTGGCGAGGAGAACTTGGAACTTGGGAACAAGGAAATATAAATCGGAGTAAAGGTGAGAGTCAGACATAACTACAAACAAAGCATCTTTTACATTTATATTATTAATATGGTAGAATAACTATAATAATAATATGATGGTATTAGTGGAACCGGGACCGACGGCTTAACGTGCTCTCCGAGGCACGGGAACGGTGGTGTTGTTAATCTATGACAAATGTACGTAAGAAAAATGCATTGCTCATTGGTACATGCCGGGTGGGTTTGAACCGACCTTTGTAGGATTCAAGGAACGCGTTCTTACAACCGAGCCACCACCGCGCTTACAATATTAGTTGTATATATTTAAGTGCATTAAAGAATTTAAATAAATATACAAATATAAAAATATATTGTAAGCTTGTAACACCGCTTGAAACAAGACTTCATTATCATTACAGCCCCTAGAACACAGCGTCTTAGACCTCCACTGCTGGAGAAGGGCCTTCCAGAACATATATCTGGACAATTTGGCCTACACTCGCCACGCGCTGGCCAGACGGCTTGGCGAGGAGAACTTGGAACTTGGAAACAAGGAAATATAAATCGGAGTAAAGGTGAGAGTCAGACATAACTACAAACAAAGCATCTTTTACATTTATATTATTAATATGGTAGAATAACTCGGCTAAACTGAAATCGATTTAGTTTTATGATAGCCCACTGGGGTTATAAAAACAGTAGGTTCTATTTATTGTTAGTCCGTTTTTAATTTATATTGGTCACCTGCTTTCCGTGATATGAAAGAACTATCAAATGCTTGAAGATACTTATTGATTGATATAGTACACGCAACAGTACATACCTACCAATATTAGGAATAGAATAGAATAAACTTCTTGTCAAAGCGGCTGACAGAAAGGTCTGGAGACCGGCAATTATTTTTGCCAACGTATTAGCCTCGCTATACAGAGGGGAAATGTTGCCAGTCTCCTAGAGACTATCTATTTAGCAAAGTTGGCTAAATGTGAACCGCTTATTTATTAGTGTGGTTTCTGACCACCCCGAAAGGGAAACGGTCATGATGATGTTACTGATGCCGGTCGTCACTGGCTGGCGTCAGTTGCTCCCATTCTTGGACCTCGTGTACCGCTTACCATCACGAGGCCGTGATATCACATGTCGTGTTCAGTATAAAAAAAGTATATCTTATATGTTTTTTACGAAACAAAAATTACCTGATTGCCAAGTGCGAATTCCGAGTAAAAAGGTAACAGCGTATGTTTTGTATTGGAGGCTAATAATTTTTAATGGTTTTTCAAAATAAACAAAAAGGCGACGCAAGCAGCTTATTGTCGTCCTTTGTCGACATTGTTTGGCTTAATGTGTCGACTTTATGGCCCTCTGTTTGAATTAGACAAATAATTTTGAACGTTTCATGGCTATTACGGAGTTTGGGTACTTGGAAGTCGGTTTGGAACGTGCGACGCCGCGCGCTTCCCACTGAGTTAGGCGGTTTTGATGTCAAAACATGCTGACAGAATAAAATAATTATTCATGTAAATATTGCAGAGTATCCAATCCATCCTAAAAGAGAAAATTCGAGACGCAAACCAACAATTCGACAACCAGTACATCGTCTTAAAAAATGACAAAAAGCTTCCTGTGTAATATAACACTTTTTAATAAATTACTTACCTGAAGAAATAAAATATCTTAATCTCTAAGGACCCAGGCGCTGCTCCTCTAAGGACCCAGGCGCTGCTGCATTACAAGCAGAGAACCTCAAGCGGCGGAAATACACTCAGCTTATTGGGAGATGTGTTTTTGCGCCATTTGGAGTTGAAACTCTCGGGCCGTGGGGACCAAGTGCACACGAAATTTTCAAGGCGTTGTCAAAACAGCTCGTCAACACCTCGGGAGACAAAAGGGCTGGGTAACATTTGGGCCAAAGGATCAGTATTGCCATTCAACGTGGCAATGCTGCCAGTATCCTTGGCACTTTGCCCATTGGCAGCGATTTGGAGCAATTTTTTTAATTTTATTTTGTTTTTTCTTCATTTTAGTTTTTAGTTACATTTTTATTTATTAATTAGGTTTATTTTTATTAAGAGTAATTTATGTTTTAAGATGTAAGTTTTTAGTTTAATTAATATTTTTTTATTTTTTTAAATCATTGTACCTTATTTCCTTGGAATAAAAAAATATCTTGAATATAATAATGTTAAGCAACATATAAAAAAAATACTAATTGTTAAAGCTTATTATCCTGTGGATGAAGCTCTTAAGGACGACCACATTCTGCAATTGTAATGACATTATTAATTATCTTAGTTATTAGTTATGTCATTATTATGTTTAGTTATTAGTTAGGACATTATTAAGAGGATTAATATTAATTCTGACAATGCCCCTTTACAGCTGCTATCCACTATTAGAATTAAGTTTGTTATTCTCAGACACTATGCCATTATTAGCAGACTGTTCCTTGCTAACAACAGCCAGCTATTTTAGCTATTTTTATGTATATTGACTAAATATTAATAGGTATCAAATAAGAAAAATGAAAATTTGACGAATCCAAGTGTTCCTATAGGCTCCTACGAATAATAAATAAACAATAAACAATAATTTGGGTATACCAGTTTGCAGTTGCGATTGCTTACCGATTTATACTACCAGACCCTACCTACAAAGGTATTCACACATCACATTATTCGTAGTCTAGCGGTAAAGTTCGTGGATTTAGACTCGGAGGTACTGGGTTCGATTCCTGGTCGAGACACAAAAATATTTATTAATGTAAATTAATTTAATTAATATTTAATTTATTTGTGATATTTCTCGAGTTTGGTATGCTGGAGACATCGACGAGCTTGCCACTTCTCATGATTGGCCTATAGTAAAGTCGGCTAAACGTGAATCCGCTTATTTATAAGCGTGGTTTCTGACCACCCCGAAAGGGAAACGGTCGTGATGATACTTCACTTCACTTCACATTATTAGATACTAGCTGTTTTACCCGGCTTTGCTTTAACGGCGAAATGAAATTAATTTATTTGGATTTTGCTATATCTCCTAAGGTATTCATTCAATTTACATGGTGTAAAGGGAAAAAATTATCTTCATGAAATGCTGAAGCCAACTAACGTAATTAAAATGATAAGGATTAATACCGTATTTGTATAAATAGCTTTTCAATTACCGCTTTATAATTGCCCTTTTATTCAAGTATTAAAATGGATATAGTATGTTATTCTTAAGAGATAGATATATCTCAACGCGGTCTTTTCTGTAGACCTATATAAGATCCACTATACATTATTTTTTTATATCTCAAAGGGTTGAGGCAGTGTTTTCGTTGAAAGCTCCCAGACGACTACAAGCGGTGTGTATTTTTATATAAATATCACCATAGCAAGCTTACAATATTAGTTCTCCTTTAAAGTAAAAATTGGCATTTGACATCATTGCAAATGGCACATACTTTCAACGAGAACAACAAATAGGTGGTAGGCGGACTGATGGTGGTAATTCATCCAGTCTGCCGGGGCGGGGAAGTATCCACCATTCCAAAGTATATCCACACGTTTCGGGATCAGGCTTGAATGCCCAGTCAAGCCGGCATAGTGTTAGGGACTGATGTCAGTCATAAGTGCGCGCGCCACTACCATCAGGTCGTGATAGTATAATATATTTATTTATTTAAATACTTTAATGCACTTAAAAACCTAGTACATAGGCGAGCTATAACGCCATAAGGCATTTTTCACCAGCTAACCTTGGGGATCATGTAAGGTGATGGGCAGGATAAAGAAAAATATTAAAATAGCTTATATTAGTAAATAAACATAATTCAAATTCAAATTCAAATTCAAAATATTTATTCCATATGGTTCACATGTAACACTCGGATATTGTCAATTTTTTACAATATTATTAAAATAATAAATAAAAAGATTAAATTAAATTATGGATAGACCGAAATAAGGAAGTGACATTGCTGCCATAAGCAAGTACTGTAGCTTAACCTAAATTCGAGGCATTATAGCCGTGTCAACTTATAAACTAAATAATTATAACATAATGTATAATTATAATAAATTTTAATTAATTTCGTGGCTGTATAAAGGCCGTGTCAACTTACAATCTAAATAATTATAATTTAATGTCAAATTATAAAAATAAAAAAATTAAATTATTTCGTGGCTGTATAAAGGCCGTGTCAACTTACAATCTAAATAATTATAATTTAATGTCAAATTATAAAAATAAAAAAATTAAATTATTTCGTGGCTGTATAAAGGCCGTGTCAACTTACAATCTAAATAATTATAATTTAATGTCAAATTATAAAAATAAAAAAATTAAATTATTTCGTGGCTGTATAAAGGCCGTGTCAACTTACAATCTAAATAATTATAATTTAATGTCAAATTATAAAAATAAAAAAATTAAATTATTTCGTGGCTGTATAAAGGCTGTGTCAACTTATAATCTAAAATAATAATAATATAACGTCTAATTATAATGAAATTTAATTAATTTCGTGGCTGTACAGTGGCCGAGTCAAATTAAAATCGTAATAATATGAAATTAAATAAATGTCAATAATGTTAAATATTATAAAATATTAAAATTAAACTTAAATTCGTGGCTGTAAAGGGGCCGTGTCAACTTATAATCTAAAAATTATAACTACGACTATAAAGTTTTCTATGCAAAGTCATCTGCTAGTGCATCCCGATAATCGTAATAACTTTTTTTAATCAAAATATCTTTAATTTTAAAATATCTTTAATTACGCATTTATAGCACTTAAATATACATATACATACACAATATAAAAAAAAATACACATACATACTATATAATACATACATACATAAACATACACTATAAATAAAGAGATATAGGTATATATAAATAAAATGTCAAACAACTAATTCGAGAGACATACATTCTGTTTCTCAAGAAATAAAGTGGTTAGAAGGTTTTTAAATTCGTTGGCACGCCTTATAAATAAAATAAAAATAAAAAAGAAGTTTTATTTCAGGTATACACCCATATCAAATAAAATTAACAGTGAAAGTATTACAATTATAAAATATAAAAATATAATTTGCCAAACATCGACTAAATAAAGTTCATTTACGGTTCGGGCTCTGCTGAACAGACATTCTTATAGCCAGGGGTAGCTTGTTCCACTGACGAGCGGCAGCAACCGTGAAGGAATCTGAATATCTGCTAGAGGAATGGGAAGGAATCTTTAGCTGATTGTTGTGAGAGGATATATATATTCTAGACAAATCCAATCACGTTTGCTTATAGATCTGTTTTATTGCTTTGTTCGATGATTTAGATGGAACTAATCCAAGGAAGTTGTTCTTTTGGCCTTTTTTTTTGCAGAACCATTAACTATTCATTTTAGAACATAAAATGACAATTTAGTCGCAAGATTTGACATTGTTTTGTCAATAATAGAATACTTTTTTTGTGCAATCGTAGTTCACTTTTAAAGTTCTTGGTAAAAATGCGTAACGTTTTAGCGTAACATTGTGTTGTGGTGACAATAATTTGAAGTTGTTAATGACAATAAGCTGGGTTGTACCAAAACGATCTTTTTAATTATTTTTTAAAATATATTCTTGCACATGTTATTTATTTATTTATTTTTATTTATTTCAAAACTTTATGCACTAGGTACCTACACAGGCGGACTTAATGCCGCTAGGCATTCTTACTAGTCAACCTTAGGGACAATTTAGAGCATTTGTTATGTGAGGCAGGTGCAAAATATAATAGGAGCATTAGGATTTGTGAAAAAAAAACAAAATAAATCAAACTTAAATACTAAATCTAATATACTATATACAAAACTATATATTAATCAGTAGGTATACACTAAATAGACTACATACTATCATTATACTCGTATATAAATAGAATACATAGGTACATATACATAATAATACATATATATTTATATAATACAATATCATATACTTATATATCTATGTAATGGAGCTATTTAGGAAACGTGTAAAAACCATTCTTTTAAATAACGATCTGTTTGGCGCTTGTCGGACATCTACAGGCAAGTTGTTCCACAAGTTTGCGGCAACAACTGCAAAAGAGTTGGACATAAAGCTAGAATGATGGGAAGGAATAGAAAGAACACAGTTATGCGATGACCGCAACGACCTGTCGTGTAGAGAAGAAAGATAGGCGAATTTGCTCTTGAGGTATTTCGGTGTCGCAGGCTCATTAAGTACAGAAAATAATAAACAAAGTATTCTAAGATTTCTGCGACTACGAATTGGCAACCACTTCAACCTGGCTCGATACTCGGAAATGTGATCGTATTTACGCAAACAATAGATAAAACGAATACACGAGTTGAGCATCCGATCCAATTTATTGAGCAGCACTTCCGAGATATCGACGCTACACACGTCACCATAGTCGAGGAGAGGAAGGAGAAGCTTTGAGCAAGGGTTATTTTAGCTTTTAACGGCAGAAAATTCTATAGTTTATTGAGAGAGTGCAGAGAAGCAAATAGTTTACGACTGATATTAGTCACGTGAGCAGTCCAATTTAGATTAGGATCCAGGTACACACCTAAATTCTTCACCTCGCTACAGTATGGAATCGGGACGTTATTAAACCTAACAGGGTCAATGGCGAGTGCGTCAAACTTACTCAACTGTCGAGAACTACCTATTATAATTGACTGACACTTGCTTGGGTTAACAACGACCCCGAATCGAGTTGACCATGAGTGGATATTGCGAAGATCTGAGTTAAGCCAAGCTATTGCACTGTTACCTTGCAGTCTATAAATTTTGAATTGAAATAAAAAGAAGAAGAAATTAGAAACTTATTACTGTTAAAACAAAAAAATAAATTTAACAAAAACTAACAAATTTACAAAATATAACATAAAAATATGACTTCTAAAATAAAATTATACATTTTTTATTTTTTAATAGAACTATAAAGTGAACATAAACATTGCATAAATGTGGTACCTTAAAAATGAAAAAAAAACACTTGTTAAATAAGCTACTCATATATTGATGGTTTGAATTGTTCGAGAACATTTTTTCTAAATACATTGTAACGGTCATGAAATATGTCTATATCATTATTGGCACTGCAGAGACTACTGTAGGTGTTGCACATTCGGGATGTTGACGAATGTGAACCTACGATAGTTCTTGAGGGAGAAAAGCACATGATCTTGGTCATAGGACGTCTTGGAATATTACTGTACTGTAATTATACTGTAGATACTTCCCCGCTCCAGCAGACTGGGCAAATTACGACCATCAGTCCGCCTACCACCTATTTATTGTTCTCTTTGAAACTATGTACTATTTGCAACGATGTCAAATGCCAATTTTTATTTTTAAAGTGATTTAATATTGTAAGCTTGCCATGGTGATATTTATATGAAAATAACACCGCTTGTTACAAGACATCTGTATCTGTACAAAAATAGCGCAAAATGGATAATGTCCTTTCCACGATGCGTTGTCGTAGAATGTTAAGATGCGATTTCGCACCACATTTATCGTAAGAGCGAAGAAAAAAAAACATGTCGAAAAACAACCACAAATCTCCAATAAGAATGTTGACACATTCCGTATTTTTTTTGCTCGAACGGCCCAATTTCACGTGCTATTTACACCCGATGGGATGAACCTGTCAGTTTTTGACAGTTCTTTGAATTCTGTCGGTGATATTATAAAGCTACTGAATGATTGGACCTTTCGAAGTGGGGTTCCGATTACAATGACACATGTGGGAGCTATTTTGTCGGGTTTAAAATTGTTTTTATTGTACCATCATCACGACCATATATATCCCTTCCGGGGTGGTCAGAAATCAGGCTTTTTTAAAGAAGCAGATTCACATTTAGCCAACCTTACTATATGCCCATCATGACAAGTGGCAAGCTCGTCGATGTCTCTAGGGTACCAAACTCGGGAAATATCACAAATAAATTATTGTTTCCCGTATCAAACCCGGTGCCTCCACGTCTAAATTCACGGACTTAACCGCTAGACCACGGAGGCAGTTTATTGATTTTAAAATATACGGATTGTAATGCATATAAGATATTCCAAAAAACATTTAATCAAAAAAATATTATTGTGGTCTTCATCATTATCATTACAGCCCCTAGACCTCCACTGCTGGAGATGGGCCTTCCAGAACATATATCTGGAGAATTTGGCTTACACGCGCCACGCTGGCCAGACGGCTTGGCGAGGATATGATGTCAATTATTATTGACAAATTATTAACGATTCCACAAGTTGGTATCAGTGGAACCGGGACCGACGGCTTAACGTGCTCTCCGAGGCACGGGAAGGTGGTCTTGTAAATTTATGACACATGTACGTAAGGAAAGTGCATTTCTTATTGGTACATGCCGGGGGGGGGTTTGAACCGACCTTTGTAGGATTTAAGGAACGCGTCCTTACAACCGAGCCACCACCACGCTCTTATTGTGATCTTACAGAAGAAATAATCAGGAACGGAATTCGAACCCAGCACCTCAAAGTTTGAGAAAAAGAACGGTTGGTGGCTCGGTTGTAAGAACGCTTTACTTGAAAATAAATAAATAAATCCTAAAAAGGTTGGTTTGAACCCTGAGAAATATACTTTTCTTACGTACATTTATCATAGATACAACACCACCTTTTCTGTGTCTCGGAGAGCACGTTAAGCCGTCGGTCCCGGTTCCATTAATATCAACTTGTGGAAACGTTAATAAACTGTCATTAAAAGTGACATCAGAACTTTGCCAATCCGTCTGACCAGCAGCGTGGCGAGTGTAGGCCGAATTCTCGGGGAATTTTCATAAAGTTTCAACTCCACCAGTGGAGTTCCAGGACTCCTGTGTTTAAAGAGCTGTAATGACGACGAAGACCTCCAAGTTTAATGCTGATTGACATTTTTTAAACCGTTTGAGTGTGCGATCGTAACTACAAGTAATGGAAAACGACTGCTGGACTTCCCTCTTATGAAAACAATAAAAAATTATAAATAAAAATATCTTTTATTATTATCAAATTTTACACAATAAATAAGGCCATGAATGGGTTCACAAATTATACACAAAAATATAAATCCACTGTGAAGACAGATTAAGAAATCAACAAAAACAAATAGTGCATAAAATTAAGGAAATTTACAAAATACAACAAAAACGCAAAGAAAACAATAACATACAACAAGACGGAAGAAAATATGTATTCATTCCTACCCATCAGCCACAGACACCAAAGCTATCTATCGTAAACTGTAACATAAACAATAAATTGGTTGAAGGACTGTAAATAAAGTGTGTATGTATGAGCGCGTGAGTGTGTATGCGTGTATGAGTGTATGAGTGAACTAATTCAAGAGAAAACATTTAAACAACATTAAAAAGTGAAACGTTACCACGCTCCAATTAGTTACGAATGCCAAAAACACAATTAAATGAACCACCAAAAAAATGTAAAAAATCTACTTCTTCGAAAGTAAAAACAGTAATAACTACCCTGGAAGTCATCGTCTATAAAATGGCCCAGTTTCGACATATTTATAGACGTCATAAAAATATGTCGAAAAAAATTGTTACTGTTAAATGGATGCAGTGCAAGAACTAACGGGCTTAGCAAGTTACTAAATGTGAATTTTACGGTACAGATACCATAGACAGTTACATTTTTTTTTTCGAACAAGCTTCCAATTCAGCATTCTCCGAATCATAATGTATTTGGTTGGGTACAAAGAGGAGCACATTGGTGGATGTTGAGCGTCTTCTTAAAATAATAACAATTAATAAACAATAATATATTATTATTAACAATAATAATAATTAATTCTATTAAAAAGAGAAAAATGTATAATTTTATTTTAGAAGTCATATTTTTATTTTGTAAATTTGATAGTTTTTGTTAAATTTATTTTTTTTGTTTTAACAGTAGTAAGTTTTTAATTGTTTTAACAGTTTTTAATTTCTTCTTCTTTTTATATTGGTGAATGCTGTGACACCTAATTGGTACATATATTAGATAAGCTATAATTATACTATGTTATGTGTGTGATAATATATGTACTGCTGTGTGTACTAAATAAATAAATAAATAATAAATAAAAATAAAAATAGGATTCCTCCTTTTGTAAACCAGCCTAAAGTTAGTCGCAAGCCCGAGACACCATTCTTCTCATCTCTCTTTTTCATACACGATGGACCCTGATAAGAAAGATCTCTTGTCTTCTG
Organism: Tinea semifulvella; assembly: GCA_910589645.1. Taxonomy (NCBI): domain Eukaryota; kingdom Metazoa; phylum Arthropoda; class Insecta; order Lepidoptera; family Tineidae; genus Tinea; species Tinea semifulvella. The sequence continues at coordinate 7,844,401 of OU342626.1, forward strand.
AAAAAATAAAATAAAAGAAAAAAATATTTTCCTATAGAAAATGTTCGTCTGTTGTCAACAAATGTTGGTTGTCAAATATTCATGCATTAAAAAACGACATTAATTGACTGTCAGGCGGTACGAAATTCGCCGTGTCAGCTAGTAATATATATAATCATAATATTGTAGTAAGAGTATTGTAGTTCGCATATTATTGTGTATGTAAGAATATAATTATTTATGTAGTTTAAGTTTTTTTTTTTTTTTTTTTGTTTTTATTTATTTTGCCATGCCTAAACTTCTATTTCTTGTCCCGAAGGTTGATGGTAAGAGAATGCCAAGCGGCATTACATACGCCTTTTGTATTAAACAATAAAGTTTTTAATAAATAAATAAAATAATGACAGTAAAAAAAATATATACTTAGCTAATCTGACAAATAACCTCAGAAGACAAATATCTCTGGATCAGTGTAAATATTGTATCTTAATTTTTTAATATATGTCTTTGGTCCTCTTTCTAAGAAAAGGAAACCGAAATTTGTACACATTGTGGTGTAAGCGTCACACAATGGGGCGTGCGTTGACAAAACAATGTTTTGACGTCCATCACTTTCAAAAACCCATCACGCTATTTACTAGACTAATTATACAGAGAATGGCCCATAACTGTAGCATCGCAGGGTATCGGGTCCTATATTGTATTCATACCAAGCGCAAACACCCCATGGTGACACGTCGACAGCTAGTTTTAAGAAATACATTACAAGTAATCACACAATAGCATTGTACAGTTAGAATTAAGTGATAATTGAAAACCCAAGTAATTTCGATTTTTATAAAAGAAATCAAGAGCCTATACTACGCAATGTGCAAGTGCGTTTTCCCCGTAATGTCGTACGGAGCAGAGACGTGGACACACTGACAGTGGGTCTGGTCCACAAATTCAAGGTCGCTTAGCGAGCTATGGAGATAGTTATGCTTGGTATTTCTCTGATGGATAGAATTCGAAACGTTGATATTCGTCAGAGAACCAAAGGTACTGACATAACATTCAAAATTAGCAAGCTGAAGTTGCGATGGGCTGGACACATCTGCCGCAGAACAGACGACCGATGGGGCAAACGGGGCAAGTGGAGACCACGTACGGGACGACGCACACGAGCGTTGGGGGATGCCTACATCCAGCAGTGGCTGATGATGATGAACATACTACGCAATATATTTTTAGAAGCTATATAGCAGCAGAATAAATGATTTTATAATTTTAAATTATTACAATAATGACGTGTCATAAATGCCTGTAATAGGATTATATGAAAAATATAACACTGGATTATCTCTGGTGGAGTTTGGATGATGGTAGCTAAATATCAATTCCAGTATTGAGCCTCAGGCCTAATGTCACGTGCTACACATGTACAGTTGTATTTCCATATAAGACGTGGAGAAATCCTGATATTGTTTCATGTAAACCTATTAATCATTATTGTATACATTCGGCAAATTTCAAATCGATCCAAATAATATATAAAAACTGCTTAGCAAATGTCGGTAACTAGTTAATGTTTCTGATAAAGAAAGAGTAAAGGATATAATTTTTTGGAGTCCCATGTATGATATTTACATTAATCGTATAGAAGCCATCCAACGTAGATTCATGAGGTTTCTGCGATATATGTGTAAGTGATATGATAGGAACTACGAGGCAAGGTGTGAAAAACATCACATTCTGTATCTGTTTGAGAGACATAGAATAGCAGACATACTGTTTCTAGTAAATATAGCTCAGACTAAAATTGATTCTCCGCAGCTTCTATCTAGAATTAATTTGTGTGCTCCAGTAAAAACCTCAAGAAGGCCAACATGTTTATTAGTGCCATCTAGGTATAGAGGTAATTTGTTTTGCTGCCGTGCCGTAATAAACTAGTAGACTTTTCCGAGTTGGATCAGTTTAACTTAACAACAGCTATTGTTTAAGAACACTCTGTCAAAATACTGGTTTGACAGAGTTTCTTTGAGCGTTTCCGAAACTAATTAAACTGTTATTCTATACTTAATTTATTTCCTTACTACATGCTTTCTTTATTGTTTAATTTTTAGCTTGCTTTCATAGCTTCCTATATGTGAAAACAGATTAATGGGCTGTAGATATCGAGTATGCTTGATTTTGTAAATAATTATTACTTACTGTTTGTTTTCCAATAAAATAAAATGAAAAAATAACACGAGCATATGCTAAGAATAAAATAAAGATGATTAACACACACACACAACAGAATAGAACGGTCTTCGAAAAATGAATAAAGTACTTAACTATACGCAATAGAAATAATGTTTGGCATTATCTTTCCAAGACAATATTTACAGAAACATACATAATAATAATAATAATAATAAAATCCTTTATTGCACACAAAATATAAAATATAAAAAGATAAGCGAGCATAATACCATAAAGGTATTCTCTCCTTTAGGAGAGTGACAGAATGAATATTATGGGTGCAGAGTCAGAAAAATAAATGACATAGTATTTGGTATAAGGTCAAATTCTTTAATTAAATGATTTTGCTATAATTTATATGTCACGTAATGCTAATTTTTTATATGTTTCTAATAGACAAAACATAATTATAAACAAAACAATTGTCGGTCTTGTTACTCCATTTTATTTACCAGTAAGGCCACTATAATAATAACAACTAATAATTTTACATAAATTATGGAAGGGTTTTGAAGCAAATGACTAATTGAGAATCGAACTAAAGTTTTAAAACTGTATGTTATTGTCTAAAATCAATACAGTTTACACTCATATTATACAAAAACAAAACAGATAATGGAAAATTGGATTCAAAAGACGATATAACTGTAGTGAAAGTCAATTAATAACAATAAATTGGTCTCGGAGACGATAAGCAAGTCGTCACGGATGATCAAGAAGGCATTTCACTTTTAGCTCCTAATTACACTTTGTAAGGAAGAACGGAACAATCCTTTCTGTTTAACAATTAAATTTATGACCCTGCTTCCAAACTACGCGTTCAAAGAGTTTCGTCAACAAAGGGTTTGTTACGATAATGTCATTTTCAAGGTTTGTCCCTTGTTTGAGTTGTTACAGTTAGTTGCAACTCTTTCTGTTAGAAAGCTAGCGGTGTCTTTGCTTTTGTTCGGCACAACTGTTTATGGATTGGACCTTCGCCACGGTTTGCGAAAGGGTAAATTTGTTAACGATATAGACGTATATTTAGTTTTTGAGCTGGAAGGATTACATAAAAAGGATACAGGGGAAACCCAACTAACAAAATTCAAATTGTAGAAATACGAAAAATGGTAGGAATAAAAGAAAGCATAGGCACAAAAATAAGGAAAAGCATTGTACGATGGTTCGGGCATGTTGAAAGGATGAGCGAAGAAAGATTGACGAACCAGGTATATAATGCGAAAGTTGTGGGTAAAAGAGGCCCTGGCAGACCAAGACACACGTATCACGATCAAATAAATAAAACACTAGCTGAAGGAGAATTAAAAAGCCTTCGTAACAAAAGGGCATGTATGAAGAGGTTGATGAATGTCGATGAAGCGAAAGAGGTATGTCGTGATCGTGTCAAGTGGCGCTCAATTGTCTCTGCCTACTCCGTAAGGGATCTGGCGTGAATATGTGTATGTATGCTATTATGAAACGTCATTAATTTAATTATTTTGAATGATTCTACTCCTGCTAGTGAAATACTAAGCAGCAAAGTGGTCCAATAAGTAAGCTGTTAACAGGAGACCAGCAGCTTAGCAGATTCCAGTGACCTGTTAACCTGTTCTTAGACGCTACAGCAGTAAGGAAGTCATTTGTCTGCCCTTCCACGAAAATACCCGACGCACTGCAGCGCCTCGGCAGACCCAGCAATAATGGATGACTATTGTTTATTATAAAATAATCTAAATCTAAAATAATATATCTTCGTATAAATTAATTTCACCTAAATTATAAGCCAGACCAATATTTTACTTCCACGTCAAATGGTTAAAACATAAAACTTAACGGAATATGCACAGATATTGCGAATGCCTCTTTCAATTCGTATTTACAAATAAAGAAAGGGTTTTTATTGATATAGCATTCTTTTTTTTTTTTAGTTTTAGGCAATTTAGTTGTTTTTTAGCGAACCCTTCCCTATTGTGTGTGTATTCGTAAAATATTGCAGAATTGCTTTTGCTAACGGGTTAATAATGTTTTTAGCAATTACCCACAATATCCTTTGGAAAGTTAACGGGTTTAGAATAGAAACAACATTATTTTCATAAAATAAAACCGTTAACAAAGATATAATTTATTTACAAAATATATTTATTCACGTAAACCTATTACAGGCATTTGTGACACGTCATTATATAAATTATTTTTAATGATTCTATTCCTGTTAGTGGAAGACAGCAGCAATGTGGTCCAAAGAGTAACTGTTAGCAGAGGACCAGCTGCTTAGCAGATTCCAGTGACCTGTTAATGATGACTGAGAAAGGAATCTGCAAAGAAAACTCAGCTATATAAAATTTACAAAATATAATATAATACAGAATTAACTACTAGGACTAATTAGAAAAACTAATAATAATAATAATAAAAAAACGTTTATTGACTTAAAAACCTAGATACATCAATCAGTAAATACGGGGATCCCTGTAGGTCTGTGATACAGGGAGCCCCACTCTTGCTTACAAAGGCATTCGTGATCAACATGCATTAACGATAAATTTGAAAACAGTTTAGACAAGTATAAAAAATTTTTAAAAAATTAAAAGAACACGATATACAATCAAAAAACTACAGTATTTATAAAACTCATTGCATAAATCAAGTATGAATAAACAAATAAAATAGATAAAAATAAATAAACATAAACATATACATATGATATAAATACAATAGATAAAATATAATATAATGCTGTAGGAGCAATGAAAGTATAAGTGAGACATCAATTAGATATTATTATTTTTTTTTTTTTTCCAGACAGGTCACACAGCGCTATCTAGTATCCGTGGTAAGCTACGAGGCTTGTGTTACGGAAACTAGATGGTTGATAAACTACATATTATACTTTTTTTTGTAAATATATACATATTATACATATAAACACCCTGACCGAGACAAATTATACAATATACAACTTGCCCCCGGTGGGAATCGAACCCACGACCTCCCGAGTTCACGGCAACGTTTGTTACCACTAGACCAAGGAGGCTGTCAAATATATAATCTACTTATAAATATAAATATACTAAATACTAATACATACACAATAATAAACATACATATACATCTCACAAACTTTGTTTGGAGCTATTTAGAAAATGTGCGTAGACCAGTTTTTTAAATGATGATCTGGTAGATGCCTTACCTTTTTATACGGCATTCTTAATAATCACAAAACTTTCGAGTACCTACGTGACTCGCACTCCCGCTCCCTTCACTCTACTCACAACAATCAACTCTCAATTCCTCTTCACTCTTCCAGCAGATATTTAGATTCTCTTACTGTTTCTGCAGCTCGCCAATGGAACAGACTACCTTTGTCAATTAGACAGGCTTCGTTTTTATTTATTATAAAACTTTATTGCACTATGTATAAAGGCGGGGTTGGGCTGCTAGGCATTCTCTGATAGCCAAACCTTTAGGATATTTAGACAGGATAGTTGATAGGTGAAATTTAAATAAAACAGAAATATAATTATAATTAATTAGCAGGTGCAGCGGCTGAATTGGCAAATTACATAGAGTTGGCAAATCATTACCATTTTGTGCCGTTTGCCGTAGAGACGATGGGCCCTTGGTCTGAGGACGCTAAATCGTTAATACGCGACATAAGCGTTGCCATCCGAGCGTCAACAGGTGATCTTATCAGTAGGGAATATCTTATTCAGAGGATCAGTGTTGCCATACAACGAGGTGACGTCGCCGGAGTCCTCGGAACATTGGGTTCATCTTCTCCTGGATTCGATGACATGTAGAGATTATAATCAAGATATTTGTAAGTATTTAGTTTTTATTAGAATTAGGTTTATTATTTTTATTTCAAAAGTCAATTGTATTTGGAACTTATTTATTTTCTAGAATAAAAATTTTGAAAATACAACTATTATAATATAAATATATACATACAATTTACATACTAATACATAAATAAGTCATACTATAGATATACTAATTTATAATTTATAACATAAAAAAATGTTCTCGAACATTTCAAACCATCAGTATTTGAGTAGCTTATAATTTATTTAACAAGTGTTTTGTTTTTGTTTTTTTTTAGGGTACCAAATTTGTGCAATTTTTATGTTTCCTTATTAGTTCTATTAAAAAAGAGAAAAATGTATAAATTTATTTTAGAAGTCATATTTTTATTTTGTAAATTTGATAGTTTTTGTTATTTTTTGTTTTTTGTTTTAACAGTAAAGAATTTTTAATTTCTTCTTCTTATTATATTGGTGAATGCTGTGACACCTAATTGGTACATATATTAGATAAGTTATAATTATACTATGTTATGTGTGTGATAATATATGTACTGCTGTGTGTACTATATAAATAAATAAATAAAACTACTTACACGATGAGGAGAGTGTGATAAAATTAACAATGTGACGATGCTGCTGCATATTAAATATATTAAAACATTTATTAATTACATATTTTCTCATAAAACATAGATAATTATAATAATATAAATAAATTCTTTATTGTAGAGAACCAAAAATAGTGTGTGTACAAAGGCGAGCTTAATGCTATAAATGCATTTTCTACCAACTAACCTTTGTGAATGGGGAGCCATTATAAGCGGGTGCAGAAATAATATTGTGATCAACAATTATGAAATATAAATACATACTAATTAAATATATATATCCTACATATTAAATAAATATATACATAAATAATAAATACATATCTAAGTGCATTGTAGAAAGTTATGGTAAGTTTTTCTGTTTATGGTGTAAAAAATTGTATAACTTGTCTTTAAATATTTTGAGAGATGGAGCTTGTCTGATTACCAAAGGTAGTCTGTTCCACTGGCGAGCTGCAGATACCGAAAAGGAGTCTAAATATCTGCTGGAAGAGTGGGTATATTAGTATTTATTATATTGCATGACATATTTATATATTGGTATATTATTTATACTTACTACGGTAAGTTATTAAACTATTTTATATTTTGTGTGCAATAAAGAATTATTATTTCGCTGCACTTGTCAGATGTTTTCAATTGCCTAATAAACCTTAATAACTCTACCTTACTAACTACAAGTAATAACAGTTACCTAAACCTGCGTTATTGTACCAAAACAGTATGCTTCAATTAGCTGTAATATTTGTAGAACGGTAACATTTTCGGCTTTTTACAAAGCAATAAAATTTGTCTAACGGAAAGAAAGTAGCCGGTTATAAAAGTGTATTTTTTTTCTAAAATATGAAACGGCCAATATAAAGGAACAGTTGTACCTAACTGCAATTCCAAAGGGATGCCGCTTACTGTATTTGGTAATAAACTTTCTCGACAATATTGCTTCTGCACAATTTCTTTTATGACACCAATAATTCGCTGTTGAATAATTTGCTCGAATCTTTTGCTTAATATGGGAAAGGCGAAATTTCTAAATTTCAAGGCATTGTCATTTTTAGCAAGCATTTCTCATCTCTAACTTTTTCTTTCTTAAAAATTGTGACTACATTTAAATAATCCATTTAAATAAAAACATCGCTTCACGTTCTATTCTAGGGTAATAGTGACGATCGGTGGATGAATGGATGTTGGCACAAACCATTGGATTGAGCTGCATGACCCAAAGATACTTTCCACCGATCGTCACTATTACCCTAGAATAGTACGTGAAGAGATCGAAATAAAGAAATACAAAAATTTCAATCGAGAGGGGGGTTATAAGCTATCTTCATCGTGGAATCCAGTAATCAATAGGTTTCGACGCCGGGAAAAATCGCCCGGTGTCGCCAAGGATATTGTAAGTGTCGTGTGTCGTAATTTCTAAAAACTTTTAAAAGTGATAAGTGGGTAGGTTTACATCTACCGCCCAGTATGTGCGAGACTACACCGCATAGCTTCAGTCGACCCGTGACCACGGTCAATGCAACTTGGCTTAAACGTCGGGAGAAATATGTCTCGTAAGGTAAATCGCGTAAAGACCCGTTAAAATTATAAAAACTATTATGAATGTGCGCGAAAGTTTAATAAAAACATCGTTGACTTGCTTGGTCACCATGGCCTGTCTTGTTAGAGAGGTGCTGGTCGTCGTTTCCGCCACGGTCCTGTTCATAATGTAATCCACCGGGCTTTGGTTACTGCCGGGATCCTTTCAGTTCTTGAACCGTCTGGGATCTCTCGCAGTGATGGTAAAAGACCTCTGACTTTGGTGCCGTGGTCCATGGGTCGAGCATTGTTGTGGGACGCTACTTGTGTCGACATCCTTGCTCGGTCTCATGTCCAGGGCACATCTGTCAGGGCTGGTGCGGCTGCGGACTCGGCTGAAAATGCAAATGTCGCAAATATGAGAACACCACCGTCCCAACCTATACCAACTTGTGGAATCGTTAATAAATTGTCTTTAAAAAATGACATCCAATCCTCGCCAACCCGTCTGGACAATGTGGCGAGTGTAGGCCAAACTCTCCAGATATATGTTCTGGAACAGTGGAGATCTAGGACGCTGTGTTCTTGGGGCTGTAATGCAATGTAATGTATTACTTGAAACTGATGTACTTTTGTAATATAAAGACTTATTCATTTCCTCCTTTAGCAGAATAAATTATGCAAAAAACACCTTTTTAAGACGAGCAGTAAAACTATATAATGATTGCTTGGTTGACGTGGACATATTTGCTTGTACAGGAGCAGGTCTGTGAGATAATTAGAGTTAAGTATTCGATAGAATAGACTTAAATGTGAATTTTACTTTCTTTTAAGGTTTAACTGTATTTTGAAAATGCAATAAGTATAGTTGACCGCCTCCGTTGCCGTGAACTCGGGAGGTCGTGGGTTCGATTCCCACCGGGGACAAGTTGTACATTGTATAATTTGTCTCGGTCTGGGTGTTTATATGTATAATATGTATATATTTACAAAAAAAAAGTAATACTGTTTGTTTTTTAAATGAGCCTAATAACTTCTTTTATTTATTTATTTTTATAAAAATGAATTTAAATTTTATTTCTAAAAGGAATTGTATGTTTATTATATATATATATATATATATATATATATATATATATTTAAATTGTTTCAGCTTTAGTTTTTAGAATAATATGTAGTTTTTGTATACTTATTGAAAATTTTATAATATTGTTATTTTTTATAGGCAATAAAAGCTACTGTGGTAATGTGGTGGTCGCCTACAATAGGTGCAACATCTAACTTCTGATTTAGTGTTAAGTACAAATAAGTGTGTGATGTTAGCACTGTTGGCTACCCTATTATAAATAAATAAATAAAATGACTGCCTCCGTGGTCTAGCGGTCAAGTCTGTGGATTTAGACTTGGAGGTACCGGGTTCGGTTCCTGGTCGGGACAAAATATTTAATAATGTAAATAAAAATAAATCTCGAGTTTGGTACGCTGGAGACTTCGACGAGCTTGCCACTTGTCATGATTGGCCGATAAGTTGGCTAAATGTGAATCCGCTTATTCATAAGCGTGGTTTCTGACCACCCCGAAAGGGAAACGGTCGTGATGATACTATATAAATAAATAAAACAGAAATAGGATTTATTGCATTCGAATAATAAAACAAAGACAATAAACAGTGTTCTATGCCAATTCATTCAATTTTGCAAAAACTCGTCTGGTTCAATAACATTTGTACGCTCGACTTCAAGCTGGGTCCGTCCCTTTTAGCTTGCATTGCCGCTAATGTATAGCTTAAACAATTCGGAAGTTTACAATGCTAGCTCCAGTAGTGAAAGAATTACTTTATGACAACACAAATGCCCGTTTATGATGGCCATTGTAACTAGATTTTGGCCATTGTTTGTAAATATTTTGTAAGGCGAGAGCCTAAACTTTAATTACCTACATATTTCAATTACCCCCGACAACAAACAAATAAAACTGAACATAAAAAAACAAATTTTTAAATTGTCAAATATTTCAAGCTGCCACGACTCTTATCGAATTTATAATAACTTTGATTGTACCTACCATCTATACTGTCTAAATGTCCTAAAGGTTTGGCTGTCAGAGAATGCCTAGCGGCATTAAGTCCGCCTTTTTACATAGTGCAATAAAGATTTTAAATAAATAAATTGCTCAAATTGCGCAAATACGCTAACCTTGGTATCAGTTACGAATTTGAGCCGTTTGGGGTCGAGACGATGGGTCCATGGGGACCGTCAGCGAGGCGCTTGGCCAAGGAGTTGTCAAAGCGGCTGACAGAAAGGTCTGGAGACAGGAAGGCTGGCAATTATTTCTGCCAACGTATTAGCCTCGCTATACAGAGGGGAAATGTTGCCAGTCTCCTTGGGACTATCTCAGATGGGACGTCTCTAGAGGACATTTTTTATTTATAGTTTAGTTTATTTTTAATTTTATTATTTAGGTAGCTTTTAATTTATATTTAATATACTATAATTAACTTCGAATAAAATTTATTCATTCTTAAAAAATATATATATAAATAAATGTGTAACTATCGAGACGTATTTACGGATAGTTTGTGTGGACCGAAGAGAGTTATCACCTTAAAGCGAAGTATTATTTATTTTTGTCGGGGGTTAAAAACGGGCAACCTTGTTTTATGCCGTTTGAAGTCGCCGATTGTAGGAGCCGTCTTAACTTTTTGCCAAGAATGGTGCGTGCCTGTTTTTTTGGGGATTGTGACGCAAGCAATCATACTGCTATGAACAATGTTGTTTTAAATAATTTAGATTGGGATGGAAAACCCGCTCTCAATGGAGTTCTGGTGGTTAAGGTCTGAGCGTATTTCTACCAGTTTTCGCATCTAATCTGTTTCTTAAGAGAGTTTTGCATCCCTCTAACTCATACAATGCACCATTTTCAAATCCAAAATTTACCTGATGGAAAGTGGCGCGCAATTTCCATGAGTGTTAGCAACTGGAATGAGACACACATGACTGACATCAGTCCCTAACACTATGCCGGCTTGACTGAGCATGGCGGCAATTCGAGCCTGATCCCGAAACGTTTGGATTCACTCTACTGGGTTTATCTTCCCCGCCCCGGGGAAAAAATTGCCCAAATTTCGCCTACCACCTATTTAAAATATCTTGTTAGGCTGGGGTTGTACCAAAGCGAAGTCTATGTCAGAGCAAAAATTACTACACATTCTAGAATAAAGACACAGGTTTCATTTCCTCACCTAATTAATTAGTTTGTTATTATATTCCGCCTCCGTGGTCTAGTGGTAATAAACGTTGCCGTGAACTCGGGAGGTCGTGGGTTCGATTCCCACCGGGGGCAAGTTGTACATTGTATAATTTGTCTCGGTCTGGGTGTTTATATGTATATATTTACAAAAAAAAAGTATAATATGTAGTTTATCAACCATCTAGTTTTCGTAACACAAGCCTCGAAGCTTACCACGGAAACTAGATGGCGCTGTGTGACCTGTCTGGAAATATATTTATTTATATTTATTTATCTATGTATTTAGTAAACTTATATATATCTTATTTTATGCTTTAATATTATATTTACTGACGTTATTGACTTATATATCTTATAGTAACCGTAATGAGCCTCAACGGAGTCAACCAATGCGCGGGCCCCGGCCCTTATTGGTGACCCAACCATACACCACCCAGCAGAGATGTACCTCTGTAAACAATATATCTCTCATATTTTGTACCACTAAAATTCTCTGCAATTCATGTAAACTTTGGTCAATAAATGATTTGTATTGTATTGTATGTAAATACATACATACATATCTTCACGCCAGATCCCTTGCGGGGTAGGCAGAGACAATTGAGCGCCATTTGACACGATCACGACATACTTCTTTCGCTTCGTCAACATTCATTAACCTCTTCATACATGCCCTTTGGTTACGAAGACTTTTTAATGCACCTTCAGTCAGTGTTTTATTTATTTGATCGTGATATGTGAGTCTCGGTCTGCCAGGGCCTCTTTTACCCACAACTTTCGCATTATATATCTGGTTCGTCAATCTTTCATCGCTCATCCTTTCAACATGCCCGAACCATCGTAGCATGCCTTTCCTTATTTTTGTCCCTATGCTTTCCTTCATACCAACCCTTTTCCGTATTTCGACGTTACGTATGCGGTCCGCCAAAGTGACGCCACATATCCGCCGCAACGACCGCATTTCTACTGCATTAACCCTACTCTCATGTGTATTCTGACGTATCCACGTCTCGCTTCCATACATCAGTGTTGGTACCAACATGGCATTGTGTATGGCGAGCCGAGCTTTGTCACTGACATTTCGACTGCCGATCAGTGACCCCAGGGCACCGTTAACACTATTTCCCGCGTTCACTCTTCTTTCAACGTCCCTATCGTACTTCCCATCCGCAGTGAAAACACTGCCCAGATATATAATTTCATTTACTTGTTCTAGAGTAAATGTAAGGATTACATTTTATAATGTTATCGATTGTACCAGATATTTTTTAAATTCTTGCACAGTTAATTGGTTGCAGGCTCAAAAATCTAATTTTTGATATAATAATATTCCTATATAGAAGATTTACCTATAATAGGCATTTATGGCACTATAAGTATCCTACTGTGACAGTGAAATTTCGTAAACGCAACTATAGTAGTAGAGTTTTTTTTACTGAATTTTCGATGTTCATTGCCTGTTATTATAGCCAAACTTGCAATAACACGCATTGTAAAATAGAAAAACGTAACTACAGCAGGTTTTCCAAAACTTGCATGTTACACTAAGCTACGCTAGTGTTCGCGCGAACAAGAGATTTTGCGTGAGTAATAACCAATTGTGATGCTTTCATAGACTATTTTTTTTATACTAGCACGACATGTGACCTTGCGCCCACCTGATGGTCAGTGGCGTGCGAGGTCCATGGATGTTAGCAACTATAATCAGAGACTCATGACTGACATCAGTCCCTAATACTATGTCGGCTTGACTGGGTAAGACGGCAATTCAAATTCAAAATTCGAGATGATTACCTATCTTTAATTCTCATATCGTTTGGCTTTTGGCCATCTTGTACATTTAATGTCCTTGCTGGACACTAATAAAACTGTAAAATAAATCCCAAACATAAGGTAACATCACGACAACGCAATAAAAGCAATTATTGGTTCCTTTGTTAGATTAAAGCGAAATGCGCGACAATTAACTGCGAACGTGTCAAATAGTCGGTCCTCTGTTTACCAATGTCCCCTATTTGAACAACAAATTACGTACATTATACGCCTATAAGGGTAAACTATCCCCTAACCAAACTTCAAGCATCTAAATACCGTAAAAACAATATTTTTAATGATTAATATTTGACACGGTGCTCTTACGCGGCCTTCACTCCGTAGCCACGACTAAGACTTAGCTGTTAAGGCACGCAGGGCCAACAGAGAGATAGGTTTATAGGGTTTTAGTCCGTAGGCGCCTTGGGATCTCCTTAGGAGGCCTCGCGGTGATTCGGGAATGCGTCCTCCCGCGGTGGCCCTTCAGGCTGGGGGCGTATCATTGATATTTTTCGATACACCGTCTTTAAAAAAAAAAACGATGCTCTGAAATTTATATGAAAAATTATAAGAGAAACCTCAACAAGATTATTAAATACCTATTCGCTATGACCCCACTCAATATAGTTCGTCGACTTTCATTTTTTTTATTTTCAAAGTCAAAGTCAAAATATCTTTATTGACGTAAACCTATTACAGACATTTGTGGCACGTCATAATTTAAATTATTTAGAATGATTCTACTCCTGTTAGCAGAAGACTAAGCAGCGAAGTGGTCCAAGGAGTAAGCTGTTAGCAGAAGACTAACAGCTTAGCAAATAGCAGTGATCTGTCAATGTTTAATCTGACTGAGAAAGGAATCCTCAGCTATAGCAGATGAAACAAATACAGAATTACACAACAATAAATAAATAAATATCTTTCAAATTCACCTGAGTACCTATGAGATTACAATACCTGGTACAGTACCCACCATGTTAGAATTAGGACTTGCTCGTGTGCAACCCGAAATCCGACAATTTATTTTCACAATTTGGCGTCTGGTAAATTTGAATAGTGTCATATCTTCAGTTACACTCGCGTGATGAAGACGATCGATTGACGTGAGAATCATGAAAATCGCGTGAAGTGGCGAGCCATGGGGGAGGCCTATATCCAGCAGTGAAGAGTCATGAAGATATTACGAGAATCATAGGTTTAACTGCCGAGTTCTTTATCAAATATGCTATGCTATGAATTTTTGTATGTTACTGTATTTGTGTATGTTGTGCATTCCGTGGACAGCGCGGAGAACCAATGTATCAATACTCAAGAAGCTCAAAGTCACTACCAGGCTCTCTTCTATCTGCCTGCAGCGAGTCCTTGAGTATTTTCGTCATATAGCACGAAAAAGTTCGGCCAATCTGGAAAAGCTGGTGATCACGGTTAAAATTGAAGGCAAGAGGCCCCGTGGCCGAAGCCCGATAAGTTGGTCTGACCAGATCCGAACCATGCTTAACACCATGCCGAACCATGCCGAACTGGGGCCACAGTGCGCTGCATGTCGCCATGTGCAGACTCGGATGGCTCAGCATCGTCCGAGACAAAGTGATCTGTAGGTGGATCACGACCCTCAGCATTGAGGAAAACGACGCAAGGAGGATGATGAATTTCTGTAATTCTTGGACCGCTCACTATCAGTGATACGTGTAAACTTGCAATGTTAAAAAAAAAATCGGCCAAAATCCTTTAGAATTTTTCAGCCATAAAATTTATAATTACCCTAGACAAATTTACCTAGGTGCAATATTAGCTAAAAGGTGCTATAATTGGTAACTCTAAGCGGAAGTCAACCTATGAATGGATGCTTAAACTAACATTTTTTTCTATTTCATTGTTGACTGACAGTTCCTTCGTCTGGCGCCAACCCTGGATGGTTCGAACATTGAGTTATTGGAAGAGACATCGTAGATTTTTAATTTTAATTGTTACGGTCACCACACATATATTTTGATTTGGCGCAAAATAAAGTATTTTTTATTTTATTTATTTATTAGTTTAAAAAGTCCAAACAAGACGATGTTCCATAAGAGTGACGGTGAGTGGTAACAACCCCGATAGGCCGAGGCCGGTGCCAGGGTTAATTACATCAATATGTTAAACTACTCGCCAATGTGGTTAAATTTATTTCTTAGCTACAATTATTTAAATTACTAAAATAAATAATATACATGTCCTGTTTTAGAGATACTTGTAATTTAATCATTAATTAGTTTTAGTATAATTAAAGAAAATCGTTATGTCTTTGCTAGTTTTCTGTCTAAAATAAGGTATTAAAAAAATGTCTAAAATGACAGTAATTATATTTCCTAGAAAGTTGATAGACTACTTTCTCTTAAACACTCGGAATTGATAAAAAATGAAAATTTTGGAGTGTTCCCACACACTCAAAAGAGTCAACAAGCGAGAAGGATGCAAAACGTTCAACCTTAGCCTAAGTTGAACGAAATGAAATTCCTGTTATCGTAAAGATTACAGCTGATACAATCTACGATATTTGTAACTTTATTTATTTAAAAACTTTATTGCACAAAGTACAAAGGCGGACTTAATGCCCGTAGACATTTTCTGACAGTCAAAACCTGGGTACATTTTTATTTTTTTATTTTAAGTATTTTGTAAGTAGGCATAGGACAATAAATATAATGTATTCTGCGCTTTTACATGTCAAAAAATTAATCAATATAACGAAAAGTTTATTTTCTGGGAAATAGCTAGTATTTGGAGCAGCACATTACAACCCAAATATACATAATTATAATCTTAAAATTATAGCTGCTGTAAATAGGCATTGTCATATTATAAACTAAGACATACACAATTATAAAATAAATACACCAAGGATTATAGCCGCTGTATTGAGGCATTGTCATACTACAAGCTAAGACGAAAACAATTATGAGGATGTCACTAAGATTATAGCTGCTGTATAGTGGCATTGTCATACCAACAAATTAGAACATTTATATACTTACATAAAATACTTTTATATATACTGTAATCATTAGATTTACAGGTACTTCGTTTTAGTAAACACAGCCTTTATTACGAGACGTTAACGCCAACAGTAACGTACTGCAATGACTTGTGACTGGACCATAACTTCGCGACTACAGTATCAGTTTAAGTAGTTTTGTCTACTTACTCAATGCTTCAGACTACAAAGTTATTGTACAAAACTATCACTTAAATAATAAAGATCATTTAAACAGGTACCTGAGTTTTTATTTAGTTTTATTTACTATTGCATAATGTATTTGTAATAATTAATTAAAAATATAATTTATTGAAAAAAAAATATTAAATTAATAATTATGGATATAAGTTCCATCCGCGTGGAATGGTGGCAAGAACGCTGGCTCCATTTGCCCTCTGAATTGCAATATTGATTCTTTGGGCGAAGAAAGAGCCAGCCCTCTTGTCACCGGAGGAGACGGCAAGATGTGGTGTTATAGTTTTTACTACGCGATTTACCTTAGAGACATATTTCTCTCGACGTTTCAGCCAAGTTACATTGGCTGTGGTCACGGGTCGACTGGAGCTCCGCAGTGTAGTCTCGTACATACTGGGCGGTAAATGCAAAACCTACCCACTTATCACTTTTAAAAGTTTTTAGAAATCACGACACACGACAATTACAATATCCTTGACGACACCGGGCGATTTTTCCCGGCATCGAAACCTATTGATTACTGGATTCCACGATGAAGATAGCCTATAACCCCCCTCTCGATAGAAATTTTTGTGTTTCTTTATTTCGATCGTTTCATGTACTATTCTAGGGTAATAGTGACGATCGGTGAAAAGTAGGTATATTTGGGTAATGCAGCTCAATCCAATGGTTTGTGCCACTATCCATTAGGTGTTCTGCTTTTGTTGACTTGTTTAATTGGCAGTTTTATACAGCTGCTATATGTTCCTTGACCCTCTCTGCTATCGTGCGCTTAGTTTGGCCAATATATGAACTCCCACGGCTGCAGTCCACTTTATCTTTAGAGAACAAAATGACATTTAATTTCCACATCTTGACATAGATAATTATTATATTAGTATTTATTTAATTTAAGTATTTATTATATCGTATGACATATTTATATATTGGTAAGTTATTTATACTTACTATGGTATATTTATGATTGATTTTAACTATTATTATTATTCTTATTTCGTACTCTGCACCCATTATAATAATTTCTCACTCTCCCAAAGGTTAGCTGGTAGAGAATACCATACGGTATTATGCTCCCCTGTGTACATTGTTCTATAGTTTATATTTTGTGTGCAATAAAGAATTATATTATTATTATATCAGAGAATCGTCCAAACGTGCAAAATTGCAGCAGCATCATCATATTGTTAATTGAACATCAGTTTGATTAAAGCGATGTGCGTTTGGATGTATGGTCAGTGCCTACCTTTAGTCATATAGGTAAATGTCGAGACTGCCGGTCTATCACTCAAAAGTTCACTGAATCTTCAGTTGTTGGTTGCCGTCAATTAATTGCCTATTAGCCATCCGGGCCTGGACAAAACCACTGTCTGTAAATAACGTTTTACCGATTGACATCTGCTGATCGCAGAGTGTTCTTTTAAAAAAACTTTAGTTATTCCTATTATATACAAATCGATTTCTTGTTACATTTTATACTTGACTAGATTTGATATTGTCACTTAAATGGTACTTGCGGGTGCATTGTACATTTGTTGCGTGTGGTCTCGTCACAATAGCGAGTGTAAGATTGCATGAAATTGCATCACTTCGTATCTTGCAAAAAAAGTGTAAATATGTTAAAATACGCGTGAAAATGAAAAGTGACAACTGTTGGTCCTTAAGCTTTCTTGGATGAAGAAAAAAAGTAAAGTATCATCACTACAGTGGTTTAAAATTAAGAATAATAATAATAAAATCCTTTAGCTTTTTTTTTTCTTTTTTTTTTTTTTTTTTTTTTTCTTTTTTCTTTTTTTTTTTTTTTCGAGGGTAGGTGTGAAAGTAAACACGCGAATTGATTACATATTTTAATTAATTAATAATAACAGTGGTAATTAACACTTTAATACAAATTATATACAGTATTTATAATAATATAGGCGTATATTATTCAATTTTTGTTTAAATTACATGTAAAAGTGTGTTTATAATTTTTTTTACTGCACTCTCCTGCTGAAGAATTTTCACAACATCAAAAGTCTACTACTCAAGGTAAAATGGCAGAAGCAAGTAATATTGAGCAAGCCCAACGTGACATTGAGCAGAAATTATCCCATAGGATGGCTCAATTTGAGTTGCAGCTGTCTGCGGCCAAGGAAAGTCCCCAAACAAATAAGCTTGATATTTTGGCTCAGGAATACCAGGAGTTTAAGACATTCACCATGGAAATGTTTCAAATGCTAAGGCTGCAAATATCTCAAATGCAAACCTCACTGGAACACCTGGAAACCAGATCCCGTGAAGACTGTTTGCTGTTAAAGGGCGTCCCAGAACAGCAAGGGGAGAATGTCTTTCAGACTATTGTTGAGATACTGCGGGAAAAACTTAACATCATTGAGATAAATACTGAAATGTTACGTGCGTGCTACCGTCTCGGGGCAAGTAGGGATACCACTCGGTCTATTGTTGTGAGGTTTTGGGATTGCAGGCTGCGTCAACGAGTCTGGAGCAATAAAACCAAACTAAAAGGTTCCCCTTATAGCTGTTCCGAATTTTTGATCAGGAGCAGGCAGCTGCTCTTTGTGGAGGCCCGGAAGATTTTTGGTGTGCGAGACTGCTGGACTCAGGATGGATCTATAATGGTTAAACTGCCCGATGGAACCA
Organism: Tinea semifulvella; assembly: GCA_910589645.1. Taxonomy (NCBI): domain Eukaryota; kingdom Metazoa; phylum Arthropoda; class Insecta; order Lepidoptera; family Tineidae; genus Tinea; species Tinea semifulvella. Next base: position 7,863,426 of record OU342626.1, read on the forward strand.
GGAGAAAGATACTTCTACAGGCAGACCTTGCTAACATATCTCCAGGCCTTAAGAATACAGACCCGTTGTCAACACATCAACCAGAGGGTGATCAACAAAGAGCCCGGGAGCGGCCAAGAAGAGCAGCACGGCGTTAGTGATACTAGGATGCATTTTATTTTTTTTCATTTTTGTTTTTATTAACATTATTATTAGTATTTTGTGGTGTGCATGGCTACACATTGGTTTCTCCTTATGGATAGTCCGGTGGGTGGCCTTCTGTCCACCATGTACTGATATTTTGGCTTAGTTTTGCACTGTTGTATAGTCTTGTTATAATGTCTATCCCAGATTCAACCAGACAGCGGCACAGGTGTACTTAGGGAAAATTGCTCAGCTAATATAACTGCACATATATTTAGAGGATTTTATAATTACTATATGTATTTTATAGGGCGGCACAGTAGTAAGGACTGATGTTTGCCGACCGAGGCTGGTGTCATTAGCTCCCATTCTTGGACCTTGAGTACCGCCCACCATAAGGTGGGCGCGAAGTCACATGTCGTGCTCAGTATAAAAATTTACTACCGTCAGAATATTTACTAGCTGGTTTTATGTGCAGCATTTTCTGCTGGTTGGTTGAATCTGACTCTAGGTTATTGCCATGGTTTCGCCTCTGTTTCAGGTTGATCAACCTTGTGGTTGATCAATCTTAAAGAGGTTGTTATTTCGTATTTATTTTTTCAATATAATTTTATAATAGGGACAAGACAGTAAAATAACACTTATACTATTATTCACTTCTTTATATTTATTGTGGCTATTTGTGTAGCCAGAGTAATGTTAATTTGTTAATTTTAATCAGCTTGAAATGATGTGTTGGTTTTAGTAAATAGCTGTGTCTTGCCACAATTTCTTTACATTTTCACTTTGGGTATCTTCACTCAATGTTTTTCAATGTTTTTTTTCACTCAATGATCTTCTCACATTGTATTATTAAGCTGTTTACTAAAATAAATGGTTATATTATTGGCAATTGGCGAAACAATGGTAATTACTTATCTTAAATAATAAATTGTATATTTTTATTAACCAAAATAGTTAATTGACAGACGGATAGCTAGCTGATAAAATATCAGTAAAATATCTTTTTAATGTTTTGTTTTTAGGCAAAGGAATTTGTCCAACTGCCATATCAATCAGTCTGCCGTCTTAATAAAATTATTCTAACGTCCCGTGGACTTTTACGTTGAGTTTTTTTTTTTTTTTTTCTTTTAATTAATAATTCTGCTTTGGAAATGGGACTTTGAGCCCAGCCGTAAACTAGAATACTGTAATAGTTTAGTCATATTCTTTATTTGATTTTAGTTATAGTTTTAGCCAAAGTGTCAGTGCATCTATTTATGAAAAGTGTAGGTCTTGCACCTCTTGCACCGGGGATTCTTGTGCTTTACTTATTATTATTAATGCATTTATTATCCAATTATTTCCGATGCGGAGGACTCGTATCTGTACTATACCTACTAATTTTAGATTTTTGTTTGTTAACTTCCAGCTGGCAGGACATGCAGTAAATTCCTAATGTACCATATATATTTGTTTTATATACTTAATATAACTTAGTTTAGCCTTATATTTAAATATTTATTTATTATATAGTATTTATATTATCTTATTTATACACATTAAAATATGGATTCTTCAAGTGAAGATGAATCTTTCCATTCCATCATCAGCACTACATCCTCTGACACATATCATGATGCAGATGCTGGACTGGAATCCTCATTAGATAACGAGTTAAATCTTTTTAAAAATAACTTTAATATTTGTCATATTAATGTACAAAGTATACCGGCTCATTATACTGACCTTCTCTCTTCTTTCTCGACCCCAGATCTAATAGATGCTATTTTAGTTTCAGAGTCCTGGCTTAAACCGTCCTTACCTTCTACCTCTTACTCTCTTCCAGGCTACATCATGATCCGTAACGATCGGACTGGCTCGGCCGGAGGTGGTGTAGCCATTTATTTGCGTGCTGATCTGTCCTACAAAATAATTTCTTCTTCACCCAGTCAGTATTCAGCATCGGCGGAGTACCTATTCATAGAGGTGAAGGTGAGGGGTATGCCAGTGATGGTCGGTGTTGTGTACTGCCCTCCCACTATCAACTACTTTTCTGACTTCGAAGGCATTCTTGAGGATGTGGTGCCACTTTATACTCACCACATCATCATGGGAGATTTCAACACCTGTCTCCTAGATGATCGTCAGGCTGGCAAATCCAGGGCGTCTAAGCTCCGTAACATCATCTCCTCTGTCAATTTGTCTATTCTGCCGTCGGGGCCAACTCACCATCTAGCTACAACTGACACTCTCCTTGACCTTATTTTTACTTCACGCCCTGATGTTGTTGCCAGTCACGGTCTGCTCCTTACTCCATTCTCCCACCACGATCTCGTTTTCATATCTTATAAAGTTAAGCCACCTAGGTACCGCCCTCCTGTAGTAGAAATGCGTCACTTTTCGCGACTAAACGTCGATAAACTGCGGAATGACACGGCTTGCATAGATTGGAGAATGTTGCTCACGACAAACGACATCGACAGTATGGTCGACAAATTTAACCATGAGCTGCTCAAGCTGTATGACGCACATGCTCCACTTCGACCCACGAGATTAAAGCGGGCACCTGCGCCGTGGATCACAGAAGATGTTCGTATGGCTATGAGAAAACGAGACCGTGCGTACCGTAAATATAGGCGAAACCGATGTGATGATAACCTGGCTGCATATAGAGTTGCGAGAAATCGCTGTAATCAGATATGCAGAATTGCCAAACGACACCACTTCATTGATAACATTACTAATAAGTCGTCTGCAAAAATTTGGCAGTTTTTCAATTCATTGGGGCTGGGTCGCTCCCGCGACCAGGTCTACCTTGGCTCCGTGACACCTGATCAACTTAACACTCACTTTTCCTCAGCTCCAGTTCTTGACTCTAATACAAAAACTAGTACTATTGCGGAAATAATGTCTCTACCCGTAAAAGATGTTGAACCATTTTCTCTTGCAGTGGTTTCTAACGATGTGATCCTCAAGACGATTAACTCTATTACTTCAAAATCAACAGGATGTGATTCTATTAGTCGTGCTATGATTATCCCAATTATTGACCTTCTCTTACCTGTTATTGCTCAAATCATAAATTTTTCCATCTCCTCCGGTCAATTTCCTGCCCTATGGCGTAAGGCTTTTATCATTCCACTCCCAAAAATTGCTTCACCCACACTTCCTACTCACTTTCGTCCTATCTCAATATTACCTTTCCTATCCAAGGTCCTCGAATCCATTGTACACAGACAGTTGTCCCTTTTCCTGGGTGAAAATAATCTCCTAAACCCTTACCAGTCCGGTTTCCGCCCTGGTCATAGCACAACTTCAGCTTTACTCAAAGTAACTGAAGACATCAGAAATGGTATGGAGGATACTAAAGTCACAATACTTGTACTAATTGACTTTACGAATGCCTTCAACACAGTAGATCCTGATTTACTAATCGCTACATTGTCTCGTCTGAATATCACACCAGAGACCCTAACATGGTTCTCAAAATATCTCCATGGCCGTCAGCAGCAGGTACGTGTTGATCGGGTGTCATCGGATTGGTGTGAGTTGTATACGGGCGTCCCGCAAGGAGGTATTCTCTCCCCTTTGTTATTCTCACTTTTCATTGACGCCATCTCCTCTCTACTTCATTGTAATTATCATCTTTATGCAGACGATTTGCAGCTCTATGTGCAGTCAGATATCAACACAGTAAATAGTGCAATAGCTTGGCTTAATTCAGATCTTAGTAGTATACACACATGGTCGAAACGGTTTGGGGTCGTTGTCAATCCGAATAAGTGTCAGGCAATCGTATTTGGGAGCTCACGGCTTTTAAGTAAAATAGACATTAACAGTATTGACCCTGTTCGGTTTGACAACGTCCCTATAGCGTATTCCGGCGAGGTGAAGAATCTGGGTGTATATCTAGATTCTAATCTGAGTTGGACTACGCATGTTACCAAAACTAGTAGTAAAGTTTTTGCTTCCCTGCACTCTCTTAATAAGCTTAAAAAATTTCTGCCGTTAAAAGCTAAAATAACCCTAGTTCAAAGCCTTCTCCTTCCTCTCCTCGACTATGGTGATGTTTGCAGCATTGATCTGTCAGAGATGTTGCTCAACAAAATGGACCGGTTACTTAACGCGTGTATCCGGTTCATCTTCTGTTTACGTAAATACGATCACATTTCTGAATATCGTGCTAAGTTGGAGTGGCTGCCAATTCGTTGTCGCAGAAATCTAAGAGTTCTCTGTCTTCATTTTTCTGTTCTAAACGAGCCCGCGACACCGAAATACCTCAAGGATAAATTTGCCTATCTTTCTTCGTTTCACGACAAATCCCTTCGTTCTTCTCACAACTCACTTCTTTCTGTTCCCTTACATCATTCTGGATTTGTTTCAAATTCTTTTACAGTTGTTGCCACAAATTTATGGAACAATCTCCCTGTAACCATAAGGCAAGCGTCTACCAGATCTTCGTTCAAAAAACTCGTCTATCTACACTTTCTAAATAGCTCCCAACAATGTTAATAAGTGTATATATGTATATTTTTGTGTATGTATTAGTATTTAGTATATTGATATTACAGTATATGTTAAAGTATATTATGTAAGTATATATAATTATATTGAATTTATCCTACTATTAATATTTATTTCATTGCACCTATAAATGTTCTAATTTGTCCCTAAGGTTTGGCTGTCAGAAAATGTCTACGGGCATTAAGTCCGCCTTTGTACTTTGTGCAATAAAGTTTTTAATAAATAATAAAATAAATAAATATTGCACACAAAATATACAAAATAAAAATAATACATAGGCGAGCATAATAAATACCATGAAGGTATTCTCTACCAGCTAACCTTTGGGAGAGTGATAGATTTATATGATGGGTGCACAGTCTGAGATTTTTTAAGTAAATGTAAATATATTAGAAGTAAATAATTAAGTACATAAAAATATAAATACTTTATTTAATACATATTACATAAATTTGACCTACACAAATACTTATATACCTAAATACAATCCATATAATAAATATCAATATCAATAACTGCCTCCGTGGTCTAGCGGTTAAGTCCGTGGATTCAGACTCGGAGGTACCGGGTTCGATTCCTGGTCGGGACACAAAAATATTTATTAATGTAAATAAATACATTTAAATAATATTTAATTTATTTGTGATATTTCTCGAGTTTGGTACGCTGGAGACATCGACGAGCTTGCCACTTGTCATCATTGGCCTATAGTAAAGTTGGCTAAATGTGAATCCGCTTATTTATAAGCGTGGTTTCTGACCACCCCGAAAGGGAAACGGTCGTGATGATACTTTTTTTTATACTTTACTATAATAAATATCAAGATGTCGAGATTAGGGTTCATTTTGGTTTTTAAGGAAATGTGAAAATAATAGTTTTTTGAATATATTTAAAGACGGAGCCTGTCTGATGAATAGAGGTAGCCTGTTCCATTGACGAGCTGCAGACACGGTCAGAGAATCTGAATATCTGCTGGAAGAATGAAGAATTCATGGATTTATTCATTTATTTAAAACTGTATTGAACTATGTACAAGGGGCGGGCTTGATGCTGCTAGACATTCTCTGACAGCCAACCTTTGGGACAATAAAAAGCATAACTTTGATGAAGGAGTAGATACGAAGACGTATTTAGTTATATTTTATGTCCAAAAATATATGTAGGTATCCATACAATATATGTAGGTATCCATACAATATATGTAGGTATCCATACAATATATGTAGGTATCCATACAATATATGTAGGTATCCATACAATATTGTCAGCTTAAACTTTAGGAATTACATTTGTTAAAATATTATTTTAAATTATAAAACATATTTTCTTTTAACCAAATTATTAATTGATTTTGTTAGCCAACATTTTTAAATAGTTAGCTAATTTATTATAAGTTTGTATACATACAATAGATATCCTCGCCAAACCATCTGGCTAGCGTGGCGAGTTTAAGCCAAATTCTTCAGATATATGTTCTGGAAGGTCCATCTCCAGCAGTGGAGGTCTGGGACGCTGTGTTTTAGGGGCTGTAATGATGATGATAATACATACAATAAAGGACTATAAAATCGTGATATATGGCGATATGATATCGTCTACTACAAGTCTTGGACCAACACATGAATATCCTATAATAAAAAATCAAAACATACGAGAGGCAAAACATCGTGGGTGGTCCAAATGGCACGTATTTCTTTGCATATTTACACTACCCCTTCCTTCGAAAAAGTAACAAATCAACACTCTATGCATCAAATATTTAAAAGCTAAAATTGAATACTTTACCAAAGTAGCAATGCTAATATTTATCTTCACTATGAATGAATGAAAGTTTGAAAAATATATATTAATAGTTCCACGTAAACAAACTGTTTGTATACTTGACAGTCCTGCACTGGATTAGAGAAATATATATTTATTTGCAGTGGTGGTTCGGTTATCATATTTTTTTCATCATTACAGCCCCTAGAACACAGCGTCCTAGACCTCCACTGCTGGAGATGGGCCTTCCAGAACATATATCTGGAGAATTTGGCCTACACTCGCCACGCTGGTCAGACGGCTTGGCGAGGATATGATGTCAATTTATTAACGATTCCACAAGTTGGTATTAGTGAAACCGGGGCTTAACGTGCTCTCCGAGGCACGGGAACGATGATGTTGTAAATCTATGACCGTAAGAAAAGTGTACTTCTCATTGGTACATGCCGGGTGGGTTTGAACCGACCTTTGTAGGATTTAAGGAACGCGTTCTTACAACCGAGCTATCACCGCGCCTTCGGTTATAAGAACGTTTAATGCCCGCCTTCCGTACCCGCGTGAGTCGTCGGGGAAGAGACTACTAAAGCATCTGTGGCACCTGTGGAACAGTTTCTATTGAGACATCTTCATACAATTTCAGTCTTCAGTTAGTCTGTGCTGGTTACGCCTCGGCCCCCAGGATCTCACGGAGCAGGCGATGGCTGTGCCCCGAAGATGGTCGAAGCGGCTGCGGTCGGTTTGATCAAACATGAAATAATACTTTCTTGACACATAAAATGCATATTTAACAATAATTTTACATGCTTATGTTGCGTCCATTTTAGATTATCGTGGAGGACTGTTGTGCACGAACGACGGAACTCCGACAACAAATAATTACTTATATAAAAAACTAGATGCCAATTAAAAACTTCCACAAATATCTTATACAACTAAAAAATTAACTTATAAATAGAAAAAACATATAAATGATAATAATAAACCACAATAATTTAGAAAAAAAAAATGTAGGCAACTAAATCTATAAATCAGATAATCGTAGATGTAAATCGAACCATGTACATCAATAGAATACGCCTGCTGTGTTATAATGTAAAAAATGCTCTAGACATCGTTCGACCAACTAATTTAGGCGATGTACAGAACATGTCAATATCTATGACCTCAGCTAGGTGGTTGAGTTCTTTTGATGCTCTCGTTAAAAATGAGTTTTGACGGTAGTTGGTGCGGGCATATGGCACTACCAAATAAACCCTTTGAGACCGGCTAGGGCCGCGTTCGTTTTAAGAAATGTTAGCATGAAAATTTGATGCTAATTTCGTTATCAGTACCGTGTTGAAAGGAGGGTTATTGATGTTACTTTTTGACAGATGTCATTTAACATAAATGGTTTGTTTACATTGTTGTAGACTTTATAGTTTATATTAGTTAAGTTATATGTTAAGATACATTGTTCCTATTAATATTATTATTAAATTAGATTAAGTACAATATTTTATTTTATGTTTTTAAGACGTGGTTCATTTTTTTTTTTTTTATTAAGCTTTTATTAAGCTTTTTGTATGTCTAAACTTAGAATTTAATTTAATTTCATTTCATTTTATATTTTTTTTAATTATTCTTATATATATATATACCACTTGTATTTTGTGCATGTTGTGGCACCTAAAGGTGGTACATTTATCGTTGAATTTATGTCCTAGTTTTTAAGTAAGCAATAATGTAACCGACCACTGGTTGTCCTTAAATAAATAAATAAATAAATAAATAAATATTATATTTGTTTAAAATGTATTTTAAACGATTTTATGTAATAAATTCGAAGACCATAATACATTGTCAATTGATTTGTTATTATTTGTTACTTGTCATACTTGTCAAAAAGTAGCCTCAACGCTCGTTTTTTTTTTAAGAATTGTTAGCATTGTTAAAAAAAGTGGTATTTCTTAACAAAAACGACATTTCGTGCTAGTTTATGAAGTTGCTACGACATGTTGCAAATGCTATAAAATGAACGCGGCCTAGGTATACCAAATCCGAGTAATCCTAGCAGTTTTTATTTTTTGTATTTTTTTATTTTTTATTTTATACTAGCACGACATGTTGGAAGTGCTATAAAATGAACGCGGCCTAGGTATACCAAATCCGAGTAATCCTAGCAGTTTTTATTTTTTGTATTTTTTTATTTTTTATTTTATACTAGCACGACATGTTGGAAGTGCTATAAAATGAACGCGGCCTAGGTATACCAAATCCGAGTAATCCTAGCAGTTTTTATTTTTTGTATTTTTTTATTTTTTATTTTATACTAGCACGACATGTTGGAAGTGCTATAAAATGAACGCGGCCTAGGTATACCAAATCCGAGTAATCCTAGCAGTTTTTATTTTTTGTATTTTTTTATTTTTTATTTTATACTAGCACGACATGTTGGAAGTGCTATAAAATGAACGCGGCCTAGGTATACCAAATCCGAGTAATCCTAGCAGTTTTTATTTTTTGTATTTTTTTATTTTTTATTTTATACTAGCACGACATGTTGGAAGTGCTATAAAATGAACGCGGCCTAGGTATACCAAATCCGAGTAATCCTAGCAGTTTTTATTTTTTGTATTTTTTTATTTTTTATTTTATACTAGCACGACATGTTGGAAGTGCTATAAAATAAACGCGGCCTAGGTATACCAAATCCGAGTAATCCTAGCAGTTTTTATTTTTTGTATTTTTTTATTTTTTATTTTATACTAGCACGACATGTTGGAAGTGCTATAAAATGAACGCGGCCTAGGTATACCAAATCCGAGTAATCCTAGCAGTTTTTATTTTTTGTATTTTTTTATTTTTTATTTTATACTAGCACGACATGTTGGAAGTGCTATAAAATGAACGCGGCCTAGGTATACCAAATCCGAGTAATCCTAGCAGTTTTTATTTTTTGTATTTTTTTATTTTTTATTTTATACTAGCACGACATGTTGGAAGTGCTATAAAATGAACGCGGCCTAGGTATACCAAATCCGAGTAATCCTAGCAGTTTTTATTTTTTGTATTTTTTTATTTTTTATTTTATACTAGCACGACATGTTGGAAGTGCTATAAAATGAACGCGGCCTAGGTATACCAAATCCGAGTAATCCTAGCAGTTTTTATTTTTTGTATTTTTTTATTTTTTGTATTTTTTTATTTTTTATTTTATACTAGCACGACATGTGACCCTGGTCCATTAATGTTAGCAACTGGAATCAGACCCTTATGTCCGACATCAGTCCCTAACACTATGCCGGCTTGACTAGATGCCTTTTAACACTTTGCTTGAAGGACTCCAGGTTATAGGAAAGTGGAATCTATTTTTTTTAGTAGTCATAGTAGAAAAACTAATAATTAAATGATTGATTATAAAGTAAATACTTTGGGATAGATTTTATAAGCGATAAATTGTCATGCTTTTAACTTTTCTGATATAGAATGAATTAGTTTTAATCAGTATCGGGGCATCATCTTGATGTTATTCACAGAAATACATTAGTACTTGTACATATCGCTTACAACATAGACACAGTAAAATATAACGAACTATTGTTGGCCCTAAAATGCTAGATTTGGACCAACTTTACTTTTTACAACTTTAGTTTTTACCCGACTGCATACAAAGAAGTTGTTATGTTTGTGACTTTGTGGCACTCTGTAGACGAAATGCGTTGACCAATTTTAATGATTCTCACTCACGTCAATCGAGTCGTCTTAATCATAAAAATGTCACTGTATACATGACATTAAAAAAAGTCTGTAAGGCCATAACCAGAACGACATATTTTTGGAAAGGGAAAAAAAACAAGTTAGCTCGTCAACTCGATATCATCGAATAGGTGATAGATAAAAGATGTATTAGAAATGTATTTTTTTACGTACAATTGTCACTAAATTAATTAAAAGTGTGCTTTAATCGACACAAAGCATCATTACCGCATTTGGATGCAACTTCCAATAATGGAATTCTATAGTTTCCCTGAAGCGAAACTATAGAATCCTAAAAAGATCTCAGTTATATATTTACAACACCACCTTTGCCGTGTCGCGGAGAGCACGATAAGTCGTCGGTTCTGGTTCCACTAATAGCAACTCGTGAAATCGTTAATAACAAATTCATTCTGAAGCAGCCAACCTATGGGACAATGCAGAACATTTAAGTCATGGGGCGATAAGCTATGAGTCAGTATGTTGATTTGTTTTGTTTTTGAGTTACTAAATTTATTCTTTTTTAATTTGGTACATTAGAAAATTATATATTATTAATAATATGAATTATTAGTTACTCGTATAGGTTGGAAATGTGCGAGAATATTATGTTTATTTATTTTCAGAAAAATAACAGCTTTTAACTAGGACATAAAATTACAGTATTAAAGTTTATTAGATGTTTAGCCAAAAAGATTTTATATTACCAAATTATTTTATTTCCCCAAAACAGTGGATTTAATAAAAAAAAATTGGTAAAGAAAAAAAATTAGTAAAGTAACATCACGACCGTTTCCCTTTCGGGGTGGTCAGAAACCAGGCTTATAAATAAGCGGATTCACATTTAGCTAACTTTACTATAGGCCAATCATGACAAGTGGCAAGCTCGTCTATGTCACCAGCGTACCAAACTCGAGAAATATCACAAATAAATTAAATATTATTTAAATGTATTTATTTACATTAATAAATATTTTTGTGTCCCGACCAGGAATGGAACCCGGTACCTCCGAGTCTAAATCCACGGACTTAACCGCTAGACCACGGAGGCAGATATTAATTAGTAAAGAAAAATTACAATATAAATACAATGAAGAAAGTGGGACAAAAAATAGACGTCGTGTTTGACAACATGTGTCGGGTTGGCAGTTTTCTCGTGCTGCAAATACCAATCCGATTTATTTTTTTATATATACGTCTATAATTTTGATCGAAAACTTGTAATATGCTATCAGAGCGGCGACATGAAAGGATTGCAATGATAATATTGGTCGCTTTATTGTAGCTACCGTTAGTCCGTCGGCACGTCAGAAGTCGCTATCAGCCGGCGGCATGCTTTGATCCTGTTATCACTGACTACCTTTACAGCCATATCTTTGACTACCTGAGTATTGTTTCGCGAATAAATTTCCACTTATGACTGTAATCCATACTAATGTTACAAATGTGGAAGAAGTGTCTGTCTGTACCACTACAGCTCACAAATTTCTTCACCCGTATTCTACAATGGCTCTTTAACTCAATTATTGGTTGCAGCTGTCATAGTTTTTTTTTTTTTTTCATCTCAGCCCCTAGAACACAGCGTTCTAGGACTCCACTGCTGGATATGGGCCTTCTAGAACATATATCTGGAGAACTTGGCTTACACTCGCCACGCTGGCCAGACGGCTTGGCGAAGAATGTTCTTTTTATACAAACGTCTTTTTCTAATTTTGAATTGATACTACAGTTCAAAATCTACCTATGAACACTGTCATATATCCTTATGGTCTGAGCGTTTGACAGCTGGAAGGTATAATTGAGTGTTACAGCATTCCATGGATTCAACTTTCTGAGTCCATCGTGTGTTGCAAAGAGAGATGTGAAGAATGGTGTCTCGGGTTGCGATAATAGGTTGGTTTACAAAAGAGGACGTCCTTTTTTATTTTATTGCGCAATAAGACGCTCACCATCCACCATTCTGCTCCTCTCCCTACCCAACCAAATACTATATGATTCCGTTAATGCCTGCTCTTGTTCACGAGTTTGGTACGCTAGAGACATCGACCAGTTTCCACTTGTTATGATGGGCCTATAGTAAAGTTGGCTTACTATGATGGTGATGGGTTACCTAACAAAATATGTATGACAGCCCCTAGAACTCTGAGTACTAGACCTCCATTGTATCTGAAGAATTTGATCTACACTCCACGCTGGCCAGACGGGCTGGCGAGGATCTGATGGAGTTTTTCAATATAAATTAATTAAACTGCCTCCGTGGTCTAACGGTTAAGTCCGTGGATTTAGACTAGGAGGTACTGGGTTCGATTCCTAGTCAGGACATAAATATATTTATTAATTGATTTGTGATATTTCTCCAATTTGTTACGCTGGTAACATCGACGAGCTTGCCACTTGTCATAATTGGCCTATAGTACAGTTGACTAAATATGAATCCGCTTTATAAGCGTGGTTCATGACCACCACGAAGGAGAAACCGTCGTGATGATACTTTACTTTACTTTAAATTAATTAATTAAATGTATTTAGAGGAACAGTGCTGTCGTACGGAGCAGAAACGTGGACACTAACAGTGGGTCTAGTCCACAAATTTAAGGTCGCTCAGCGGGCTATGGAGAGAGCTATGCTCGGTATTTCTCTGATGGATAAAGTCCGTAACGAGGAAATCCGTCGGACAACCAAAGTTACTGATATAGCCTTCAAAATTAGTAAGCTGAAGTGGCAATGGGCTGGATATGTCTGTCGTAGAACCGATGAACGATGGAGTAGACGAGTTCTAGAGTGGAGACCACGTACGGGAGGACGCAGAGTGGGTCGACCCCCCGCTAGATGGACGGATGACCTGAGGAAGGTCGCTGGTGGGGGTTGGATGAGGGTGGCAGGAGATCGTGTGAAGTGGCGAGCCTTGGGGGAGGCCTATATCCAGCAGTGGAGAGACACAGGCTGATGATGATGAGTGGAACAGGAACCGACATTTAGTGTACTTTCCAAGACACGGGAACGATGGTGTTGAAAACTTATGACAAATGTTGGTTTTTGACCTGGTTAAATAGTTATTTATACTACACGGGCGTAGCCGGGTCAAACAGCTAGTAGGTATTTGAATTTAAACGTTTATTTTTTTATTATATGTCACGATAATTTCTTGTAAAAGGTTTCATTCATAGGCAATGCTTTATTGCAGTCCAAAATTCGAATATACGTGAGCGATGAGCATGCATGCATGCAGACCAAGCACATTCGTACTAAATAGAGGCGTGTGTGCAATTTTTATCACACACAAATAAATACGCATGAGAGTAGGGTTAATGCAGTAGAAATGAGGTCGTTGCGTCGGATATGCGGCGTCACTTTGGTTGGCGGACCGCATACGTAATTTCGAAATACAAAAAGGGGTTGGTATAAAGGAAAGTATAGGGACAAAAATAAGGAAAGGCATGCTACGATGGTTCGGGCATATTGAAGAAGCGAAGAAAGATTGACGAACCAGATATATAATGCGAAAGTTGTGGGTGAAAGAGGCCCTTGCAGACCGAGACTCACATATCACGATCGAATAAATAAAACACTGGCTGAAGGTGAATTAAAAAGCCTTCTTAACAAAAGGGCATGTATGAAGAGGTTAATGAATGTCGACGAAGCGAAAGAGGTGTGTCGTGATCGTGTCAAATGGCGCTCAATTGTATCTGCCTACCCCACAAGGAACCTGGCGTGAAGATATGTATGTACCAATAAATAAAAAAACCGGTTTTTTTTAAAAACACTAGGGATTGTGAATGTGTGATTGTGATTACGGTGGCTTTTTCCGCACTTAGTCTCCATTGGACCATTGTGCGTGACCTTTACTCCTTCAGCGGAGCCATCCGATCTCCTCCAGGAAGGCCAGGAGACCCGTTACGTTCCTGCAGACCACCGGAAGAGTCTCTCGCAGTCTGGAGGAACCTTAGTCAAGGCGCAGCCACACTGTCGCACTCCATGAGCACATGCGCGGCCGTCTCCTCCTCCGCCATGCATCCTCTACACAGTGGGCTATCTGTAATGTTCAGAATATAGAAATGTTTGTTAAAGGCACAGTGTCCCGTCAAGACCCCCACCCACCACTATTCGAAGCCTGGCTCTGTCAAGGCCCAGGAGATGTCGTGTGAGGCGCCTGTCTGGTTTGGTAACTGTGGTCGATACCCACATCTGCTCGTGCAGTTTATCGGTTCTTTGGCGAAGCCAGCTTCGCATGAATTGGAATGGTAGGGGGATTGTCGATCCTGGGCCTATCGGTATTGTAAACAATAGGGATACGGTAATGATAATACTTTTTAGCTAAAAAAAATAGTATTATCACGACCGTATGACCAGGGTGGTCACAAATTTTTTTTCTTAAATATTTTTATTTAAATATATTTATTAATTAATAATGAACAGTCTTAAATACTCACCTACTCCTCGGTTGTCTGTCAGAGAATGTCTAGCGGCATTAAGCCGGCCCCTTGTACATAGTAAAGTTTTAAATAAATAAAGTCAGTTAAACGTTTAGTTAAGAATTTGCTAAGCTATAGCTATAAATATGGGTCGTAAACTTAGGTGTGTCTTGTACCTTATTTCGCAAAGTATAGCGACTTAAAATTTTCTTTGTACTCGCCGACGTAGTTGTTATGATAAATTTCCATAGCACAATTAAATTCATTCGTTTGTCTTTATACCGACTTTATTAGCATCAATTATGCTAATTAAGTTTGAGTAAATAGGCTCTGACAAGTCTTCAACCAGTCCTACCAGTACGTTGGATCTAAGAGATAAGCCTATCCAACTGCGCAGAGGCGTGCGACAGGGGGATGTCATATCCCCGAAACTGTTCACGAACGCGTTGGAAGATGTTTTTAAAATGCTAGACTGGAATTACTGCGGCATAAACATCAATGGAGAATTCATCTCACACCTCCGATTTGCGGATGACATAGTCATTATGGCCAGTTCACTCAAGGATCTTAGCGGAATGCTGAACGGCTTAAACGTAGCTTCCCAGCGGGTTGGTCTCGGAATGAACTTAGACAAGACGAAAGTCATATTCAATGATCATGTCAAGCCGAGGCCAATCTGCATAGGAAACGACACTCTCGAAGTTGTGCAAAATTACATATACTTCGGGCAGACTATCCAATTAGGAGCAACCAACTTCAGCAAAGAAGCCGACAGACGCATTCAGCTAGGTTGGGCGGCATTCGGGAAACTCCGGCACATCCTCTCATCGTCTATACCACAATGTTTAAAGACTAAGGTCTTTAACCAGTGCGTCCTCCCGGTAATGTCGTACGGAGCAGAGACGTGGACACTAACAGTGGGTCTGGTCCATAAATTCAAGGTCGCTCAGCGAGCCATGGAGAGAGCTATGCTTGGTGTATCTCTGATGGATAGAATTCGAAACGTTGATATTCGTCAGAGAACGAAAGTTACTGACATAGCTTTTAAAATTAGCAAGCTGAAGTGGCAATGGGCCGGACACATCTGCCGCAGAACCGACGATCGATGGGGCAAACGGGTTCTAGAGTGGAGACCACGTACGGGAAGACGCAGAGTGGGACGACCCCCCGCCAGATGGACAGATGACCTAAAGAAGGTCGCTGGTGGGGGTTGGATGAGGGTAGCGAAAGATCGCGTTAAGTGGCGAGCCTTAGGGGAGGCCTACATCCAGCAGTGGAGAGATACAGGCTGATGATGATGATGATGATGAAGAGATAAGTTAGATCAGGCAAATAAGGATTTTTTGTTAGATATTTTTTATCCTAGACCTCCAGTGGAGAATTCGGCCTACACTCGCCACACTGGCCAGACGAGTTGGCGTGGATCTGATGTCAATTTAAATCACAAATTTAAATTAATGGAACCGGGACCGACGGCTTAACGTGCTCTCCGAGGCACGAGGCATGGTGTTGTAAATCCATGACAAATGTATGTAAGAAAATTTTATTTCTCATTGGTACATGCTGAGGGGTCTGAACCGCGCCACCCCGCGCCTTTCCATAGTATGTAGTATATTGTTTGTTATCTTATTATTTATTATCAGCACTATCCTTCATCTTACGCTCTCCCAAAGGTTAGATGTTAAAAAATGCCTTGTAGGTATTAATCTTCACCTTTGTCCACTCCTCGACAAGATATTCAAATTCCTTCACTGTTCCGCAGAGAATCTCCCTCTCTCTCTCTTCGAACTCTAACGACTGAGCTTTCTTTCAAAAATTATCTTAACTCCCATTTTCTATCCATTCAGAATAACTAAAGTTATGTATCTGTGTTAAACTGTTCTTTCACTCTTTTCTCTATTTTTAACCTTAACCCTATATTATAGTGTGTATTTATTTATTTCTGTATATATGTAATTATATGTATTGTATTATAGATATACTCGTATATATTATAATATGTATGATATGTAGTTTATGTAGTATTAGTATAAATTATTGTTTTTGTTAGTAAATACTTGGCACTCTGCCTGTAATCCGTTAAAATTTTCAAAGGTTAGCTGGTGGAAAATGCCTTACGGCATAAAGCTCGCCTGTGCATATTAATTTTAAGTTAATTTAGTTTTTGTGCAATAAAGAATTTTTATTATTATTATTATTATTTGTACAATTTTTACGTGTAAAAAGTATTTAATAATAATAATTATCTATAGACTACATTTCTCAAAAGTATACTAAACTGGAACAATTTTGGTAATCTTGAAAATATTGGATTGGACTCACAAAAGACACAATTAAAAAAAGTTTATTTCTCATCTAGGTATAATATTTTTTTTATGGATGTTACTTTCAAAATAGATAATTTTTAAAATTACCTGCGTTTTACTAAACTTGCCAAAATATTTGTCGGCGTGTTGAAGGTAAACAGTGGCACATTACAGGCGCCTTTTACAAAGGATATCCTATTGTCTAACATTTTGGCCGGTACCTACGCTTTATGAGTGAATTGCTTCCTCTGTCCCGAATCTTTTTATCTGAGACTATTGTCGGCACTTTTTTAAAGCAAACGAATTGGAGCAACATTACGCGTAATCACTTGTTGCGTCGTCAACAGTTGATTAAAATGTTTCTTAGCTATTATTTATTTATTTTAAAACTCAATTGCACTATCTACAAATGCGGAATCTTTAGGACATTAGGACAGTTTTTCTGATAGTTGTAAGTAGTTGCAATAATACACATAAAAGTAGTATTTACTATCAAATATTCCAAAAGACCACAACATGAAGTCGAATAAATATTATGATCTCACAGAAGAAATAATCAGAAACGGGTTCAAGACTCAGCTTTACGCAGTGGAAGTTAGTGCAAGAGGAGTTCCAGCAAAATCTTTGCATCACTTACTGAAAGAATTGGGTCTAAGCAGGTCTTCCGTCAATACATTTATGGAACGAGCTTCCAAGACGGCATTAACGGAATCATACAGTATTTGGTTGGGTAGGGAGAGAAGTAGAATGGTGGATGGTGAGCGTATTATCGCGCAATAGAAAAAAGGAGGCCTAAACTTAAACCAGCCTATTGTCGGTCGCAAGCCCGAGACACCATTCTTCTCATCTCTTACCCACACACGATGGACCCGGCACCCGCACGGTGAATCCATGGAATGCTTACAAATTTGTCTTCTCTTCTTATTATTTTTTATGATCAAAGCTCAATTAATATTGTATTATTTTTTACTCTCCGAACCATTGCGTGTTGTGTAAGTACCAATAAAATACGATTGGTACATAAGACGCAATAGATAGTTAAATCTAAATGGAATAGGGAAGATTTAAATAAAGCTGATAAAATCTATTAAATTACGCGAAATAACTGAAGGGTGATTTTATTCAATTTGACAACAACGGTTGTAAGATCCATTTGCTTTAAATCCAAATCAATAATATTTACATTTTTTTATAATAATAATAATATAATAATAAATTATTTATTATCAGGCAACCGAACCAAACGCACAGGTCAGAATATGCACCCACATACCGTAGTCACCATCCCTTCGCGTACATATAAATTTGGGGACTCATACATCTGTCGTACGATAAAGATGTGGAATGCTCTTCCAGCCTCTGTGTTTCCAGTTTCCTATAATTTGGAGTCCTTCAAGCGAAGTGTGAAAAAGCATCTAGTCAAGCCGGCATAGTGTTGGGGACTGATGGCAGTTACGAGTATCTGACTTCAGTTGCTAACATTCATGGACCTTGCGCACCACTTACCATCAGGTGGGCCCAAGGTCACATGTCGTGCTAGAATAAAAAAAAAAAAAAAAAAAGATGGCCCATAGATAAATACCTTACAACTAAAATACATATAAAAATATCATTAACTTAAGATAAAATTAATTAATCTAAAGCTTCCGTATCTTCATGTTCTTGTGGTCTTAGAAGTACCCATCAGGTACTGTGACCACCTTCTAGGAGTACGAGAAGCTTCAGTGGACGGTGCCGGCGTCCCCCTGCTGGGGGTGGTGCAGAGGGAGTATAACATCGTTGGTTCTGCGTGAAGCAAATCCACGAATGTATTTGCGGTACACAACACCGAGCGGCCAGAATTCCTTCTTCAGGAATATTTTGAGGTGCTCTGACCGCACACGAATCCTAAAGGCCCTTGAATCCGATGTCATCCCAATGGGAAGGTAACTCGTCGATAGCAGCGACAGAGTCGATCTCCCCTCGGTTATTATACCCGACTAATCTACCCAAGTTGTGTAAGTGAATATTACAGCAGAAACTGCCACATAATGTGCATTAGGGTATATAATAAAATTCCTAAAGAGATACGAGGACATTAAAGATATATTTTTTTATATTTTACTTTCACGTCATTTTACCTTGACTTGATGGTAAGATTGAATTTAAATAATTCGGTTCGAATCCCCGTCTTTACCAATGAAAAATAGACTTTTACAACACCACCGTTCCCGTGAGGAGAAGAGCACGTTAAACCGCCAGCCCTATACTTTATTAGTGGATTTCGTTATTTACGTCAGATGTTGCGTCATAATTACAATATATTATTCAATTCTCAACTCTATAAGCGCTCGACCTTGACAGTGGCCGTGCAAATATCAACTTTAATAGCGTGATATTATATACATATAGTTAACGGATTCCATTATATAACATTTGCGCTTAAGTAACAGAATCTTGGTTCCACTAATACCAACTTGTGCAATCGTTAATAAATTGTCATTAAAAATTGACATCATATCCTCGCCAAGCCGTCTGGCCATATATGTTCTGGGCCTGTCTGGGAGACCCATCTCCAGCAGTGGATGTCTAGGACGCTGTGTTCTGGAAGCTGTAATGATGAACAGAATACTGGTTCCACTAATACCAACTTGTGAAATCAATGTCAATAAAATTGACACGTGGGGTCGTAGCCTTCAGCAGTGGGATGTTATGAAATTGACAAAGTTTTTACCTCCCAATTAAATTTATTTGTGGGTTGTCCAAAATATTGTCCATTCTTCAATGCCAACAAGAACCAGGCATGCGCTGTGACGGTCAAGAAGTCTCCCTTCTCTACTGCCCTCCTCTTCAGGGCACGACGCTGGATCTACAGACCAAATTTAACATTCTTGTGGTGGAAATACCCCCAGCGACAGGAACTACATTGAGTGAGTATCACCAAAACAGCGTCAAAAAAACTCGGAATACTAAACAATGTGAAGCAGGTTTTCCCGCCTTCACCAGATCCGATCATGCGTGGAATACTGTTCTCATCTTTGGGATAGTTTTGGCAAGTACTTCACAGATGCTCTTACTGTCCTACAGAGGCAAGCTGTTCCAATTGTAGACGATGCCACTATATCTGGAACTCACGAATTCCCCCTGCAGCTACGCCGAGATATGGCTTCTCTGAGCGTGTTATTCCGGCTATAAAGAGCTCTATAATATAATCCATTTCGCAACCAAATCACATGCACATGTCAAAATGTGCTACCACATACCATAGTTACCATCCCTACGTGTGCGTATAAGTTTGGGGACTCATACATCCGTCGCACGATAACTGGGCCGCTTTTGAAGAGTTAATATTATGTAAACATGGTGTGCCGATTCAGAACAACAACTCCAATGATAAAACACAAAGGCCGACTATTTACTTTTCATTACATCTTAAAGGCGCGTCCTCACTTGTAACATTCCACGGCCTTGTTACGCTTAATGTAGAATTATTGTTATAAGTTTTTTGAGCTCACATCACGTAAGAACCCTTCGTTCCTCTTTCAACTCCATTCCCTCTCTGGTCCTCTTTAGTCTCTAAATCATTCTTCCAGCAGATGTTCAGATTCTTTTACAGTATCAGCAGCCCGCCAGTGGAACCGGCTTCCACTTAACGTTCGAAAAACACCCTCACTTAAGTGTTTTAAAAAATTACTTACCTTACACCTTCACAAAAAGCAAGACGAGTCGACATAACCTCTCAAAATTGGTATAATATTGTATGTATTTGATATATATTTATTATGGAAAATGTCACTAGACATTAAGTTCGCCTATGTACATTTAAATGTGTTTTTGTTTATTGTGCAATAAAGAATTTATCTATCTATCTATCTATTTTCCGTCGTCGCCGGAAATGTATGGAATGAATTACTTCAGGATATTAGACAAGCTTCTAGTTGTGCTATATTCGAGAATCGGGTGTTTTTTACTATTATTGTATATTGCCACTCTCTTTTTTCACACTTTCACAACGAACGTCTACTTTTTTATTATACATTGTATAATATATAACCTATTTACGTATTAGTATTATTTTTATGTATTTGTTCTATAAATTGTTATTGTATTTCTATTATTGCACTAATATAAAATAAATAAATAAATTATGAGTTTCTAACTGCCTGACTTAAAATATAATTAATCTAGTTTTATTACTGTGACTGTATTATTAGTATTTTTGCCGTACAATATTGTCTTCCGAAGTTTGGTTGGGTTAAATCATAATAATTATTTGCGTCACAAATAACGTCCTCTATATCTCGACAAATGCCTAAAAAGAGTGAGAGAGAGTGACTGTGGGATAAAGATGAGTGATCTAGTGGTGAACTGCCTGCTTTATGCAGATGATGCTGTTCTTATGGCATCGTCCGAACAACAACTGCAATCACTAGTCACAAGAATGAAGGAGGGATGTGCAGAAAAAGGACTCCGTTTGAATGCGAGAAAAACCAAAGTACTAGTGTTTGAAAGAAGAAGGATGACAACCGTGACGATAAAGATTGATGATGAAACTCTAGAACAAGTAAATGAAATTATATATCTGGGCAGTGTTTTCACTGCGGATGGGAAGTACGATAGGGACGTTGAAAGAAGAGTGAACGCGGGAAATAGTGTTAACGGTGCCCTGGGGTCACTGATCGGCAGTCGAAATGTCAGTGACAAAGCTCGGCTCGCCATACACAATGCCATGTTGGTACCAACACTGATGTATGGAAGCGAGACGTGGATACGTCAGAATACGCATGAGAGTAGGGTTAATGCAGTAGAAATGCGGTCGTTGCGGCGGATATGTGGCGTCACTTTGGCGGACCGCATACGTAACTTCGAAATACGGAAAAGGGTTGGTATGAAGGAAAGCATAGGGACAAAAATAAGGAAAGGCATGCTACGATGGTTCGGGCATGTTGAAAGGATGAGCGATGAAAGATTGACGAACCAGATATATAATGCGAAAGTTGTGGGTAAAAGAGGCCCTGGCAGACCGAGACTCACATATCACGATCAAATAAATAAAACACTGACTGAAGGTGCATTAAAAAGTCTTCGTAACCAAAGGGCATGTATGAAGAGGTTAATGAATGTCGACGAAGCGAAAGAAGTATGTCGTGATCGTGTCAAATGGCGCTCAATTGTCTCTGCCTACCTCGCAAGGGATCTGGCGTGAAGATATGTATGTACTGTATTATTAGTATTTTTGCCGTACAATATTGTCTTCCGAAGTTTGGTTGGGTTGAATCATAATAATTATTTGCGTCACAAATAACGTCCGTCCGTGAGGACCCACCTTATGATCGCATATCATACATAAATAATACATTAAAAAAAACTGCCGCTTGCCACTTGATCGTTAAATAACACCTTAATAAAATAGACATGTTCGTATATATTTGAACCTTATTATAGGACTTTTTTTTATAAACATCACATGTCGGACCTTGCGCCGACCTGAGGGTTAATAGCGCGCAAGGTCCATGAATGTTAGGAACTGGAATGAGACACTCATGACTGACATCAGTCCCTAACACTATGCCGGCTTCACTGGGCAAGACGGCAGTTCGAGCCTGATCTCGAAACGTTTGGATACACGTTACTGGGTTTATCGGCACGTACGGTGGATACTAAATACTTACCCACCCACCCCACCCTATCATACTGGAATAAAATACCACGATCAGTCCGCCTACCACCCATTTGTTGTTCTTGTTAAAAGTATGTGCCATTTGCAACGATGTCAAATGCCAATTTTTACTTACAAAGCATAGCAAGCTATAGTGACATTTATAAAAAAATAACATCGCTTGAAACAAGACAAGACTCTCAGCGTCTTCTTCTTAAAAAGATTAGTGAGAACTTTTTAATGACACTTTGTCTCCAATTAATCCAGGAGCTCTATAACCTTATCCCTTCTTCTCTATTCCGCAACCGAACTACACGCACAGGACAAAATATGCATCCACATACCTTACCCACTATCCCTACGCGTACTCATAAATTTGGAGACTCTTACATCTGTCGCACGCTGAAGATGTGGAATGCTCTCCCAGCCAGTGTGTTTCCCCACTCTTATAACCTGGAGTCCTTCAAGCGAAGTGTGAAAAAGCATCTTGTTAGGCCGGCATAGTGATAGAGACTGATGTCGGTCGTGGTGACCGGGGTCAGTTGCTCCCATTCTTGGACCTCGCGTACTGCTTACCATCAGGTGGGCGCGATGTCACATGTCGTGTCCAGTATTAAAAAAAAAAAAAAAAAAAAAAACTTTTTTTTTTCTTGTGTTTTATCTATAATAAAGTACCTGTTCATAATAAAGAACCTAATCGTATAAATACTGCTTTGTAACTATTTCATTCATAAATTTAAACTAATTGAGAGTCCTTCGCGCCATTTTACGTGGACATGTCAAGTGCAAGTTTTTGTTTTGTAAATTAATTTACTGTGGATATTATTGGTCAAAAGTGGTGTTGCTTGGTTTAATAATGTGCTACAATGTGAATAATTATGGAAAACGATAAATTGGACTTTAAATATGGGGCACAAGTTGCAGTTTATTTTTTGCGGTTTTCCCGCGCCGTCAACTCCCATATTTTACCCGACGTGTTTCAGCTATGGTGCCGCTAGTGACTCCAAGAAAAGCATCAAATTCTGCAGCATCTGGAATTTGATGATGACCTCATTAACTCATGAATAAGAAAGATATATTACGTCAGACTTGGCTGTATGGGCTAGACCCTTTGCCTTCCCTATCATCTCATTCATCATCCATCGGGAGAAGAGAACCAAAAAAAAAAAATTAAACTAATTTACTATTTAATTAAATTATATTTTAATGCTGGGGTAAAAGAGATGTTGTAATTATTTAAAAAAAAACATAATTAATGGGCTGTATCAGGCAAAGCTTTTTGTAGATGTCGCTAGCGGCACTGGTACCTTGTTTACACCTTTGACGCATCATTTTTTAAATGTTTATGTAGTTTTTTTACTTTTATAACAGATAAATGTATTTTAAATTAACGTTACCTACCTTAAAATACGAATTAAGAAAGCGAACACCGTCTTTAAAAAGAAAAAAGGTTGGATTAATAGAACGGCAATTTTGAGATCACCATATCTTTGATTTCGCTTGGGAATCTCGATTTGTACACTTAAAAGCTGCTTAATTCGACATAATATGAAGAAAATAATAGATTTTGTAATAAAAATACAAGTTTTCTATGAAACTGACAGTTATATAAGGTACCATCTATCATGCGCCATCTATCGTGATAAAAAGTTAGTGATACACCCCATTCTTTATTCTTTACGTACCGCCATTACATTCCCACCGGAATTCGGCTAAGTCCAAGGTTACAAACACAAGTACAACACATTTGTCCTGCCTGGAGAGTGCTATAAGGCAAGGAACAGAACTGCAGGTTAAAGCAGTGTTAAAGGAAATTAAACAAAAGAGAAATAAAAACAAAAAAAAAAACAATACTATTTGCAATAAAACTAAATTATACAGCTGTAAAATGGCCTTGTCATAAATATATATATATATAATTATATAGGTATGTCAAATATATATAGAGCTAATTACTAAAGTAATTGAAACAGCTGTAAAGAGGCCTTGTCAATATTCTATACTAAGGTTAAAAAATTAATAATAATACTTACTTATTTATTTATTTATTTATAAACTCTTTATTGCACAAAAAAAACTTAAAAGTAATGTACAAGGGCGAACTTAATGCCTTTCGGCATTTTATAACAGCTAACCTTTGGGAGTGTGGTAGAGGAAAAAGGAGTGGACTTAAGTTATTAATAATTTAGGAGCTGCAAATGAGCTTTGTCAAGAATATATTTAAGTTTTATTATTATAATATGTCACAAATAATTACTGCTGTAAATGGGCATGTCAAATACACACATCAAAAAAGTCTAGGGATCAAGCATGTTTATGCGGATTTCTTGTGATTGAGATGTGGCTTTGTAATAAATTTATGATTTTATAAATTTATATGGATCCTTTTTGGTGCATTTCATAATTTAAAACAGGAACTGTCAATCAAATTCGAGTAAAAGATGAAAATCAGCTGTCAATATTTTCCCTATAAAAACATAAGACGCATTGAAGACATTATTAGTGCTACTGTTTCCCTACTACTGATTAAAACCAACGTTATTATGGAGCGGCGACGTCATTTAAGCAGGGAAGAAATGATCAGAGCCGTGGGAATGATAGAAGCTGGTTCCCGGCAACGTACTGTGGCTTTAGCTCTGAATACAAGTCAGAGTGTTATCAGTCGACTTTGGACACGTTACCGAACCACTGGTACCGTGGCTGAGCGCCATGGAGGACGGTATCGCTGCACCACACGGAGACAAGACCGATACATTCAAATCACAGCTCGAAGAACTCCAACAATAACCGCCATGATGTTAGCCGTGAGCCTTCATCGCTCTTCAGGGAACTTAATTAGCGACCAAACAGTCAGAAACCGCTTGCATGAAGTGAACCTTCATTCCCGAAGACCGCTACGGGTACCACCTATAGCAATGCACAATCGTAGGACTCGATATCAATGGGCTCTTGAACACAGAAATTGGACAGAAGAACAATGGCGTTTCGTGTGCTTTTCTGATGAGTCTCGTTTTGGTATGAGGCCGGATACAAGACGTATACGACACTGGAGAACCCCTGGACGCCAACAGCGATTAAAATCCTGCCAGGAAGTCCTTATAGTGGTGGAACCATCATGGTATGGGCGGGTATTTCGATCGGCGGAAGAACTGAGTTGATTTGGATCAGAGGCAACCTCAACGCTCAAATTTATGCTGAGACGGTTGTATCAGACGTCATCGTTCCTCTGCATATCGGTCCCTTATTTCAGTTAATGCATGATAATGCACGACCGCACACCGCAAGAGTTGTAAGACAGACTCTCGCCGCAGCTAACATCAATGTCCTGCCCTGGCCTGCTCAGTCGCCAGACTTGAACCCGATTGAGCATGCATGGGATATTCTTCAGAGAAGAGCTCTGCCGAATATGGAGGGTATCCAGTCGCAAGAAGACCTTTTTTTGTTGTTGCAACGAACATGGGCGGCCATTCCACAGCGTGATTTGGATGAACTCATTTTGAGTATGCCAAACCGATGTTCTTGTGTTGTTAGTGTTCGCGGTAGAAACACGGATTATTAATTGTTTAAGTTACCCAATAAAATAAAATAAAAAACTGTTATTTCAGTCTTTTTTTCGAACTTTAATGTTAGTGGTTCAAATGTCAAAAATCCCTTTATTAGGAAAATGGCAATTTTTTTTACTAATGCAAAGGTGACTTGGTTTATCGTTACTGTAGACAAACGAAAACATTTTATTTGATCAATCCTTAAAGAAAATTTTAATGAATATCAATCAGGAGAAAAGTTATTGCAAAAATATATGTTGATCCCTAGACACTTTTGATGTGTGTATTATTTCTAGGTATGTAATATAGTTTGTATTACGCTATGTTAACATCCTTCAATTGTTATGATTATTGAATTGTAATTAAGGAACGCTGCAAAAAAGTTGGGGCCTGGTAGCAGAAGGTAATATCCGATTGTCTTAAAATTTTGTGAGTTAGTTCTTATAATTAATGCTTTTTTTTTCTTCTTACTATAGTCATTCACTTTATTATATAGGTCTATGACTCTATATAAGATTTCAAAGCAACACCGTCCTTTGTCTTGGCTGTGTTTGGTGTAGCCGAAATTAGAAAAAAAAACAGTATCAAAACATCGGCTCATATTAAAGTAGAGTTCGCGTTACAAGGAATAAAATACCTACTTAGCTACTTGTGGTGCGTATGTGTTAATTAAAAAAAAAAATCTATGAGGGGTCATCATCATTTTTTTTATAACAGCACGATATGTGACCTTGTACCTGATGGTAAGTGGCGCGCAAGGTCCATAAATGTTAGGAACTGGAATCAGACACTCATGCCTGACTTCAGTCCCAAACACTATGCCAGCTTGACTGGGGATGACGGAGCCTGATCCGGAAACGTGTGGATACACTTTACTGGGTTTATCGGCACGAACGGTGGATGATTACCCGCCTACTACCTTTTAAAAATTAAGCGGATTCATATTTAACTAACTTTACTATAGGCCTAAATTGACAAGTGGCAAGCTCGTCGATGTCTCTAGCGTACTAAACTCGAGAAATATCAGAAATAAATTAAATAATTGATCATGTCCCGACCAGGAATCGATAGTACTATCTAATACGCCTACTACTATATACATATACCTAATAAGCCAACCTGGGTACAGGTAAAAAATTTGGCTAAGGAATTGTTCAAATGGCTAACGAAAAAGTCTGGAGACAGGAAGCCTGGCAATTATTTCTGCCAATATATTATAATAACAATAATAAATTATTTTTTCAGAATTAATTCCATAACTGCCTTCGTAGTCTAGCGGTTAAGTCCGTGGATTTAGACTCGGAGGTACCGGGTTCGATTCCTGTTTGGGGCACAAAAATATTTATTAATGTAAATAAATACATTTAATTAATATTTAATTTATTTGTGATATTTGTCGAGTTTGGTACGCTGGAGACATCGACAAGCTTGCCACTTGTCATGATTGGCCTATAGTAAAGTTGGCTAAATGTGAATCCGCTTCTTTATAAACGTGGTTTCTGACCACACCGAAAGGGAATTTTTTTTTTTACCTAATTCCATAATTATTAGTAACATTTTAACTTAACACTATGTTAGTAGGTATAGACATTAATTAAAAAGTTAAAAACAACCAGAAATAATAATAATAATACATAGGCAGAAAAAGGACTTCGTTTAAATGCGATAAAAACCAAGGTACTAGTGTTTGAAATAAGAAGGATGACAACCGTGACGATAAAGATTGATGATGAAACGCTAGAACAGGTAAATGAAATTATATATCTGGGCAGTGTTTTCACTGCGGATAGGAAGTATGGTAAGGATGTTGAAAGAAGAGTGAACGCGGGAAATAGTGTTAACGGTGCCCTGGGGTCACTGATCACCGGTCGAAATGTCAGTGATAAAGCTCGACTCGCCATACACAATGCCATGCTAATACCAACACTTATGTATGGAAGCGAGACGTGGATATGTCAGAATACGCATAAAAGTAGAGTTAATGCAGTAGAAATGAGGTCTTTACGTCGGATATGCGGCGTAACTTTGATGGACCGTATACGTAAAAACGAAATACGCAAAAGGGTAGGTATAAAAGAAAGCATAGGTACAAAAATAAAGAAAGGCATGCTCCGATGGTTCGGGCATGTCGAAAGGATGAGCGAAGAGAGATTGACGAACCAGATATATAATGCGAAAGTTGTGGGTCAAAGAGGCCCTAGCAGACCAAGAATTGCCTATCACGATCAAATAAATAAAACAATAGCTGAAGGTGAATTAAAAAGCCATCGAAACAAGAGGGCATGTATGAAGAGGTTGATGAATGTCGAAAAGGCGAAAGAGGTATGTCGTGATCGTGACAAGTGGCGCTCAACTGTCTCTGCCTACCCCGCAAGTTTGGCGTGAAGATATGTACGAGTATGTATGTAGGTAATTTAATTTATATAAATTTACCACACACTACGACCTCAAAAATCATGGCCGCTGGCGACACCATAAATATTTGTAGCGATTTATACTACGCAAATGCTGTACATATGTAATTTACACATTCCCAGTTACAACTCCAATCCAGCGCTTAACAAAAGCGCTGTCAAAGCGCGACGTTATCATTCTCAGAATACTGTTATCACAGTCTCTCACACTCTGCAGTATCGACGCTGCCTTTTTGCGGATTATGGCCGGAAATCCATCCACATGCACCTCCGCAAAAATGCCCGATGCACTGCTGCGTCGAGGCAGTCCCATCAGCATTCTGAAGATATTATTGTATTGGATGCGCAGAGCGTTGTAGGCCCGATTAGAGTATCTCACCCACATACTGCTGGTGTAAAAAGACGTGCAGTACGCTTTAAAAAGCGTGATTTTCACACCGTCTGAACATCGAGCAAATCTGCGCGCAAATATTATTATTAGTATTGGCTTCGCTATACAAAGGGGAAATGTTGCCAGCCTCCTTGGGACTATCCTAAAGGGTCGTCTCGAGAGGAAATTTTTTATTGTTTATTTTTTAATATTTGTACTTTTTAATTACAAAATTACAAAAAAACAAATGTTTTTTTAAATATATAATATATATCGCGGTAGAATAGACAATGTTTCATAGACCTTAGTATTAGCCCAAACAAGGTGCTACGAAGGTGAGACGCGAGCGTTATGTTTGTTGACGGCGCCTTTGATCAAGTTACAAAGGGCACCGCCGTCACATGTCCGTCACCACCTGACCGCTATTTACACACTATGATCATGAGACTTTAAAAAGAATTAGAAAAATACTAGAAGTGACATTAGGAAGGTTTTTAATGCCAAAGATGACTGGGCTATTTACTTGTATCTGTACGCCTCTTTGAATGGCCTATATATCCATAAATTTAACTTAATAATTAAATAAAAATTTATTTATTTTTATTTATTTATTTCAAAACTTTAATGCACAATGTACAAAAGGCGGACTTAATGCCCGTAGATATTCTCTGACAGTCAAACCTTTGGGAATAATTAGAACAACTGTAGGTGCAAGGAAAGTATAAGTGACACATCAATTAGATATAAATACTTAGATAATAAACTTACTTATATATAATCTACATAAATATAAATATACTAAATACTAATATATACACAATAATAAACATACATATACAACTTACAAATTTTGTTAGGAGCAATAATAAACATACATATACAACTTACAAATTTTGTTAGGAGCAATAATAAACATACATATACAACTTACAAATTTTGTTAGGAGCAATAATAAACATACATATACAACTTACAAATTTTGTTAGGAGCAATAATAAACATACATATACAACTTACAAATTTTGTTAGGAGCAATAATAAACATACATATACAACTTACAAATTTTGTTAGGAGCTATTTAGAAAATGTGAGTAGACCAGCTTTTTAAATGATGATCTGGTAGATGCCTGCCTTATGGTAATAGGTAGATTGTTCCACAGATTTGTAGCAATAATCGCAAAGGAATTCGAAACAAATCCGGAATGATGAGATGAATGTTGAGAAAATATATATAAATAAAAAAAAAACAGAAGACTGACAACATTTTCCCTCTGTATAGCGAGGCTAATACGATGGCAGAAATTATTTCCAGACTTTCTTATTTGGATTACCTATATAGAATGCCATAAATAAACGAAAGACTGTGCGGACCTGTGAGTGCGAATATTGAATTGAATAAAAATAGACCAAAATAAATTATGTGAT
This sequence comes from Tinea semifulvella, assembly GCA_910589645.1. Lineage (NCBI taxonomy): Eukaryota > Metazoa > Arthropoda > Insecta > Lepidoptera > Tineidae > Tinea > Tinea semifulvella. The sequence continues at coordinate 7,893,662 of OU342626.1, forward strand.
TTGGTAAAGTTGTTCCTTGGAAACCAGGGATAGACTTGACGACACTATGTGAGAACGACATATGACTGTACCGTCAATTATATTGTCGACTACACGTACCTACTTTATTTTACGGACAAAGCCGGGACAAACAGCTAGGTTGTAAATTATATTCATAAAACACGAAGTCAAATTAGCAAACATTGTGCATTACAATTTTCATAATAGCAGACATTACCAACCGATTACTTAGACAAGGTTCCACTTCACAATGATAAGTTATCAGATGGGATTTTTTCGAAGTAAAGTTTTTTGATTCGTTCTTTAACCGGATGGTTATGTTTATTGTACATTGCGTCTTATGTGTATAAAAGTAAAGTATCATCACGACCGTAAGGACCACCTGACGGGGTGATCAGTAACCACGCTTTAAATAAGCGGATTCCCATATTTACAGCCATTAGCTGGTACAACAGTCGTTATTTTTATTTCATTCATCGTTACAATGGGGTGTATCAATAACTTTAAATCACGATAGATGGCGCATAATAGATGGTACCTAATATAACTGTCAGTTGCATAGAAATCTAGTATTTTTATAACGAAATTTATTATTTTCTTGATAATATGCCGAAGTGAACAGCTTTTAAGTGTACAAATCGATATTTCTAAGCGAAATCAAAGATATGGTGATCACATTTTTAATTTCTTTTTAAAGATGATGTGCGCTTTATTAATTAGTCGTTTAAGGTAGGTAAGGTTAATTTAAAATACATCTTTCTGTTATAAAAATTAAAAAAACTACAGAAACATTTTTAAAATGATGCGATATTTAGGTGTAAACAAGGTACCATTGCCGCTAGCGACATCTACAAAAAGCTTTGCCTGATACACCCCATTACTTGTGATTTGATTCAATTATAATAATATTATATAGACACATTAGCCCCATCTCACATCCAGGCAACCTCGTTCAGCGAGGCGAGTGCGGCGGTTTCTGCTAGGTTACTGTCCGCCTCCGTGGTCTAGTGGTAACAAACGTTAATCATGACACGTGGCAAGCTCGTCGATGTCTCTAGCGTAACATAGATAAGTTATTGTGTCCCGACCAGGAATCGAACCCGGTACCTTCCGAAACCAGTCTTAAATAGAAAATATATATTTTTTTAAATAATATTCTAATCTGCTATCTTTACATGTTTTTTTTATTATTAAGTAATAGTTAGAGATCGAATTAAGAAAATAAAAAAACACGCAATGTATAATGAAATAACTATACTGACGACAGTTGAATTAAGAACGCTTTGTTTGAAGAATTTGAATAGAAGGCAGTGCTGTCGAAGCTCCACCTTTTGGGAGGTGCCTAGCTGCTTCAGCAGTCGACATAGGTGCCGACAGCCGCGGTCCCTTTGAGCTCAGCCATCCCCACTCTAGCGCAAGCGCGAGCCGTAACACTGACGCACACAGGCTCATAAGGCATCGTGAGCCCGATCGAGACAGACCGGTTTGGAACGACAACAAAAATAAAAAAACGAGTGTTGAATACAGTTGAGTGAACAGTGTAAAGACTTAGTGATTATGGAAGACAAATCGTACAGTGTTGATAGTTCTGATGATATCAACATTGAAGAAGAAGAAGAACAGATTGAGGATAATCACTGTAAGTTATTATTTAGTTATTTAACACTTCTATGGACAAAAGCGGCCTGATAATAAACAATTTAATATTTATTATTATTATTAATGCCGCAAGACATTTTATTATAGCCATTAAGGCAACTTTAATAACTGATGTTTATATATAGAAATATAAACTAACTATATATACATAAACTACATATATACATAAACAATAATATAATTACAATCGTTGAGATATGGGAATAAACCATTATTTTAAGTTAAACTAATAGAGTCTTATGTTTTGTGGTAGATTGGTTTGGTGGAAACGTAACTTGAATTATGATATCCTATATCTTAAACAATCTTTGTAGATTTTAAACCTGGTGTTGTTGCCAAATTTTGACTGAGAATGACTGAGAAATTTCTGTAGGCTCAAATATTGGGCTTTGATCGAAACGTCTTATAGCCTAGATTAGTCTGATGTGTAAGCTATATTACTATAAAGTACCTACCATTTAAATTAGTTTAGTAGTTTTTGCGTGAAAGAGCAATAATAAAGATAAAAAATATTTTTAATTGTTTCATTTAATAACTCCAAAACTAGAGCCGATACAAAAAAACTTGAAGCATATTTGAAATCTGTGAATCCGATACTCTTAAAATAAGGTTTTAAAATTACGGCACCAAAAACTGTCGGCCAGTGATTGTAAAACTTTATTAGTGTAAAATTAGAGTTTAGCAAATTCATAGCTAATTTGTTTTTGAAAGGTTATAATGATTATTTAATTCTGATTTATCCTAGACAAGAATTGTTTTAAAAATGTATTGCTAACATAGGTGGATTAGCATTTATCTTAATCTCGTACGGCCGCGGCAGCTTGTTTATTAGTTTCTTTAAAAAAGTGTTTAATATACCTTTAGGTAGACAGTCCCAATAGTGTTATATTACTAAATTTTTCATATGTTTGTACCTCAGGTTATCCGCCGGATTTTCCGCTCGAAGCTTTGGTAAAATTGGAGCGTCCATCTCCTCCATTGCCGACGCCACCCCACACGCCTACGGACGACACGCCCCCCGCAGTGGTTGTCTCACGTCACCAAGCCCCCTGGCCACAAAACCCCCCACAGTACCCCTACCCTCGCCCTCCACAAATGCACCCCACATACCCTTACGAGAAGCAAGGCTACGCGCACCCTGCTATGTCGTACGTGCAAGCTCAAGTTGCTTCCTTACCTCCTACTGCTCCTTACCATGCCATGTTAGTCAACCAATGGATCAGAAACGCAGCTATGTACCACCATTCGCTACGCTATCCTGGAGCTATGGCACAAAGAATGCCAGGAGCAAGGCATCCTCCTCCAGTTCGAGCGCCAGGACTTCCCGGAACTAGACCAAAGAAGCAATTTATTTGCAAATACTGCAATCGTCAATTCACCAAGTCCTACAACCTTCTGATCCACGAGAGAACTCACACGGACGAGAGGCCCTACTCTTGCGATATCTGCGGAAAGGCCTTCAGAAGACAGGACCACCTCAGAGATCACAGGTAAATAAAATATTATTAAACACGTCTTAGCCAATAAAATTACTAGATATCATCCGATATGCCCATATGACACCTTTACATTCGTTCCACATAAAAGTTGATGTTAAAAGTAATTGAAACTTGACTCCCAAGGCCTCGATAGTCACGATAAAGTTCTTCTAACATAAAATGTAGATATGTAATTCTTAACTGTTTAAGCCGGCTTAAAAATAACTCCAGTCGGCCGTAGAGTCACATGTCGTGTTTAGTTGATGACGTCATATAGTCTTTGTCGATCCGTGGTTTCCAAAGGATACATTTGCCAAATATTAATAAAATTGATTCAGTAGTTTAGGCGTGAAGGCAAATATATTAGACAGGCTATAGATATATGGTCGTGGATTCACACGTCGTTGTCACATTGTGTCGTCATATAGCCTATGTGTTTTTCTGATGTATAAGCTATATAATTGTAAAGTTTCATCAAAATCTGTTTAGTAGTATTTGCGTAAATGAGCTACAAATATATCCATCCAACCTTGTATATTTATTAGCACGGTATAGGAAAAAATATTAACTAATTAAAAAAAACTTAGCAACTATATATCAAAATGACTTGATCTTCGTAGTCTAGCGGTTAAGTCTGTGGAATTAGACGTGAAGGACCCGGGTTCCTTTACCGAAATTTTACCTTTACTTTTGCTGTGCGAATAGTACAAACATCCGCTTAGCCATTTCTTTAAATAACTTCTTTCTGCCACAAAACAGGATAGTCGCATAATGATGATAGTAAAGAATTAATTTATTCAATACAACAAATTAAATTTAACGTATCTTTCAAATACCAACAACGTGATTTAAGACGTGTTTCATCGAAGCTTTGTTGACGATAAGAAAAAAATAATTAAATTGAACCTTTTTGTGAGGTCGCTCTGAGGCGGGCGCACGCGCTGTCCCGACCGGTTCGAGCCTTTACGATCTCCGATCTGCAGACAGATTCTGCTTCTTGTAACGCGAACGTTATATAAAATTCGTTAACTAACGTGACTGTCTTGTATCTAGTTCGCGACAAGCTTGTCACTTATAGTATTAGTTTTTAGAATAAGATTTAGTTTTTGTATGATATTGTAATGATTTATAGGCCATAAAGGCTACTTTGGTAATGTGGTGGTCGACTATAATAGGTGCAGCATCTATCTTCTGATTTAGTTTTAAGTACAAATACATATATATACAAGTAGCTACCATATTATAAATACTATAGGCCGGCATAGTGGTAGCGACTGTGGTGTCAGGTATATATTTATATACGTTGCGCCCACCTGATGTCAAGTTCATCACTGTTAGCAACTAGAATCAGACACTTATGGCTGACATCAGTCACTAACACTATGCCGGCTTGACTGGGCATGCAATTCGAGCCTGATCCTGAAACGTGTAGCACAACACTTTACTGGGTTTATCGGCACGCACGGTGAATACTTTCCTGCCCCGGCAGATTGGGTAAATATCCACCTATTTGTTGTTCTCGTTGAAAGTATGTGCCATTTGCATTGATGTCAAATGCCAAATTTTACTTTAAAGGAGAACTAATATTGTAAGCTTGCAATGGTGATTTTTATATAAAAATAACACGGCTTGAAACAAGACTTACTGAAAAATTGTGTTTACAACATCGTATAAAACGTTTATTTCTCGTTGGTACATGTTCGAACTGCGACCTCTTTGGATTATAAGCATATACTAATTTGTTACTTAAACTGTCAGTCAATTATTCTACCATTTGGTCAATCTAACATTTGCGTTTAAAAAAATAGAATATCGACGCTGTCCCGCTTCGCCTTCGAACAAATTACACGTTATATTTCTTCGCCTTTACGAGACTAACTTTTTTTTCCCTTTTAAATTCATTGCCCATAATGTGTCTGTAATGTAAAATTACCACAATTCAAAGCGCTTATTATATCAAGCGTTATCTTTGTATTGAGTTATAAATGTTACTGTGAAAGCCAAAAAATTAGTTGAAAACTAATATTTTCCTGTATAATCTAGAATTTAAAACTTTTGAAAAAAAAATAATATAAATTTATACTTAAGATTTTACTACCTTACTACTCAGTAAATTTTAGAGACACCGTACAGTCGAACGAATATTATGATCTTATAGAAGAATGGATCACATGTTTCAAGACTTAGTTTTACATAATAGAAGTTAGTGCGAGAGGAATTCTAGCAGAATCTTTGCACAACTTACTGAATTGAGCCTGTAGCTCTGCCGTCAATACATTTATGAAACGAGCGTCCAAGACGGTATTAACGGAATCGTACAGTATTTGATTGGGTAGGGAGAGAAGCAGAATGGTTGATGGTTAGTGTGTTGTTGTGCAATAAAACAAAAGAGGAGGCCTCCTTTGTAAACCAGCCTATGGTCGGTCGCAAGCCCGAGACGCCATTATTCTCATCTCTCTTTCCCACGCACGATGGACCCGTACTATAAATATACAGTAATATTGTTTCCTAGAAAGTTAATAGAGTACTTGTCATACAAAGTTCTTGCTAATAAATATATAAAAAATAATAATTCATTATTAGATAAAAGTACCTAATCAAAAACAAGAAAATATGTATTGGTTCATAATCGAGCTATTGTAATAAAAATTAAATAATAATAATAAACAGTAGTAGGTTGAATGTGTACATAGATTGTTTGTACTATTTATGTATGACTTTAATTTGTTTATATTTGTGTGGTTTGAGATCTGGAAAAACTTAAGATTAGCCATAGTTCGGACTTTAACCGTAACATAAACACCGGTTTAGTTTGTTTGCTCAGTACTCTTTAATAGCTTTTCTCACCTCTCGAGTGGAAGTGAAAGTTTGGACCACAACTAATGTTTCTTTTCTATTTTTGCAGATATATTCACTCAAAGGAGAAGCCATTTAAGTGTACTGAATGCGGAAAAGGATTTTGCCAATCGAGGACTCTTGCAGTTCACAAAATCCTGCACATGGAGGAATCTCCACACAAATGCCCAGTTTGTAACAAAAGTTTCAACCAAAGATCCAACCTTAAGACTCATCTGCTAACTCATACTGATGCGAACAAACATCATTTGGAGCATTTAGACGGATGCCAAGAGGTTTCTTCTACCAGCCAAGTCGCTGATAATTCCCTATTAGACTTATCGCATAAGCCTTTACAAGGAAATAATCAATTCTCTCTACCAATTCAAGAGAGCAGTCCAACACAGCCTATGCAAGTTGAAGGGCCCAAGAAAGTGCTAGGGTTTTCAATAGAGGATATTATGAAGCGTTAGATTTATTGATTAATTAATTTCTACCTAAATTATTGTTACCAAAGAACTATCTCACCGATGACTGCTGGATTTGTTACCTTCTGAATTGATGATTAAAATAATCTATGTTTAATTTGTTGTGGCCTTCAGCAAACTGTTATTTTCGATTGTCGAACTTCGAATTCCGTTATTTACAGTCAGTGTTATCGTTATAAATGCTCTAAGACACAAAATTATTTATTAATAAACTGCAGCTGTATTCCATTACTGACGTGCGGACGTTAAATAATGGAATACGTTAACTATATACATATAGTAAAGGTCGCGAGAGTTGAGAATGTTTACGCAAGCTCTGACGTAATTAATGGAATCCACTAATAACGTTTGCTCTTAAAATAATGGAATACGGCTGCTGCTAGCCTCATATAATTATTAAGAGATTATTTAAATTATGCTTTCAGAAAGAAGGGTTTTTAATGTTTTAAATTTTAATATTAATTTTAACATTCGGTTTTCGAAACGATGATTAAAATAAATTATAATTAACATTTTGTTATACTCCACTTGATTGGTGTCACTATAAGATACTATTTTTCAATTCGTTTGAAGAACTAGCAATACGGAAACACACTGGCTGGGAGAGCATTTTACATCTGTGACAGATGTATGAGTCTCAAAATTGATGCGTTTGTATAGGGATATTTTAGTTAATCAAATAACGATTGATATCTTATTGTTTATTAGAGATCCAGCATTATAAAGTGTGTTAATTTAATAATCATTACGCAAAGTCGAGCTATTTTTTAACTTCGTCTATCAGTGTTTTTATGTCAGTTTCTAGATGTACGATGATTTGTATTTAAAAAAGACTGATCTTTGTTTATTTCATAGATTTAGAATTGGTCATCGTTGCGCTTTAACTAGATGGCGTATGTCAAGCTTCTGACATCAACAAAAAAGTAATTTGTTAAAAAGGGTTTGTATCCTTCCCGCTCACACAATCCAACATTTACAAAGAGCTTTTAATTCTGTATTTATGATAAATGTAGAGAAATTACGATTTTTATTTGGCATGAATTGATTTCATAGATGAAATGATCGAGAAAAAACGACGACAAAAAAGAAAGACGACATTAACGGAATCATACAGAACGTTATGATCGTAGAACAGTGTTGGATTTAAAAAAATCTGATTTTATATAAGTATAGTTTTATATTGTTTGTGGTCTGTAATTTATAGTGCAAATATTAGAAAGGGCTCCAAAATGAAATCTAGAAGGTTTGCACTTATTATGAGACTAGTATTAACTTAAAAAAGAAGTGACAAAAAAACAGTTATTTAACTTTGAATGGCCGTTATGAATATTTTAAATATAGCAGATCCGTCACTGTTCTACGATCATGACGAGAATGTTGTTGGGGAGGGAAAGGAGTAGAATAGTGGATGATGAGCGTATTATTGCGCAATAAAATAAAAAAGGCCTCATTATAAGAGACACCATTCTTCCCATCTCTTACCCACATACGATAGACCCGGCACCCGCACGGTGAATCCATGAAATGCTTAGATTTTTTTTTCTCTTTTGGTTAAAATATGTCCAAAATGTCATAGTTTTATTTTCTAGTAATTTGATATACTACTACATTTTTTAATAGTACACTCTTTCGTTTTTTTTTTAATATTAGATTGTGCGAGTGAGAGGGAAGCAAATAGGTTAAACCTCCTTAAGTGTTGTTTAATTGTGTATTCCATTACTTAAGGCGCAAGTGTCAAAATATATAATAGTTAACGGATTCCATTATATAATGTTTGCGCTAAAGTAATGGAATTCACGTTAAATAATCGTTTTTATCACTCAAATATATATATAATTCATATATAAATATGCTCTACTGTAAACTAAAATTAGTTACCTACGTCGTGATAATACAGACAAATTAAAGGGATTTTTTTATTATTTGAAAATTACATATTTTTTATTTGTATCATCAATTAGCTTCTTCTAGTTAAGTGAAGCGAACCAATTATAATTCTATGGTTTTTTTGCATTAGTATTTTATTGTTATGTTTGTAGAAATTTATTTATTTGTGATTTAGTTTATATGCCTAAAATAACGTATAGTTACCGCTGAGTATTACCGATAAAATAAGATAAATATAAATAAAATTAATTATTTAATTTATTGGGAGCGGTGGTGGTAAAATCCAACCCCCCGGCAAGTACCAATGAGGAATACACTTTTCTTAAGTACATTTGTCGTAGATTTACAACACCACCGTTCCTGTGCCTTGGGAGCACGTTAAGCCGTCGGTCCCGGTTCCACTAATACCAATTGTGGAATCGTTAATAATTGTCATTAAAAATTGACATCAGACCCTCGCCAATCCGTCTGACCAGCGTGGCAAGGCCCATGTCCAACAGTGCAGTTCTAGGGGACTGTAATGAAATATATATATATATATATATATCCACATCCACAAACTTTACCCCTAGACTACGGAGGCAGTTGAAATATACATATATATATATTATATATATATAAAATGTATATATATGTATATTTCAACTGCCTCCGTAGTCTAGCGGTAAAGTTTGTGGATTTAGACTCGGAGGTACCGGGTTCGATTCCTGGTCGAGACACAAAAATATTTATTAATGTAAATAAATACATTTAATTAATATTTAATTTATTTGTGATATTTCTCGAGTTTGGTACGCTGGAGACATCGACAAGCTTGCCACTTGTCATGATTGGCCTATAGTAAAGTTGGCTAAATGTGAATCCGCTTGCTTATAAGCGTGGTTTCTGACCACCCCGAAAGGGAAAACGGTCGTGATGATACTTTACTTTTATATATATATATATTTGAGATAATTCTCAAGTTTGATATACTAGAGACCTCGAGCTTGTCACTTGTCATGCCGATAGTAATGTTGGCTAAATTCGAACCAGCTCCTTCAAAACGTGTTTACGAAGTGATTATATACTTTGCATAAGGTCAATTTATCCAAATTTTGTGGCTATGAACATATTTTTAAATATCGATCTAAAATGTTATATTTTTACTTAAAACTGTACATTTCTGTAAATATATCTCTATGTTTAGTTTTTAATGTTTTAATTCTAAGTCGAGGCTAAAAATGATTTTAAAGTATTAATAATAAATTAATATTCCAAATTGACTTTACTCGTTTTATTATCCTTGCATTAACGGAAACGCACATAGTGTTACCCAAAGCAAAACCAAGACTTGGTCTTGGTTCATAACAGCTGGTCTTGAACAACAAAACAAACATTGATTTTTACCTACAACTAAGACAAAAAACAGATGCTGCACAAATTACAGGCAACCACCACATGCTATTACGGTATCCATTAATTGGGCCTTTGAGTAGCCAAAATAAAAACACAATACAATTACAGCAACAACTAAGTAAATCAAAGCAAAAATTACAACATGATGCAACTTTTGTTAAGCAGCAGTTCAATTTACAGTCCCAGTACCTATATTAAATATAAATTGTGTCCGCGCGGCATGATGGCAAGAACGCTGGCCGCTGAATCGCTATGCTGATTCTCTGAGCGAGGAAAGAAATCACCTGCGGGGTGAGGCACAATCGTCCGAAAACGAATCGTCTAAGATCTATTACGTGTGTCAGGAATGATGAAAGCTAGGCGGAATACCTTACATTTTGACATTACTGACAGACGTAATCGATTCCGAATCGCGCTCAGAGCGCTTAGAACGAATATGACACTGACGGTCGTTCCGAATCAAATATCGCGATTTGGATGCTCAGAGCGTGATATCGATTCGGAACGGTCTAAATCACATTTTCATTCATAAAATGTTAGTTTTTTTTTTTTTAAATGTATCAAAGATAAATTGCGGATTCCACATCTTTGAATATATAATAATAACAAACATACATCTCTCGGTTTATTCATCTTTATATGTGTAAAGTCTAATATTATTAACCTATTTTGGTAATTTAAAATAACTTGACAGACATTTTTTTTCATTTCCTACTTAAAAAAATATAGATTTATTTAAGAAGTAATATAGAAACAGTATAAACGAATTACAATATTAAATAATTTAAAAGAAAACCTAATGTTAAATTAACTTGAAAATGGCGCGGGACATAATGACAAAAAACTGACAGCGCTCAGTGCGATCTACCTCGATATCGTGAGCAGTCTAAGCGCGGGAAATGATGTCATTTGTGACGTCACATAGCTTTGGCAAAACAGTTTCATCGCGTCTCGGAACGAAGTACTTATATCGTTTTCGGACGTTTGTGCATTCCGCCTCACCCCACAGAGCAGACAATTAGATATTAGGGTGATGTTTTTTTAAAAATGTTTTAGCGCTTGGACCTTACGGGCCTAAAGCCTCTACAGCAAACGACACAAACACGTAGTCGTGTTGATTATAGATACGATTTTCGCGTACCTACCTAGGTACCGTTTTACCTACCCTATTTATCATTAAAGGTGTGAAAATAAACGGCTGAGTCATGTTACATACACAAAACTACATTTAAAAAAGCATAAAAATAAAGTGTACTTAGATAATGCGTTTAAAACGTTGACCTAATATCTGGATTGGGTTTTTGGTAAAATACCTTTATCTTAAAAAAGAAATAAAAAAACAATCTGAGATTTTTTTTAATATGTCGTCGTCTTGCCGGCAGCCGTCGTCGTTCGCTCCTGCAGTCGTGGAAACGTGTGAAGTCGGGATCAAAGCGTTGTCCGTCATAGCAGCGGCGAGTTCTGCTTGGCGAGTCAACATGGATTTATTTCCACAGCGCTTTTTTATTTGTATCGAAGGACCACACAATATATCGTCTGTCTGATATATTTAAAGAAAAAATATGTGCGTCGCCAGTCGTCGTAGTCAGAATGTGAGAAGTCCGAGTCAAAACAAAATACAATAAATTCCTCCTCCTCCTTAGTCGGTACCCCACTGATGGGGATCGTGACTCCGTCGCAGTCGCAGCTCATCCACCAGCCGTCTCCAACGGTTTCGGTCCTCGGCGTAGTGGATGGCCTGGTGTACAGGGATGTTCAGGTGGTCAGTCACCTGACTGGACCATCGCTTGGGGCTTCTTCCTCTTGTTCTTTTACCGTCTACCTTGCCCATGATTAGAAGTTTTTCTAGATACAATAAATTAATGTCAATAAAATCTTCTAATTTAAATGTCGTTCTATGTCATTGAGAAAGGAGGTCTAAAATCCTAAAATATTATGAACTTGCGGCGCAACAATGCCCAAGGATTACGTCGCCAAGAAAGTTTGATCCTCTGTACCACACTATTGAAATAATTTCATGATTGGACACGTAAAGCAAATTGTAATGCAGAACTTATCGACTTTACCAGTCGGGACCCATTGTTGGGAAGATCCTCGGATTGTGAATTAATCCATACTGCGATTATAAGAACATTGTTACATCTTTATTACAAGTAGGTAGGTCTAGTCTGGTCTTACATTTTTTTAAAAATATTTATTCTATAATATGCTATAAGTTTGATTAATGCCATGTCTTCAGTGACATTGCCATTCGCATTTGGCCTCCAGAGTGCTACAAAGGAACAATAACATACATACATAAGCTGATAAACAAATAACTATTCTTTGCGGCTAGTGCAGTCGGGTTGAAATCTCGTTTTATTGATTTCCACCTAAATCAAGTAATGGCCTGTTTCAAGTTTGCATATATGAGTTGTTCCAAAAGTCTAAGACAATACATAGAAGTCACTTTAAAAGTATTGATCTACAATTTAACGTTTAAAATCTGTGCTACGCCATCTAGTAGCAAAGCGCGGAACTAGTGGATGTCACCGCTCGCGGCAGGATGTCGCCACGGGCTATCAAAAACGCAAGCATCGCAAGAATCTTCGTCTCTTGTACAAACTTTAGTCCCAGCAATGGTAGTAAGGATCCTGGCGTCGCGTTTCTGGAAGAACATATTTATTAAGTTGTCTAAATAGTGAATTCCTTGGTGTGGTATTTATTTATTATTTATTAAAAACATAATTGTTTAATACAAAAGGCGTATGTAATGCCGCTTGGCAATTTCTTACCACATCAACCTTCGAGACAAGAAATCGAAGTTTAGGCATGGCAAAAAAACACAAAAAATAAAATAAAAATCATTAAATCACTTTTTAATTAAATCAGTATTGCCATTCAACGCGGCAATGCTGCCAGTATCCTTGGCACTTTGCCCATTGGCAGCGATTCGGAACATTTTTGTTATTTATAATAATTTTTATTTTGTTTTTTCTTCATTTTAGTTTTAAGTTATATTTTTATTTATTAATTAGGTTTATTTTTAGTAATAGTAATTTATGTTTTAAATTGTAAGATTTAGTTTAATTATTATTATTTATTTTTTTAAATTATTGTTCCATATTTCCTTAGAATAAAAATTAAATCACTTATTAGTACCTACTAGTTAAATTAAATATACGATAAACATCATAAAAATAATAATATTTAAACTACATAAATAATTATTATTCTTACTTACTTAATTATACTATACTACTTAATTATAGATTACATAACTAATTATATACATACACTACGTAAACAGGAAATATATACTTATATACACAATAATATGCGAACTACAACACACTTACTACAACGAATACATAAAAATATAACATTAACTATTATATTAAAATAAATAAATCGAGTTATACTTATTGCAATTTTAAAAAGTGGACGCATACTTGTCTTATAAATATGACTCTGTTTGGCGCTTGCCGAATATTTAAAGGTATTAATGACAATTTGTTAACGATTCCATTAGTATCAGTGAAACCGGGACAGACGGCTTAACGTGGTCTCCGAGGTACGGGAACGGTGGTGTTGTGAATCTAGGACAAATTTACGTATGAATATAGTATTTCTCATCTGTAGGTACATGCCGAGTTTGGAACTCACCTTTTTAGAATGTTCATAAAAGCGTTCTTACAACCGAACAACAATCGCTCTTATTACATTATTGTAATATTTAGGCACAGAACTGTTGTTTGCGTAAGATCTTCGGCTGTTGCGAATTAGATACTTGAGTTTGACCGAAATGTCGGAAAAAGTAGTGTTGCCCAATCCTTGGTCTTGCTTTTTTGCAAGACCAAGAACAAGACTACTAATATGGCTGCAAGACTACCCTAGTCTTGGTCTTGGTCTTGTGCAAGAGTCTCGCAAGACTCTTGCACAGATTTTAGAAAGTGTTAACTTTTTTTGGGGTTAGCTTTTGTTTTCAATAAATTTTAAGTGCGTCGTGTCCGTAAATTATAATTTAGGTAATGGAAATTAAAATATATATTGAGTCCAAGACCAAGACCAATTCAATTTATAAACAGACACAACGTTAACAAGAAACATATTACTATAAAAATAAATGGCGACCAAATAAATCAATCAAATGAAATAAAATTTTTAGGCATAACGATTGACCAATGTTGCTCTTGGACACAACATATAAGTAGTATAACAACTAAAATAAATAGATTTGTCTTCGCTTTGTGGCGATTAACTAAAGTAGCTAACGAAAAAACCGCCCTTCAGGCATACCCTGGATATGTTGCGTCAAATATAAGGTACGGCATATTATTGTGGGGCAATGCAGTGGAAATAAATAGAATCTATATTGGACAAAAACAATGCATTCGTGCTATTTGTAACACACCTCCTATGACTTCCTGTCGTCCTTTATTTATAAAACTAAAATTACTGACTTCCTTCTATCTATATACTTGAATGCTGTTTATTTGTAAAAAGCCACCCGGAACTTTTTAAAACTCTTGGCGTTAATTGCAATTTTAAAACGCGTTATCCTAGTAGAATAATTATTCCAGCTCATAAAAGTACTCAATATAGCCGAAATTGTTATGCAATGGCAACAAAGATATTTAATAAGTTTCCAGTTACTATAAGGGAGCTGCCACTAAAACTGTTTAAATTAAGAGTCAAACAAATGCTAAATAAATGTTTTTATTCGACAAAAGAATACCTAGACACTAAGCTCGACAAAGTCATGTGACTAAATAAATATTTGTATGCTAGAAATAGCGAAGCATGTGATATAATTACATATAATAATTTACGTCCCTGTACCTACCATGTTTCTGACAAATAAATTATTTCATTTAAGGATTAGGAGTGCAAGACCAAGACTGGCTAAGTCTTGGTCTTGGTCTTGCTTTGGGCAACACTAGAATGAAGTAGGTATGTCTCTGAGATAAATCACATAAAGAAAGACCTATTTACAAAAGAAAATGTTGAACCCAAAAGTTAAAAGACCATTAGAACAATCAAAGTGTAAAAATGAACCTACAAATAACCAAAAACAAATTAAATAAAGATAGCAATTTACCAATCAATGGAAATTGCATCAAATTCGCTTTAATTCTTGCCAAAATTCCGAGCCAGCTTTCCCATGTCTATTCGAATGATTTTATTGTTGAATAATTCGAATAATTATTTGATTGTTGCTCTCGAATACGTTGTGGTCAATTAACAACGATTCCGCGAGAGATTGAGGCAATGACGTATATCTTTTACTTTTTGACCCGTTTTTTTCTGCAAAAATCAGGATGCAGTGGAGACATGTGACTCTTATTTCACTTATATAAAAATCGTTATATTTAGGTATGTCAGTTTACATTTTTTAATTTTTATTTAATTTACATTTTAATCAACAAGCGTCGAAAATATGAAATTATTTGCAATAGTTACTTTTTTTCGACGTTTGCTGTAGAAACGATGGGCCCGTGGGGATCGGAACTTAAAGCCTTTTATAAAGAAATTGTTCCAAGGCTCATTGACGTCTCTAGTGATAATAGGGCTGGCAGTTATTTCTCCCAAAAATTTAGTATCCTAATTCAAAGGGGAAATGCTGCTAGTGCCATCATGCCACAAGACAGCGATTTGGAGGAGCTATTTTTTTGTAAGTATGTATTTTTATTTTCTATGTATTATTGTTATTATTATTTTTTAGGTTAAATTTGGATTTTGTTTTAATATAGTTTATTTAATATTGTAATTCTTTTATATTATTTTTTAAATAAAACAATAATGCTAAGAACTGCATAACGTAGACAAAGGAGCATCAGAAACTCAATACAGCATAGAATAATGCATAAGACCTCAAAACTTTACAGCTATTTAAATAAATTTTCCGTCAAAGGCATGTCAATAATTCTGATAAAAAGCATTATTTTAGAAAAAAATAAGTTTTTATATCATTTGGTTGTAGTCTAGTTACAATCTCAGGTAGTTTATTGTATAATGGTATATTCAAAAGCAACTGGCTTAAACGTTTTTCTTGTGGCTATAAGAGGGCTGTGTATGCTTACAGTCTAAAAAAAAATACTTGCCAAATGTCAATTTAAACTTTCGCGCACATTCATAATAGTTTTTTTATAATTTTAACGGGTCTTTACGCGATTTACCTTAGAGACATATTTCTCCCGACTTTTCAGCCAAGTTGCATTGGCCGTGGTCACGGGTCGACTGGAGCTATGTGTAGTTTCGTACATACTGGGCGGGCAACATATTATATTCGTGGCTGTAAAATGGCCGTATCAGCTTGTAATCTAAAACAATAATTATAATTATTAATACTTAACTCCGTGGTCTAGCGGTCAAGTCTGTGGATTTAGACTCGGAGGTACAGGGTTCGATTCCTGGTCGGGTCACAATAATATTTATTGATTTAAATAATGACTGGTTCCATGGAGGATAGGTTTGCCTTTAGTGTGGGATGCCACCTGTGTGGACACCCTGGCGCCTTCCCACTTGTCCTTGACCTCTAAGGACCCAGGCGCTGCGCATTACAAGCAAAGAACCTCAAGCGGCAGAAATACACTCAGCTTATTGGGAGATGTGTTTTTGTGTCGTTTGGAGTTGAAACTATCGTGGGGGCAAAGTGCACATAAAATTTTCAAGTCGTTGTCAAAAAAAATATTAAATAATTTTATTTTGTTTTTTCTTCATTTTAGTTTTTAGTTGTATTTTATTTATTAAGTAGTTTTTTATTATTATTAATAGTAGTTTATATTTTTTTGTCTAATTATAATTTAGTTTATTTTTAAATCATTGTAAGTACCTTAATTTGAATAATTAGATTTAATTAATATATTTTTATTTGTGATATTCTCAAGTTTGTACGCTAGAGATATCGACGAGCTAGCCACTTGTCACGATTGGCCTATAGTAAAATTGGCTACATAATGTGAATCCGCTACTTTATAAGCGTGGTTTCTGACCACCCTGGAAGGAAAACAGTAGTGATGAGGCTTTTTTTAATAGCTGTAATCGCGCACAAACTTAAGATCTAAATATTATTAAAATCTTTATATTAACTAACCTTATCGTAAATCCTAAAATTTACCAGATAACCATTTTATATTATATACGTCTGTGTTTATGAACGATTCGGATCTGGATTGAGTTGATTTTGAAGATATTTCGTGGAGCCATATTTCAAGTGAATTTACCTGTCAAAGGTGCACGCGATCCAAAATCACATTACTGTGATTAATGGATCCATTGATTTATCGAACGGAATTCAAGCAGTTAAATTCAATTAAGCGCAATTAATTGAACTAGTTTCCTAATAAATTGCCGGTAGCTGTTTATTGGATAGATTCATATAGTCTTATATCTATTGAAGACCTTCACCGATCAGTTATTAGAATAAAATTAACTTTTTATACAAATATTAAAAGGTAATTAATTTATATATTTTTATTTTTTTATATTAAAGTAATAAAATTAAAAATAAACTAAACAAAACCTTAAATTAAATAATCTAAAAGATAAACCTAATTAATATAAAAACTAAATACTTACAAATATCTTGATTATAATCTACATGTCATCGAATCCAGGAGAAGATGAACCCAATGTTGTTGCCTCGTTGGATGGCAACACTGATCCTCTGAATAAGATATTCCCTACTCAGAGGATCACCTGTTGACGCTCGGATGGCAACGCTTATGTCGCGTATTAAAGATTTAGCGTCCTCAGACCAAGGGCCCATCGTCTCTACGGCAAATGGCACATAATGGTAACGGTTTGCCAACTCTATGTACTTATTACGTTTGCCGTTTGCAGCCAATTCAGCCGCTGCACCTGCTCGTTTTCGTGTCGCGCCAACACGACTAGCACAAAGGGTGTCAGTACACGTCGCATCCCAAACCAAAGACTTACCTTAAATTCACTTTGTATCCCTTACTTTTATTCCCTTGATATAAGTGACAAAACTTTTTGGCGTCTCTATACAAAGTCAAAATCAAAGTCAAAATATCTTTATTCACGTAAACATATTACAGGTATTTACAGAGCGTTATTAATTTAATTATTTTGAATTCTACTCCTGCTAGTGGAATACTAAGCAGCAAAGTGGTCCAATAAGTAAGCTGTTAGCAGAAGACCAGTAGCTTAGCAGATTCCAGTGACCTGTTAATGTTTAATCTGACTGAGAAAGGAATCTGTAAGGAAAACTCAGCTAAATCTGTTTTTTTTATTTATGTATTTTTCTTCTTGGTTTTTTTATTTGTTTTATTTTAATTTAATTTTTAATGAATTTTGTTTCATTATTTTTTTTTATAACTTTTATTTATATTACTGTTCCACTAAATTTAAATGTCGGCTCTGGTATAATAACAGATTTTGTCTTAATATCTTTGTTTTATTTTTTAACTATATATTACATACTTATTAACTCTTATTTTTGTGACAAATAAAAACTGTTTTTATTTTATTTATTTTAAATCAGATTTACTAAATAAAACATACCTACACAGAACTGCACCACAACGATCACATAGTAACCTTTCAAATTTAGTTATCAGTACCTATGAGATTACAATACCTGGTACAGCAGTAACCCACAAGGCAAGTCAGAATTAAGATAGACTACATGCCCATGTGCAACCCGAAAGTCGACAACAAAAAACTGTTAAATAGCCAATTTGTATGGAGAAGATGGTCAAAGCGATTAAATTATCTTTTCCACATCGGAACAGTAGGTAGCCTTGGAGATATTTCATGAGGACATACAAACATCAGAGTCATCCATAATAATTCTATTCTTTTCACTCTAATCCCTAATAAAGGCGGACTTAATGCCCGTAGACATTCTCTGACAGCCAAACCTTGGGGACAAATTAGAACATTTCTAGGTGCAATGAAAGAAATATCAATAACTAGTAAGATATATATATTTTTTTTTAATACTAGCTCGACATGTGACCTTGGGCCCACCTGATGGTAAGTGGCGCGCAAGGTCCATGAATGTTAGCAACTGAAGTCAGATACTCGTAATTGCCATCAGTCCCTAACACTATGCCGGCTTGACTAGATGCTTTTCCACACTTCGCTTGAAGGACTCCAAGTTATAGGAAAGTGGAAACACAGAGGCTGGAAGAGCATTCCACATCTTGACGTACGACAGATGTATGAGTCCCCAAATTTATACGTACGCGAAGGGATGGTGACTACGGTATGTGGGTGCATATTCTGACCTGTGCGTGTGGTTCGGTTGCGGAATGGAGAGGGAGGGATTAGGTTATAGAGTTCTTCGGAGCACTCACCATAGTATAGCCGGTAGAACACGCTCAGAGAAGCCACATCTCGGCGAAGCTGTAGGGATTCGAGAGTTCCAGATATAGTGGCATCGTCCACAATTCGAACAGCTCGCCTCTGTAGGACATTGAGAGCATCTGTGAGGTACTTGGCGGAACCATCCCAAAGGTGAGAATTCAACAACATAATTATAAATACTTACATAATATACCTTTGTGGAGAAATAAAGGCCGAAATAACCATAGACATAGGATCGTCGCGTCGTATTCTATATCTATGGAAATAACACATGATATTACATATTGACTTTTTCGTCTCTATGACAACCTTATGTCATAGAGACTTCAAGACTTAAATATAAAATATGGTAATTCATGTACTTGTTCCACAACATTTTCCACACCTTGCAAATAACGGGTTATAGTATTTACAACAATTTAAAAACCAAAAACAAACAATAGTTGGAACTCGACAGGAAACAAAACAAATTAACAAGTACATGAATTAAAAAATAAAAACAAACACAATTAATTGAAATTAAAATCTACTAACCAACTCCATATTGTAATTCATCTACTTGTGCCACAACATCTTTATATGTACTATAATATCAATATACTAAATACATACACAAAATAACACATACATGTATAGTAATGTATCATCACGACTGTTTCCTTTCCGGGGTGGTCAGAAACGACGCTTATGAGTAAGCGTATTCACATTTAGCTTTTTTTTGTTATTATTTTTATTTTGCGTCAGGAAATCCCTACTGTGGAGGCAGCAGGGAAAGGTTATGGATACATCCGCTAACCGCCGGCGCTGTCCGCCTAGGCAGACCCTCCAGTGAGCAGGAGGAGATGGAACACGGGAACACCACGTGCGCCATCTCTCGCCCTCACGAGTAGGTCACCTCCATGACCATGACATGACACTCACTAACCGTATAGGAGTTTGCGGCAGGAGTTCACGACTTATCTCCCTATTGTGGTCTTGACGCGGCCGTCTGTGGGCACGTAACCGCGGAGACCACCGCTCCTTCGCGGCTTTGAGAGCCGCGAGTCGGCCTCCGACCATCACCACCCGTCTGGTGGGCTGGATCAGAGGCCGACTCCGTCGTCACACCCGACCGCCTGCCCCCATGCCCGCATTACCAGTGACGTTGGGCGCGGTCGTCTAGCTAGGTCCCAGTAGCCAGTTCAGGGCCCCCCATCCATCCGACAATGGTGGGGTGAGGGTTCCGCCGTCTTCCGTCTTACTGGTAAGCTGGGGCAGGCCGACAATGTCCCTATCTCCCCCGACAGTCATTTACCAGGCCCCCTAGCACAAACATTCACACATTTACCCTACTTTACTATAGGCTAATCATGATTAGTGGCAAGCTCGTCGATGTCTCTAGCGTACCAAACTCGAGAAATGTCAAAAATAAATTAAATAATTATTCAATTTATTTACTTAAATTAATAATTATTAGGGAGTCCCAACAGCATCTTAAAGAGTTACTTGTATTATATTGCACGGGCAGTGTGCCTTCTGTGTGTAGCAAATCCATAGGCCGCCCGTGTAAAAAGATTGACAAAATGCCTTAAAACCGATTAACGATCACGTACCTTTACTGCCACCGTACAGCGAGCAAACCTACTAGCCACGGATTCTTGAATCTGTTCCTGATTATTCTTCTTGTGAGATAGTAAAATTTGTTCGAGTCTTTAGGAATATTCGTGTAACTGTTTAACCTTAGGCGAATAATAAAATAATAATTATGATTGAGTTTGGCCTTTGGCTAGTATTAACGTAACGACCATCTGAGGTAGCTTAGGAAAAAATTGGGGAAATTATTTGAAGATTTATTTTCTACTGGTGGGTTGAATCATTCTTTTAGTTTAATTGTGATTTATGTGTTTTGAAACTGCATGGGTTTTTGAGTCAATTATGAATAATATAAACGTATCATCACAACCGTATGCCTTGCAGGACAAACCACGTTTCTGACAAACCACGTTTATAAGCGGAATCACATTTAGCCAAATTTACTATAGGCCCATCATCACAAGTGGTAAGCTCGTCGATGTTTCTAGAATACCGAACTATAGATATAACACAAATACTTAATTATATTGTGGCAACCTCTTTCGCCGCAGTAAAATAAATATGTCAAACCTTTTTAAAAAAAAAAGCTCGGTTGTAAAAACGCGTTCCTTAAATCCTTCAAAGGTCGGTTCGAACCCACCCGGCATGTACCAATGAGAAATGCACTTTTCGTACGTATATTTATTATGGATTAACAACACCACCGTTTCCGTGCCTCGGAGAGCACGTTAAGCGGTCGGTCCCGGTTCCACTAATACCAACTTGTGGATTCGTTAATAAATTGTCATTAAAAATTGACATCATTTCGTCGCCAAGCCGTCTGGCCAGCGTGGCGAGTGTAGGCCAAATTCTCCAAATATATGTTCTGGAAGGCCCATCTCCAGCAGTGGAGGTCTAGGACGCTGTGTTCTAGGGGCTGTAATGAAAATGAAATGAATGAAATTAATTTACTGTGGATATTGTTAGTCAAAAGTGGTGTTGTTTTGTTTAATAATGTTTTAATACAATGTGAATAGTTATGGAAAATGATAAATCGGACTTTGAATATGGAGCACAAGTTGCAGTTAATTTTTTGCGGTTTTCCCCGGCCGGATGGTATGTCTCTTGTACCATGGAGTGAGGGAAGATGTCTTGTTTGGGATGCCACCTGTGTGGACACCTTTTCCGCTTGCCACATTTCCTCTACATCAACAGTACTATATACTTACCTAGTTTCGTATTTGTATATATATATATATATATATTTATGTATTTAAGTAGTAGTATGTAACGATTATTATGTATTGTATGTAAATTGTATATTTATAATAATGCACCCCGCAAATCCTCTACCACACTCCCAAAGGTTAGCTGTTATAAAATGCCGAAAGGCATTAAGTTGTACATTACTTTTAGTTTTTTGTGCAAAAAAGAGTTTGTAAATAAAATAAATAATTTAAAAAACACATAAAATATAATAGCATTAAACAAAGCTATACTTTGTGGCATTTGGGGTTGAAACAATGGGGTTAAATGCTCTTGATACCCACAAATTCGCAAAAGAGCTGGATAAACGAATTTATTAAGAATGTGGCGACCCCAATAGCCATAACTACCTAAAAGAGAATATTTCCCTTATAATTCAACGAGGAAATGCGGCGAGCGTTTTAGGTACCCTCCCTGGTGGTAAGCCCTTAGTTTATTTTGTAGAATAGTTTTAATTTCAACGTATTTTTGGTTTAGTTTTATTTATAATTAGTTTTTTAATCTATTTTATTTTAATATTTTTGTATCTACTCCGAGTTTTATTATTTAATTTATATTTAATGTATAATAATATATTATCTTAGTACGGATATTGTTGCTATTTCTCTGATGGATAAAATTCGAAACATTGAAATTCGTCAGAGAACCAAAGTAACTGACACAGCTTTCAAAATTAGCAAGCTGAAGTGGCAATGGGCTGGACACATCTGTCGCGGAACCTACGACCGATAGGGCAAACGGGTACTAGAATGGAGACCACATACGGAACGCCTGACCTGAAGAAGGTCGCTGGCGGAGGTTGGATGAGAGTTGCAAAAGACAAGTGCAGTGTCGAGCCTACATCCAGCAGTGGAGAGACACAGGCTGATGATAATGATGATATAAAAAATGGGTATACAACAACCATAATATTGCGGACATTTTGCGGAAATAATACTGCCTCCGTGGTCTAGCGGTTAATTCCGTGGATTTAGACTCGGAGGTACCGGGTTCGATTCCTGGTCGGGACGCAAAAATATTTATTAATGTAAATAAATACATTTAATTAATATTTAATTTATTTGTGATATTTCTCGAGTTTGGTGCGCGGAGACATCGACGAGCTTGCCTCTTGTCATGATTAGCCTATAGTAAAGTTGGCTAAATGTGAATCCGCTTATTTATAAGCGTGGTTTCTGACCACCCCGAAAGGGAGACGGTCGTGATGATACATTACATTACAACAACCATCTTTCTCGTTATCTTTGTAACTTCAAAAAATTCCAAGTAAGCAAACCAACCTTTATCAGAAATTTACATAAACTGGCCCAATGGCTCATCTCCACCCCTCTATTAGCCAACCACCTGGCGTTCCAAACACGCAACGTTAGATTGACAGCTGTCAATCACAACCAATCATTGAATAATGGACTCCCATTTCGGCCAATTAGGATCGCTGTTTGGGCAGGCGATGAAATGTTAAAATTTACAATACAAAAGTAATGTTATCATTTTATTATCGATTAGATTTTCATATCAATATATTATAAATGAGGCGTATAGAATCAAACACAGCTAAATCCAAAAGTTGGTAACAAATACAGCTTTATCATTTTTAAATAATTCAATAACAAATAAATCTTTATGGCTATTCAAATTGCTATCCATAGAGCTCCTAGTCTTTAGCTACATCCTGTAGCTTGTTCCTGTTACGGTCCAACCATGATTACCTAACTTATGTATGTTTATATATTTTTTTATACATTATTTTAGTGCTGACAATATCCAAGTTGTTACAAGATAACCTAAGGAAATTTGATTGATTGAGGCTGGCGTGCCTTGTGATGCGACCTGTGTTTTAGACGTTAGACGTTTTAGACGTAGACTGTTTATACTATGATTTATTTATATATTTATTAATTCATTTCCACAGTACATTACAGAACATAAAGGTTAGTATATAATTGAGTTTATACATTGGCCAAATTAGGAAACATACTTTATTACTGATACTTAGGTGTCAAAGAAAAGGAGTAAAAACAATAAATACAACCAAAAGATATAGAAATTCAATTAAACAAAAAACAATAACACAAATAAAATTACAGATATCCAATATTGAATTAAATTCAAAAAGAAAAAAATAAATAAAGATAAAATTAATAATTAAATTAAAAAGATTTCTAAATTAAATAATTAAATAATTCTTGGCTGCCCTAACTACAGGAAAGTGTACCCTAACAGTGAGTGAGATGTGATGTAGCCCTGTAGAATTGACAGCAGCACCGCGGACAGCATTAACAACCGGGATCTGCATCCGAAGTACAGATTAATACTAATACTTATATATATATATATATATATAAAAGTGTTAGTATTATATATATATAAAAGTATTAGTATTGTAAAAAAATGTATTGTCAACTATTCCAAAATGTTTGAAAGAAAGCAATTATTATGTGATGATTAACGATGATCGTCGTTTTTTATGTAAAACGTAAAATAATATTAATAAATAACTTTATTCGAAGTCAAAAAGTTCAAGTTTTACATTTTATAACTAATTAGGTATAAAACAAATATTTAACGCAGATCATAGAGTGACGGAAACTATCCTCCAGCATTTCTAAAACCCTGCAACCCGAACGAAGAGTACCTGTGTTCCGGGAAGCAGTATTCATTGTGTGCGGAATGAGTATGATTCGATATATGTATTTATACACCCAAGAAACTATGATAGAATAAATATATATAGAATGAACTTTAAGGAATGATTTTTAATATTGAATAGATAAAATATAGTATTTATATAAAATTAATGAAATAAGATAAATATATATTAAAAATAGATTTGATATGAAACTACCTAATTACACGTAGATATTGAAACATCCTAATGTTTTTTATACAAAAATGTAACACAAAATAGGATTTATAGTTTTTTGTAAAATTATTTAACGGTTAATATTTAACAAACCGTTCTTAGACATGGGTGACAGTTAAATTCGAGGGATTAAAACACCCTATAATTAATTTCTAAGATACTTTTAACACAGCGGGTAAACTCTTTTACCAATCTCTTAATCCAATATTTAAGTCTGTTAACCATAGACTGGATTATCGACTGGGCATTTGGGACAACTTTTTTGTCCCAGACTAATGTTTATTTGATGACGTATTAAGAAAGACAGACAGTGGGGTGGTCCACACCCGGATGTCTAATAGACCTGGGTACATTCCCCCGTTTCTCCCCGGCAGGATCTCAGCGAGTAATCACCCGCTGGTAATTCATGCACCTTTAGTGCTGGGCACCATTACTGGTATAACAGCGCCCGTATAGCTCACGAACCCAGGGGATCTGGGTTCAGCTACTTCAGTTCTCCTCCAGGAGCACTTCTCTAGGAAGTGATCTCCTGTTGGGGGGCCGAGCGCAAGACGGAGCGATATTCTGGAGATGCTTGAAGTGTTGGCGGCCCGATAGAACATACGTCTAGTCAGGCCAACGACAAACTCTTCAATAGTAGTCATCTCCAGATCTCGAGCTTTACAGCCCTTGTACAGGGACTGTATAGCTTGTAGCAATTTGTCATCCACTCCATACTCCGGCAATATGTCCCAAAGCTTTTTTCTTACGACTCTATCAAAAGCCTTCTCCAAAAAAAATATTTTTATATAACGAGTATAATAATAATAATAATATTTCCAGACAGGTCACACAGCGCCATCTAATTTCCGTGGTAAGCTACGAGGCTTGTGTTACGGAAACTAGATGGTTGATAAACTACATATTATACTTTTTTTTTGTAAATAATATACATATTATACATATAAACACCTAGACCGAGACAAATTATACAATGTACAACTTGCCCCCGGTGGGAATCGAACCCACGACCTCTCGAGTTCACGGCAACGTTTGTTACCACTAGACCACGGAGGCGGTCATAGTATATAATTATTGTGTATATAATTATTATTAATTCAATACATTACTCGAATAAATAGTCATATTTGAACCGTAATAGATTTATGCGGACTTTATTTGTTCATTAATGTCCAAAGTATTTTTAAAAAATCCCCGTTCTTGTTATATAAGTCAATAATATGCCACTCAAATATTTCTAAGTAAAATAGGTAAACGGCATAGAAAAATCGACGTCAGACCTGTGGCGTATAATTATAAAAGATCAGCCACAAACTAACCAGTGATTAAGGAATACGATTCCCAAATTCTATTCTAATAGTCACCTTCAAATGTTATGGGAATTGGAATTTAATTTTGGTTTTGTTGTGACGTCATTTTAGCAGTTTTGTGGTTTCTACCTATCCATACTAATTTTACCTGCTTTCGAGGTCCAGCGGTTAAGCCATGGATTTAGACGTGGAGGTACCAGGTTCGATTCCTGGTCACAATAATTTACGAGCTAGCCACTTTTCATCATGGGCCTATAGTAAAGTTGGTATATCTCTGGCGTACGGTTCATCATTCATCATTACAGCCCCTAGGTCACAGCGTCCTAGACCTCCACTGCTGGAGATGGGCCTTCCAGAACATATATCTGGAGAATTTGGCCTACACTCGCCACGCTGGCCAGACGGCTTGGCGAGGAAGTACGGCGTGGCGAAGGCGTCCGGTTAAGTACATTGATTTAGACGTGGAGGTACCAGGTTCGATTCCTGGCCACAATAATTTATTTATGATATTTCTCGAGTTTGATACGCTCGAGACATCGACGGGCTTGCCACTTTTCATCATGGACCTATAGTAAAGTTGGCATGTCTCTGGCGTACGGTTAAGTACATGGATTTAGACGTGGAGGTACCAGGTTCGATTCCTGGCCACAATAATTTATTTGTAATATTTCTCGAGTTTGATACGCTAGAGACATCGACGAGCTTGCCACGTTTCATCATGGGCCTATAGTAAAGTTGGCATGTCTCTGGCGTACGGTTAAGAACATGGATTTAGACGTGGAGGTACCAGGTTTATATTCCTGGTCACAATAATTTATTTGTGATGTTTATTGAATTTGATACGCTAGAGACATCGACGAGCTTGCCACGTTTCATCATGGGCCTATAGTAAAGTTGGCATGTCTCTGGCGTACGGTTAAGTACATGGATTTAGACGTGGAGGTAACAGGTTCGATTTCTGGTCACAATAATTTATTTGTAATATTTCTCGAGTTTGATACGCTAGAGACATCGACGAGCTTGCCACGTTTCATCATGGGCCTATAGTAAAGTTGACATGTCTCTAGCGTAGCAAACTCGAGAAATATCACAAATAAATCATTGTGTCCCGACCAGTAATCGAACCCGGTACCTCTGCGTCAAATCCACGGACTTAACCCCAAGACTACCGAGGCAGAGGACAAAAAACATTATTTTCGAAAATCTAATAGGTGTAGACTACCAATTTTGCGTCATAAAATTTTGGGGATGACGGTCAGGGGACATAATTTATTTTGGGGGTTTGCCCAGATACCCACAATAATGAAAAACCTATTACTATTAAGTGGGTATATAACTATTTTCAAAGATTTTACAAATCTATCTGGACTTTTAAGTAATGTACAGAAAAAAAGTAATTATTAAATCTAGAAGATTACATTTTTTGTGTGACTATAAACAATAATTTCTTGAGGTGCTAGTATTTAGTTGGTTCATTGTTATCTATACGAATAGTGTGTCGGTCATTTCCAATTTCTTTTTGGATAACCAGTTTGCACTCTTTACTTCCAACATAATTTTATTGTTTAATACTAAAAATCACCCCTACTAAAGCTAGTCCTCATATGACAGGATGTCTATATTATATGGGCGAAGCCGGGTCAAACAGCTAGCTTATAATTTTAGTATTGATTGGTCATCATAGCAATGACTACTATCAAGGTCTAGCTGTTAAGACAATAGATTTGGACGCGAAGGTACTTTTACTGGGTTCGATTCCTGGTAAAGATCCCAAAAAATAATTGCGATATACTTACATGCCTGCATAAACACAAAGCTTTTAATAAATTTATATATCCCGAAAAAAAAAACATTATTTTTTAATACACATATCGATATAAATAGACTTCTTTCGCATTTAATTTAATTATTGTAATATTAGTTTTGGAATGGTTTAAAAATGCCAGTAAGTTTTTGATAGCCAAATAATAATTTGATGGCGCCACTGTAGAACCGACGAGCGGCCCTTTTGACCACCGCCTGACCACAAGCCAATCAAACGCACCACGTAATTATAGCCATCAAGTTAAGGATACAGCAGTTTTGAAACTAAATCAAAGATAAATTAGTTTGTGAATAAATAAGTTTGATACTTACTTAAGTTTGCCTCTCAGAGGTTGTCGAATGTCTATGTCACTATTGCAATTTTTCTTCCCTTAACGGCCAATCTCAATTGTATCTTAATATTATTCTGATTAGAATATGACATTTGTTTCATAATCACAAATTATTATTATTATTTAAACACGATATTGCAATTTATTTAAAATGTTTAAAAAAGGGCGAACGTTTGGGAGAATGAGACAGTTTAAATATGTTATTAAAGAAGAACACAAGTTTCTAAGCTTTCCATGGATTCACCGTGCGGGTGCCAGATCCATAGTGTATCAGTATGACATGAGAAGAATAGTGTCTTTTGAATGGTGATTTATACTTTATTCACAACAAGACACTCACCATCCACCGTTCTACTTATCTCCCTACTCAACAAATACTGTATGATTGCGTTAATGCCGTCTTGAAAGCTCTTTCCATAAATGTATTGACGGCAGACCTGCTTATGCCCAATTCTTTTAGTAAGTGGTGCAAATATTTTGCTGGAACTCATCTTCTGGAACTTCCACTGCGTAAAGCTGAATCTTGAACCCGTTCCTAAACATTTATTCTGTTAGATCATATATTTATTTGACTTCATGTTGTGAAGAAGAATATATGTCTAAAATGTACACTTGAAAAACCTTTGAAAATATTGATTGTGCGAGCGAGAACAGTGCGAGCAATATGATAAATGATATCGTCGCGCTTTGACAGCGCTTTTGTTAAGCGCTGGATTGGAGTTGTAACTGGGAATGTGTAAATTAAATATGTACAGCATTTGCGTAGTATAAATATCCCTACAGATATTTACGAATTAATATTAATTAAATTAAGTACTAGGTATTGTTATTATTATTATTATTTTTGCTGTTTGTTTTTGACTTTTTAATTAATGTGTATACCTACTAACATAGTTCTAAGTTGGAATGTTACTATTAATTATGGAATTAATTCTAAAATAAATAATTTATTATAATTATTATTATTATAATAAATTATTAACCCTCTTAAAACTTGCCGCTTGCTACGTACAAATATTGAAGACGAAGTACAAATAAAAAAAAATAAGTTAAAGTACAAACAAAGCGACCATCAGACTAAACGAGGCCACGACAATGATAATAAAAAAACAAAAAAAAAACATACCTTACTGTTGAAGATTGGATTAGCAACTCTTTGGACAATTTCTTTATAATAATTTTAATTATTTTTAAATATGTGACAGGGAAAGATTTCTTCTGTCTGTCAGTCACATTTATGACTCACTTTGAATACGGCGGTGCTGGCAGACGGTGAGGTCTTTCCCTAATATCATGTAAGTAGTCTTTAAGTCTTTAGTTTCATCATATATTTTATTTAGAGTCCACTCTTTTATTCATTTGCTTGAATCAGTTCTCCACATCTTACGAATAGTTCGTAATCTTTGCCACAGTAGTGTAGAAATATGTCAAAATTTGGTCCTTTATTTGTGATATATATTTTGCAAGCTGCCAATTATATCAGACGAACTGTATAATTTTTTTGTAAGCCTAAAGTTTTTCTGTCATTTTATGAATGAGTTTCGGGAGTCGTTTAGTTTCATTGTAGTTTAATTTCGTTTGGACAAATTATATGTTTAGAAACGTACAATATTAATTAGAAGTCATAAATTCGGACCGCAAATCTAACATTAGGTTTTTTTATTACTTTTGTTAGTTTGTTAGATAATAAAATGACGGTCATTATAGATATACGCAACTTGTAGCACAATAAAAATAAAATAATAAAAATGGACGTCTCCTATATAAACCAACCTATTGTCGGTCACGAGCCCGATAGACCATCATTATCTCTCTTTTCCAAATAAAATGGACATGGCATCCGCACAGTGAATCCATAAAATGCTTAGAAATTTGTCTGCTCTCTTTTCATACACCTAATTGTAACAGAGAAATAATGCAAAAACTTTTTTTTTAAATCATTGCGCGACATGTGACCTTAAGTGGCTCGCGAGGTCCATGTACTCGTATGTTAGGAACTGGAATCAGACATTTATGACTGACATCAGTCCCCAACATTAGCTTGATCCCAAAATGTGTGGATAAACCTTACTGGGTTTATCGGCAAGAGCGGTGGATACTTTCCCGCCCCGGCAGACTGGGAAAATTACCACCATCTATGACACTTGTGACTTTATAACGATTTTTGTCAAAGTCAAATCAAATCACTTATTTCCTTAGGTTAGTACACAACACTTGGATATTGTCAATACATATATTTTTATACAATACAAGCTTGGCTGGACCGAATCTAACAGCAATACAATTTATAATAAATAAAACATTGTTGCCATAAGCGAGGATTTTGTATTTATTTATAACTAGATACTTAAAATTTAATTCGTGGCTGTAAAAAGGCCGTGTCAGCTTATAATCTAATAACATTTATGTCCTTAAATATAAATTCGTGGCTATAAAAAGGCCGTGTCAGCTTATAATCTAATAACATTTATGTCCTTAAATATAAATTCGTGGCTATAAAAAGGCCGTGTCACCTTATAATCTAATAACATTTATGTCCTTAAATATAAATTCGTGGCTGTAAAAAGGCCGTGTCAGCTTATAATCTAATAACATTTATGTCCTTAAATATAAATTCGTGGCTGTAAATTGGCCGTGTCACCTTATAATCTAATAACATTTATGTTCTTAAATATAAATTCGTGGCTGTAAATTGGCCGTGTCACCTTATAATCTAATAACATTTATGTTCTTAAATATAAATTCGTGGCTGTAAAATGGCCGTGTCTGCTTACAATCAAATCAAAAAAATATCTTTTTATTTACGTAAGGCATTTTTGACACATCATTATTTAAATTATTTTATATGATTATACTCCTGTTAGTGAAAAACTAAACAGCAAAGCAGTCCAAAGAGTAAGCTGTTACCAGAAGACCAGCAGCTTATTAGATGCCAAATTCCTATTTTACTAAAACAAATCTATGAAGACAGAGAGAAGACAAATCTCTAAGCATTCCATGGATTCGCCGAGGCTATGAGATAAGAAGACCGACAATAGGCTGGTTTACAAAGCAAGCCTCCTTTTTTATTATATTGCGGAATAATACGCTAAACATTAATGAGGTCTTGGAAGCTCTTTCAGTAAGTGGTGCAAAGATTTTGCTGGAATTCCTCTCGCACCAACTTCCACTGCGTAAAGCTAAGTCTTGAACCCGTTCCTGATCATATCTTCTATGTTTGTGAGATCATAATAATTTGTTAGACTTCATGTTGTGGTTTTTGGGAATATTTGATTCCCACTGAACGGTCAGTTCAATAAGGATACCTTTTTTCAAGTTCCGAGAAAACACTAAGATGTCTGGCCTATAGGCTGATACAGCTAGTTTATATGGGATCCTATAATGATGTTCAAATGTATCCATGAGAATTTTCCAAGCTGATGCAACACTAAGGATTGAGGTGGGGCGTAATAGCCCCTTTCTAGAAAAGTAACGCACTCTACAAGTGTGTGTCTAGCAGTTCCTAGGGCAGCACCACACAATGTACAATTATTTTCCGTAGCTACGAGTAGATAGCAGATTACTCTGGAGTGGAAGACAATTTTTTAAGCATTCCATGGATTCACCGTGCGGGTGCCGGGTCCATCGTGTGTGGGTAAGAGATGAGAAGAATGGTGTCTCAGGCTTGCGACAGACAATAGGCTGGTTTAGGAAAAGGAGGCCTCCCTTTTTTATTTTATTGCGCGATAATACGCTCACCATTCACCATTCTACTTCTCTCGCTACCCAACCAAATACTGTATGATTCCGTTAGTGCCGTCTTGGAAGCTCGTTCCATAAATGTATTGACGGCAGACCTGCTTAGGCCCAATTCTTTTAGTAACTGGTGCAAAGATTTTCTCTTGCACCAACTTCCGCTGCGTAAAGCTGAGTCTTGTCTTGTCTTGTCTGAGTTCTGATCATTTCTTCTGTGAGATCATAATATTTATTCGACTTCATGTTGTGGTCTTTTGGAATATTTCATTCCCACGGAACGGTAAGTTCAATAAGGATAACTTTTTTCAAGTTTTAAGAAAACACTAAGATGTCTGGCCTATAGGCTGACACAGCTAGTTCATCTGGGATCCTATAATGGTGAAATGTTTTCAAAATGTCTGTAATTTTATTTCCTATAAAGTTGACTCAGACTTGAACAATGATTGAAATGTTTGGTTGTGCGAGCGAAAGGTATTCATAAGCGTTAAATGCTATTAATCGTCTCTATCTTCCCTGCAAGAAACCGTCATGAAGATGATAGATCATAGCTGGAACTCACGATTTTATTATCCATCGGTATTATCCATCTTTATGCGACATTCAACATATGCTTGCTTCAAAGACATATAGGTATTATAATAAATAGTTTGTAGTTGTAATGTACGGAAGTAGAATTCCTAAAGCTGATCAGCGTTTATTATAAACGACCAGGTTTTTTTTACATATTAATTTATATTTTATGCACTTAATGCCAATGTATTTTCTGACAGCCAAACCTTGTAGACAAATTAGAACATTTATAGGTAAAAGTAAAGTATCATCACGACCGTTTCCCTTTCGGGGTGATCAGAAACCACGCTTATAACTAAGCGGATTCACATTTAGCCAACTTTACTATAGGCCAATCGTGACAAGTGGCAAGCTCGTCGATGTCTCCAGCGTACCAAACTCGAGAAATCTCACAAATAAATGTAATAATAATTAAATGTATTTATTTACATTAATAAATATTTTTGTGTTGTCTAAATCCACGGACTTAACCGCTAGACCACGGTGGCAGTTTATAGGTGCAATGAAATAAATATTATTAGTAGGATAAATTCAACATAATTATATATACTTACATAATATACTATAATATCAATATACCAAATACTAATACATACACAAAAATATCACTTATTAACATTGTTGGGAGCTAGAAAGTGTAGATATATTTTTTGGACGAAGATCTAGTAGACGCTTGTCTTATGTTTACAGGGAGATTATTTCATAAATTTGTGGCAACAACTGTAAAAGAATTTGAAACAAATCCAGAATTATGCAAGGGGACAGAAATAAGTGAGTTGTGTGTCGAAACGAAGAAAGATATGTAAATTTATCGTTGAGGTATTTCGGTGTCGCAGGCTCGTTTAAAACAGAAAAAAAGAGACAAAGAACTCTTACATTTCTGCGACAACGAATACGCAGCCACTTCAACTTAGCACGATATACAGAGATGTGATCGTATTTACGTAAACAGAAGATGAACGATACACGCCTATATAACACTGGCCGCCATGGTCTAGAGGTTAAGTTTGTCGA
This sequence comes from Tinea semifulvella, assembly GCA_910589645.1. Classification (NCBI taxonomy): domain Eukaryota; kingdom Metazoa; phylum Arthropoda; class Insecta; order Lepidoptera; family Tineidae; genus Tinea; species Tinea semifulvella. The sequence continues at coordinate 7,927,184 of OU342626.1, forward strand.
TTTAGACTCGGAGTTATTATTTAGGGATTTATTATTATTAAGGGATTTATTATTTATTTGTGATATTTAATAATAATAATATAATTCTTTATTGCACACAAAATATAAAAATAATGTACATAGGCAGCTAACCTTTGGGAGAGTGAGAAATTATTATAATGGGTGCAGAGTAAGAAATAAGAATAATAATAATCGTTAAAATCAATCATAAATATACCATAGTAAGTATAAATAACATACCAATATATAGATATGTCATACGATATAATAAATACTTAAATTAAATAAATACTAATATAATAATTATCTATGTCAAGATGTGGAAATTAGATGTCATTTTGTTTTTTGAGAAAGTATGTAATTAATAAATATTTCAATATATTTAAAGACGGAGCCTGTCTAATAGACAAAGGTAGCCTGTTCAATTGGCGAGCTGCAGAAACAGTAAGAGAATCTGAATATCCGCTGGAAGAGTGAAGAGGAATTGAGAGTTGATTGTTGTGAGTAGAGCGAATAGAGTATTTCCATTTCCTCTAAATATTTGCTGTCGTCGCTTAACATTAATATTCGTTACAGAACAAGATGCCCGAATACATTCTCTCTGTGTACCTATGTAAACAACACATCTTTCTTTAACCCGTTGGTGAGAATGTGTCGCACCTACAATAGAGTGGTTAGCTTGCGGCCTGATATTGATGTTTTTGGCAGTGGTTTTGCAGCGTATAAAAAGTCCATTACCACAGACCTCCTCTGCCTTATTTGACTCATATTGACTTTTATCTTTTGTTAAATTATTATTATGTTACCTGTATTGTTGTGCATGTATATTTTGTTGTGAATTGTATTTGTGTAAGGAATTATTTAATTGATATTATTGAATTGTAATTATGATTGAATTTAATTTGTGTAATTTATTTTCTAATTTTAATAATAATTATTATAATTTTCATGTTGTGTGTGCTGCTTGGATTCCAGTCTAGTCCATGTATAAATTAAACGAACTCAAATTTGCTGTTTGCACACCTAATAATAAATAAATAAATAAAATTTCTCGAGTTATTAGTACGCTAAAGACATCGACGAGCTTGCCACTTGTGATGATGGGCCCATAGTAAAATCCGCTATTATTATACGTTCAGATACTTAAATTTAGCAATTCTATTTAAAGTAGAAATGCATGGATCGGTGAAGGTAGCTCTTTTACGTATCTTGTTTTATTTACATTGGCATTGCCGTGTCAAACAGCTATTACGTCTACGTCACACGTGACAAGTATGTCAGGGATGACATAAATTAGCTTCGCCCTGAGATAAATTGCATCGATAAAACGCATAGGTGGTCTAACTACCGTTTACTCGACCATTTGCTGACGGTAACTTAAATAATGTGAACACGCGTACCAGATAGTAATCATAATAAACAAAGGATACCGAATTCTGTAAAATACAGGTTCCTGTAGCCAGATTCTGTTACATCATCATCATCAGCTTACTATCTTAAACTTACTACCGTGGTTTGGAGCTATCTATTAAATGTAAATATACTAGTTTTTTAAAAGACGACCTGGTATTAGCTTGCCTTATGTTGGTCGGGAGATTCTCCATAGGTTTGTTGCAGCGACTACGAAGGAACTGGAAACAAATACAGTATGGTGTAAGGGGACAGAAAGAAGCGAGTTGTGAGAGGAGCGAAGAGATTAGTCGTGGAAGGAAGAGAGATAGGCAAAGTTGTCCTTAAGGTATTTCGGTGTCGCAGGCTCATTCAGCACTGAAAATAAGGGTTCTGAGATTCCTGCGACAACGAATTGGCAGCCACTTCAACTTAACACGAGAGATGTGGTCGTATTTGCGCAGGCAATAAATGAACCGGATACATGTATTTATTTGGGTTTAACGATTGGTTGTACCTCTCGCTCGCACAATCCAGCATTTTCAAAGATATTTCACGTATGAGCGTACTTTTTGGAAATGTAGACTATCAACTTGCTAGAGAATAAAATTACGGTCAGCACCATCTCCAGGTTCTCAGCAGAAACCGCCGCACTTTCCTATATTTATTAAATAATTACTATACTCGTATTTATGAATAATATATTTATTTATTTAAGGACAACCAGTGATCGGTTACATTATTACTTACTTAAAAACTAGGACATAGATTCAACGATAAATGTACCACCTTTAGGTGCCACAACATGCACAAAATACAAGTGGTAGGTAATAATGAATAATTAAAAAAATATATAAAAAAAACATTTTAGAAATAGAATCATACATATATTCGAAGTAAGATACACAAATACAAACAATAAATATAAATTAAAAGCTACCTAAACAATAAAATTAAAAATAAACTAAACAAAACCTTAAATTAAATAAACTAAAAGATAAACCTAATTAATATAAAAACTAAATACTTACAAAATCTTGATTATAATCTACATGTCATCGAATCCAGGAGAAGATGAACCCAATGTTCCGAGGACTCCGGCGACGCTTACCTCGTTGGATGGCAACACTGATCCTCTGAATAAGATATTCCCTACTCAAAGGATCACCTGTTGAAAATATAAAATCAAATTAAATTCTAAGTTTAAACATAACATAACATAAAACCACCCGGAGCAGCGAATTCCCATACAAACGTAGTTTTGTTGTAATTACTTAATGAGAAGGGCTATCGAAATAATATTTTGCATACAGTATCGGATGACACGTACGCATGTTTGTTGCCGGTTTTCAGTAAGAAACAATAAAGTAGAACAAAATTAGAGCGAATTGAAATTCTGTGTTTTTAACGCCAAAAACGTGTCATGTTCGGCTAGTTCACCCACACGTTATAGAGCTTCGATTGAAATGAAATGCACTTATAAACATCTGTGATATCCTAAACTGTTATATATATATTTTCTTTCTTTAAATATCTGCAATATTACAGAAATGAGATCAAAAATACGAAAATCTTTTAGAAAACTCGCGAATTCGATAAACTTAGTGCAGCGTCTCGCTCGCACGAACGGGGTGCGGAACATGACAGGGGAGAGGGGCGTGCCGTAGCGTCGCTCGCGCGCTCGGCGCTTGTCTCTCTCAGTCTCAGTGCTGCTGCTGTGGTCAGTGTGCACTGTGCGTGTGTGACAACCAAATACCTACCTATACCTACTAACTATGAATACTTGGACTGATAACGAAACTGATTCTTTGCTTAGCTAGTTCAATGTGTTATGAACTGTTATAATAGTGATTAGCGTAATGCAGGGCCCTGTTTCGCGAAACTTGGACTAAAATAGGTACCTATTAGCTATACTATTTCCATTTCTTTATTTTCTCGATGACAGTTCCTGTAGAATGTGACTGCGCGCGCATATTACACAAAAATAAACTTTTAAATGCGAGGTATAAAAAATACGACAACTGCCTAATTTTGTTCCTTTATCCCAAATAATATTCATCCAAGACAAATTGAGTCCATATATGCAGTATTTTTTTTTATAAAGTACGATAAATAACCAACATTTTAATAAAGTTTAAAAATTCTATGGCAATATCAATAGTGATGTTATGATTGAAATATCGATATTGTATATAAATTTGTGACGATTCACAGTTTTAATTGAAGGTTTAGACTGCATATTTTCAACTTAAAAATATTATTAATCTCAACATTTTTATACAATATTGATCCTTTTTTATCATCTTTTATGTATAGCGATATTTTAATGAATAGATTTTTTACCACTGTCACCATGCCTATTGTAATAAGTATAGCTGTTGTAAAATAAGTAGGTATAGGTAGGTACTCGACAATGAAACGAAATAATTATAAAGACAGGTAATTTTTATTTATTTTAATCAAAATATGATGAATCGTCATTGTCACTTGATGAGTTCTCCCTAACATTTATTATAAGTTCCTGTTCTTCTAAATTATCGAATGCCACATGAATTTCCCAATCCAAAATTATAATGTTTTGGGTTTTTCTCACAATATTTTCCCAGTTTTCGGCAGTTACTTATATATATAGAAATAAAATGTCCAGCCTCAGCAGCAAGCATGACACCTGCAATTAAATATAACTAAAAGGAAATATTGTATTTTTGTAGTGTGGACTCCCCAAGGAATACTTTATGAAAAAATTGAGACAGATTCCATCTTTTGGGAGCTGAATATGCTAAATAAATTAATGGAATTTTATATGATATGCATTTTGCCGGAAATTTTAGACCCACGCTTACCGAGGAAATTACCTATAAGGGATAGAATAAATCCGTAAAAATGTCTGATGGAACAAATCGGTGTACAATAAAGAATGTGTGTGGTTATATTATTAAAATTTATAATTCAATTGAAATTTTAGTTTTATTTAACTACCTTTACATCTTACATAGATAAATTATACAGTTGTTGTTTATCTGTCTATTTCTAACGGCACTGCACAGTTTATGATTTATCAGGTCAGGTATAATCGAATTGAAGCAAAATGAATAGTTTGCTCTATATCGATGGTAGGCGATTTAATTATAACAAACATGCGCTAAGACTGATATGGAGACTAATGGAGTGTCCATTCAGTTCAAAGTGAACTTGCCCAACTCTTCATTCATGACTTTCCATTTGTTTCTGCTTTGTTTTGTTTAAATTCTTTATTGCACAAAATAAATGTACATAGGCGAGCTTAATGCCTTAGGCAAGCATTTACGTGTGGCAACGACGATAGACCGCATCGCAGGCAAGCAACCTGTCACCACATATACTATAGCTAAGTGAGGCCCGATGTGGGAGTGTGTGGCATGGCCTACTGAATCATTGCGGTGTACCTCCCAGGGCTCTGCCTACCCCATATGGGATAAAGGCGTGAGATTATGCATGTATGTGTAAAAATAGAATCATAAACCTATGAATGAATTACTGAATCTAAGTAATTAAAAAAGAGTAATATTTTGTAAATTGTTAGACATGTATTGTTATATTTAGGTAGATACCTATCCTACCTAGGTAACATACGTTTTACTAGGTGGGTGAACACGGCAAAATACGTGATAACTACGAACGGAACTGATTATTTGATGTGAACATCCGAACATTTAGAAATGGATAAACTGAGTATACTCTTTTGACAATAGTGAGCTCTATCTTCATAAATAAGAGCCATGAGATGTCAAAAGTGTATACTATTATTGAACTCGACTGTATTATTTATAATCAGTCCCTTTGAGGTTCTGTCGATCGAAATACAAATGGTTACAAAATGCATTATAAAACTATTGTTATAGATACCTATCCTACATAGATAACATTAATTTTATTAGGTACCTATGGACACGGCTAAATACCGACCGCGAAGCGATAAGGTTGTGAAAATAAGGTCGTAATCGCAATGGATTTGACGTCGCTTACGCGTTTCCCCGAAACACTCCGCATTGCCAATGCACCATAGCGCGGTCTCGCTCATTACGCGCCCTATCTTACTCTGTATGAGACAGCAACAAAATCGCAAAATCTCACGACGTAGTACGCCGCTTGCTCCGGGCGGTTCTTAATACAAAATATGAAACACGTCTTAAAAACATAAAATAAAATATTGTACTTAGTCTAATTTAATATTATTATTATTAATATTAATAGGAACAATGTATCTTAACATATAACTTAAATTTTGAAAGCGAATCGTTGAACATATCTATTTCTTGACCAATCTCTTTATATTTTTTTGATAATCTAGATACAGGAGAGCTTTGTTTAAGATTAGTTCTGGCTTGAGGTGGGCGTAGTAGTGCAGTAGGATATCGTGGCAGTCGGTTTGGAACCCAGATTTTAAATAATTTTAATAGTTGTGGACAGTCTATTTGGTTTCTAAATAGTTTATATAGAAAACTCATATCAAGAATGTGTCTACGAACTATTAAACTGTCAATGTTAAAATGTTGAAGTTTGTCATGGTAATTCAGAATATATATTCATTACAGCCCCTAGAAACCATCGTGCTAGACCTCCACTGCTGGAGATGGCCGTCTTGACGAGGATGTGATGTCATGTTTTTATAACAATTTATTAACGTCTCCACAAGTTGGTATTAGTGAAACCAGGACCGACGGCTTAACGTGCTCTCCGATTGTAAAAGTGTATTTCTCATTGAAACGCGCTCTAACAACCGAGTTACCACCGCGCCTAATAATATATACTACATACTAATAGTACTTACATACATACGTAGTATATGCATAACTATACTACATACAATACACGCTGTTGTTATTTTATAAGCTCCCTTATAAAATAAATACCTATATAAAATATAAAGATAAATTAATTTGTCTAAATAATTATTGTCTATTAACCCGACACCGATAATCAAATCGGTGCAAAAATAAAAAAAAAAAAGATTTCCTAGATTATCTTCAGGTATAACCCAAAAACGACATCCAAAATTACGTGCGTTAAAATGGAGGGCTCCGGTACAAACTATAATTTAAAAAACTAGACGTTTTGAAATTAAATTCTAGCAAAGGTTTCAGTTTAAAAGCACTTGAAATTCGTAATTATTTAATCAATTTCATCAAATCAATCAATCAAAAACCTGCCTCCGTGGTCTAGCGGTCAATTACTCGGATTTAGACTCGGAGGTAACGGATTCGATTTCTGGTCGAGACACAATATTTTTTGATATTTCAGCGAGTGTCCTTGCTACATCAAGCCGGCATAGTGTTAGGGACTGATGTCAGTTATGAGTGTCGGATCCCAGTTGCTAACTTTAATAAATCTTACAACACATACGTTATCAAGCGGGCGAAATTTCACGTGTCGTGATAGCATAAAAAAAAACTACGCCTATCGGATGGTTATAATTTTAGTTTTATTCGTAGTATTGTTAATTTTATTTATATTTTAGTATTTTGTAAATATTTTTATTAGTCATTAATTATTGTGATGTGAATAAAATAAAATAATAAAACCATAATGAATAATTTAACAGTATTAGAAACATAGTTTGGGGTCCATACGATAGGACTATGGGACCAAAAGACTGACGAGAAATCTAGAGACTAAAAGGCTGACAATTATTTCTGCCAACGTACCTCGCTATATAGAGGGAACATGTTGACAGCCTTCTTGGGACTATCTCTGATGGGACGTCTCTTAAGTTTTTTTTTTTTTTTTTTTTTTTATCAGGTTTAGTTTATGTTATTCAATTTTATTTAAGTAGTTTGTAATTATTATTTTGTATTTAAAAAAAAAAATGGTTAGTAAGATTAGAACAGTCCATTGTAACGTACGCCCAAAATCCTCAGAACAGTAACACCCAGGACATTAGGATCTCGACTCCGCACGACTTTAGCCCAAAGCCAAGTCGCTTATTAGGGTGGAACCAAGCACCTGTGTGAATATTCTCATAATATCCCTAATTAGGGGTTTGCTAAGACGACTTTAAGCTTGTTGCTCATTGCCGACGAGAAAGCGATAAGCGTTTTTTATGGCCATAAAGGATATCTAACAATTACAGAGTTGTAGTTAACGAAACGAAAAATAAATCAACACGTAATGAACAAAAAAAGTCAAAAAGGAACAAGTTATTTATTTATTGTTGGTTTTATTATTATTATTATTTTTTCTAATTTTAATTGTGATTACCTATAAGTGAATCTTGTCATTAGCTTAATTGTGTCTAATAATAATAATGTATAATGTACAACTTGCCCAAAATTTATAACTGTGGTAATGTGGTGGTCTTATTTTATTTTATTTATTAATTTTATTATTCTTAAGTTAATGATATTTTTATATGTATTTTAGTTGTAAGGTATTTATCTATGGGCCATCTGTTGCCTGATAATAAACAATTTATTTATTATTATTATTAAATCGTTAAAAGCTTCTAGAACACGAAGCGTCCTAGACCTCCACTGTTGAAGTGCCTTCCAGAGCATATATCTGGAGAATTAGGCCTACACTCGCCTCTCTTGCCAGACGGGTTAGCGAGGATCTGAATTATTTTTTTATTGACCGATATTCTGGACATACTTCAAGTAAGTGTTCGATGTCGGCCCGATAGAACATACATCTAGTCCGACCGACGACAATTTCTCAATAGTAGGCATTGACTGTAATCTCTAGCTTAACTAGCTTCTCTCTTATCGCCGGGCGGTGTGTCAAATACTAATGCGGCCAAACGATCGGATTCTCTTACTACGGGGGCCATAAATTCTTCGACATTTGACCCCGGAGACCGAGATTTTTGGGCAATTCGCCCTCGAGCGATGTGGGTCTGAACGGTTGCTTTTCGTTTTGGTAACATGCACAGAGTAATGCATGTGAACCTGGATTAAGCTACCTGATCATTATCATTTTATCTTCTAAAACCCAAAGACCTACACTTGTACCGATTAAGATGAACCTGCTACACATGGCACAACCTTTTGGCCAAGACCAATAGGGACAAGATCCAAAGTCAGCAGAACATATCGCTTACGAGTCGTCTACCCAGCGTCATGGTTCGTACGTAATTCCTTCATATCTCGAGACCTGGAGATGCCTACTGTTGTGGAGTTTGTCGTCGACCTGATGTTCTATCGGGCTGGAAACATACAATTCAAGCATCGCTCCGTCTTGCGCACGGTACGTTTTAAAAGAAAATAATAAATTTCTCCAGAAATATTCTGGTATGCCCAGCAGTGAAGTTCTTCTAGGGTGAAGCAATGAAAAATTATGATATATAAAATAATTGCTCAACTTGTATTGAGTCAATTCCGTGACCGCCTCCGTGGTCTAGTGGTAACAAACGTTGTCGTGAACTCGGGAGGTAGTGGGTTCGATTCCCACCGGGGCAAGTTGTACATTGTATAATTTGTCTCGGTCTGGGTGTTTATATGTATAATATGTATATATTTACAAAAAAAAAACTATAATATGTAGTTTATCAACCATCTAGTTTCCGTAACACAAGCCTCGTAGCTTACCACGGAAATTAGATGGCGTTGTGACCTGTCTGGAAATATTTATATTTTTATTTAACTGAAATTGTATTGGAGCAATTTTAAAAATACCTTTCCGAACATACTCGTAATTCACAACATTTCTAAGGTTACGTGGGATGCTCTGTGTGAGCTAATGTCGTCTGCTAAGACGTATATGTTTAAGGACAGGTCTAAAATTAAAGAATTGTTAATTACGTAAAAAATAGTACAAAAATATATAACAAAAATAAATATTATAAAAATATTGCAAGCCGTCTGTGGTCAGACATATTCTCCGAGAGTACTGTAAGAAATGACAAATATACTTAAGATAAGTTTCTCATTGGTACTTGCCAGAGTTTGAACCGACCTTGTATGTGTATGGGAATAAATGTAGATTGAAGTGATTGCTGTAGGTTTTTAGGGATGACACCTGTAGATGACAGGACTTTTGGTACTATTGTGACGTGGCGCATGTACCATATGCCGCATATTTTATCTTTTTTTCATTCATTACAGCCCCTAGAACACAGCGTCCTAGACCTCCACTGTTGAAGATGGGCTATCTAGAACTGGAGAAGTTTGCCTACACTCGCCACACTGGCCAGACGGCTTGGCGAGGATATGATGTCAATTTTTTTTTACAATTTATTAACGATTCCACAAGTTGGTCTTAGTGGAACCGGGACCGACTGCTTAACGTGCTCTCCGAGGCACGGGAACGGTGGTGTTGTAAATCTATGACAAATTTTATTTTAGAAGTCATATTTTTATTTTGTAAATTTGATAGTCTTTGTTATTTTTTTTGTTTTAACAGTAATAAGTTTTTAACTTCTTCTTTTTATATTGGTGAATGCTGTGACACCTAATTGGTATATATATTAGATAAGTTATAATTATACTATGTTATGTGTGTGATAATATATGTACTGCTGTGTGTACTAAATAATAAATAAATAAATGTAATTTTAAATATTAGCTGGAAATCAAGCGTCATCATATACATATATATATATGTCCATGGTGGGTTGTATTTATCACCGGCCATCGTCAACCGCGCGGCTAGCCGCAGGGCACCGCGCCGACTACGGATTTCCCACGTGCCCCCAATGTTCAGATTGCGTGCGACCTAACACAACCGTACAGCCGTATTCTTGTCGTCTAAAGACATAACTCGATCCACGATAAACCAAGTCAAGCCGGTATAGTGTTTTTATTTATTAATTTGTTTTTAAAAAATCACAGCTTATTATATTAAACACATAAACAAAGTAGCAATAGTGGAACACAAGCCAAAGAGATTTTATATTATTTAGACAATACAATTAAAACAGAAATAAGAGTAAAATATAGTAATTAGATTTAAATTAATAGTGCAATTGAACTGTGACGAGCAAAAGTAAAAGAAAAATAACAATAATAACAAATAAGTGAAAACCAATAGGTTAATGATTATTTACCTAAAACAAACAAATGAATGAGAGGCAGGAGCAAAATTATACTATATACACGAGTATAGCAGTATTCGTATATTAGCAAGCGAAGTGGATTTGCAAAGTCAGTCCGGGATAAGAGTTGTCTTGGTACTGCCTCCGGTGATTAGTTAGATGTATCAGAGTAGAACATGGCTAAAAGGTTAATATAGACAAGTCATTTACAGTAATCTAAACAGGTCAATGAATAAATGTTTTATTTTATTTTATATGAATTATATTTTTTTATTTGTGAGTATTTGATGTTCTAGTTTTTTTTGTACTAGCTCTACATGTGACCTTGCACCCACCTGATACATGGCGCGCGAGGTCCATTAATATTAGCACTTGGAATCAGACACTCATGACTGACATCAGTCCCCAACACTATGCCGGCTTGAATACACTTTACTGAGTTTATTGGTACGAACTGTAGATACTTCCCCGGACCGGCAGACTGGGCAAATTACCACTATCAGTCCGCCTACCACCTATTTGTTGTTCTCGTTGAAAGTATGTGCCATTTACAATGATGTCAAATGCATATTTTTCAGGAGAACTATTATTGTAAGCTTGCCATGGTGATAATATATTTTTTTTCGGACATATGGTTACTAAGGAAAAGCTGTTTATTTTTATATACGCCATCGCAGGAACCGTAGGATTCTCTGCATGTTGTACTCAGTATTAAATGAGCCTAATACACCGGAATATTTAAAAGATAAATTTCATTTCCTTGGTGCCACTCATGAAAGAACTTGACGTTCTTCTTCTAACTCCACGCAACATCACACCGCATTCGTTTCAAAGTCGTTTGCGGTGGTGGCTGTGCATCTCTGGAACCGTTACCGGTGGACATCCGTCAAGCTCCAAATAGAACACTATTTAAGAAACTGGTCTATGCGCACTATTTAAATTCACCATAAGCTTAACACACTCTCTGCTATATTTATTTCTCTCATTATAGTCATCATATAGTAGGTATATTATATTTATGTATATTCATAGAACGTATGTATGTAGTTTTATTTGTATGTATGTTTTAGTATGTAAATAAGTATTTATTCACTAGTATATATTGAAGTCTAATATTTTTCTATTAGTTTTGATAGCACCTGCCTTATCTTGTCGTAACTGCTTTAGTTATCCCAAAGGTTTGACCAGTATAGAATGTCTAGTGGCATTAGGTCCGCCTTTATTTATTTATTTTATTTAAATACTTTATTGCACTTAAAAACCTAGTACATAGGCGAGCTATAACCCCATAAGGCATTCTTCACCAGCTAACCTTGGGGATCATGTAAGGTGAAGGGCAGGATAAAGAAAAATATTAAAATAGCTTAAATTAGTAAATAAACATAATTACGCATTTATCAAATATACACATACATACACAATATAAAAAAAAACAACACACATACATACTATATAATACATACATACATAAACATACACTATAAATAAATAGATATATATATAAATAAAAAGTCAAACAACTAATTCGAGAGACATACATTCTGTTTCTCAAGAAATAATGTGGTTAGAAGGTTTTTTTTTTTTTTTTTTAATTTAAGGTTTTAAACGGTGCAAGCCTTATGGCCAGGGGTAGCTTGTTCCACTGACGAGCGGCAGCAACAAAACTGAATATCTGCTAGAGGAACGCGAAGGAATCTTTAGCTGATTGTTGTGAGAGGAGCGAAGAGCACAGTTGTGCGTATTAGAGAGAAATTCAAAGCCTTTGTACTTTGTGCAATAAAGTTTATAGTAAGTAAATAAATAAATAACGTAAGACCATACAAAGTCACACGGTAATTCCTTAAGTTGTACCTGTGTACAAGCATAGAATCTCTGGCCGGGTCTCTACTGTTCGCTGGAGGCAAAATGGGCTCTGAATGGCTCCTTTATGATCGTGGGAGTTTGTACTGCTATAATATATTAGATAGATTGGTGTTAATGATAATTTACTTACTTATGGCTCATTATTAAAATGACTACCACCATGGTCAAAGTTCAAGTCAAAATATCTTTATTCACGTAAACCTTTTACAGGTATTTATGGCACATTATTATTTAAATTATTTGAAATGCTTCTACTTCTACTAGTGGTAGACTAAGCTATCCAAGTGCTGCAAAGAGTAAGGTGTTAGCAGAAGACTAGCAGCTTAGAAGATCCCAGTGACCTGGAAGTAATGTTTAATCTGATAGCAAAGGAATTTGCAAGAAAAAGCTAGGTATATCAGCTTTACAAAATAAAACAATAACAAAATTACACAACAACAATAAATAAATAATGATCTAGCAGTTAAGATCGTACAGTTAGACGCTGCAGTACCGGGGTCGATTCCTGGTGTTCACAATAATTTGGTATTTCATTTAGTACGCTAAAATCATCGACGTGGTTGCTTGTCATGATAGGCCTATAGTAAAGTTGGCTAAATGTGAATCTGCTAAATGTGGTTTCTGACCACTTCTAATGGGGTACGGTTGTGATGCTTTTCTTTTTTTTACCACAACTACGGCAGTTGAGTCATAACATTCATTTCAGCCCCTAGAACACAGCGTTCTAGACCTCAACTGCTGGAGATGGGCCTTCCAGAACTGGAAAATTTAGCCTACACTCGCCACGCTGGCCAGACGGCTTGGCGAGGATATGATGTAATTTTTTAATGACATTCTATTAACGATTCCACAAGTTGGCATTAGTGGAACCGGGACTGACGGCTTAACGTGCTCTCCGAGGCACGGGAACGGTTGTGTTGTAAATCTATGACAAATTGGTACATGCCGGGTGGGTTTAAACCGACCTTTGTAGGATTTAAGGTACGCGTTCTTACATCCGAGCCACCACCGCGCCTATAGTAAAGTTGGCTAAATGTGAATCCGCTTCTTCAAAGTGTGGTTCTGACCACCCCTAATGGGGTACGGTTGTGATGCTTTGTTTTTTTACCACAACAACGGCAGTTGACTCATAACATAATAGTCAAAAAAGGGGAAGCTACCTATTATTCCGAGGAGCACTCTAGAATTCCAACACATAAAAATACCTTCGCTTAAAGCCCATACTTAAGCATTTACTGAACGTTTCATTTCTCCCAGACGTTATTATTACTGGCCACGACGTTTCGAACAAATTCCGCGCATTTTTGAATCCTGTTTCTTTTCAATATTATCTCGTAGTACATCGATTACTGAATAAGCCATAGACGGATATGTACAGACTCGTCCGAAAGTAGAAATTATTCTCGGGTGGTACTATAAATATAAACTTATTTTATAGTACTGATAGTAAAGTAAAAAAAGTAAAAGTATAGTATCATCACGACCGTTTCCCTTTCGGGATGGTCAGAAACCACGCTTATATAGAAACGGATTCACATTTAGCCAACTTTATTATAGGCCAATCATGACAAGTGGCAAGCTCGTCGATGTCTCCAGCGTACCAAACTCGAGAAATATTACAAATTAATTAAATATTAATTAACTTTTAATAATTTAAATTAATAAATTTTAGTGTTACCCGACCAGGTATCGAAGCCGGTACCTCCGAGTCTAAATCCACGGACTTAACCGCTAGACCACGGAGGCAGTCATATATAGATAGATAGATAAATTCTTTATTGCACAGAAAATAAAACATTTTACATTATATAGGCGAGCTTAATGTCTAAAAAAACATTATCTAACAGGTAACCTTTAGGAGAAGTGAGCAGGGATTAGGGTGCATGACCACTAATGTTTGACAATGAGTTTTATTGAGAAAACTACTTATAACCAAAAGGAAAATAAAAAATATATAAAAATAATTAAGCTATGATACTTATCTACCGAAAAGATCTGAAAATAATAACTGGCGCCTGAGGAGCGCTCAATTAGAAAAACTATTTTATTTTACATATTTAAATAATAAATAATTGTAATAAGCAATAAAAACTAAATTTAACCTAAAAAAACTTAGAATGTAAAACATAATACTTACAAAAAAAATCGCTGTCCTGTAGCCTGGTGCCCAATACACTACAATGACTCAATTTTTAAGAGAATAAACTGCCGTATTGTCACCAGACTTCAATGAGTATTGGAACAATTTCTCTATAAAACGCTTTCAGTTCAAATCTCCAAGGGCCCATCGTTTCTATATATATGTAACTATTGCAAATCGTTTCATATTTTCGACGCTTGCCGATCTTCGCTTGCTCCGCTGCAGCACCAGCTCTAACTGCCTTGAAGGTGGGTAGGGGCTAGGGAATCTCTACAGTTTTTATAACAATTTATAACTGCATAATGCCTTCATGACAGACTCTAGAACACAGAGTCCTAGACCTGCACTGGGGCCTTTAGAAACATACTTCTGGGAAATTTGGCCTACACTCGCCACTGGCCAGACGGGTTGGCAAGGCCCAGATGTAAATTTTTAATGATAATATATTACCGAATCCGCAAGTTGTTATTAGTGGAACCGGGAACGAGGGCTTCCTGTGTCTCAGAGAGCACGTTAATAATGGTGTTGTAAATCTGTGTACGTAAGAAAAGTGTATTTCTAATTGGTTTGAGACAACCTTTTTATGATTTTTAAGAAAGCGCTTTACAACCGAGCCACTATCGCTCAATGCCTAATTCACTAGAAACACCATAATCATCATAACAGCCCCTAGTATACTTGACTAGACCTGCACTGGGTTTTCCAATAGATATTTCTGGAGAATTAAGTCAGACGAGTTGGTAAGGGTCTGTTTTTGGGCCGGTAGTAACTACGCGTATATGTGTCTATGTAAATATCTTGGTAAACGTCGGTTGTAATCGTCCCTGTTCGCTTAGCATTATTATTACCCACGAACGATGCTATTACGAATAAACAAATTAACTTGCTGTCTTTTTATTCCTCGGAATTCTAGAGATAAGGGCTTTGTGACTGAAAAGGTTACCTATACTCGTTATTTTGGGTATATATACAAAATCATCCGTAGGTCATGGGAAATGTTGTAATGTTTTTTTGTTAAATACAATATTTATTTATTATATAATAACTACCATAAAAAGTATCATCACGACCGTGATGCTGGGTGGTCAGAAACGACGCTTATAAAGAAGCGGATTCGCATTTAATCATGACAAGTGGCAAGCTCGTCGATGTCTCTAGCGAACCAAACTCAAATATCACATCTGTGATTAAATATTAATAAAATTTAATTAAATTAAATTAATAAATATTTTTGTGTCCCGACCAGAAATCTGAGTGTAAATCCACGGACTTAATCGCTAGACAATGGAGGCAGTTATAATTACAAAGTGTTTTGTTTTAATTTTAAGTTACCTTATTTTTTATTTAAAATTATAATATTTTATTTACAAGTCATATTTAAGATAAGCTTTCGTATTTTCTTATAATTTTAGTTTTATAATAAATATTTTCGTTTCGTTTTAATTTACTATCCCGTATTCAATTCAATTCATTTATTCACCATAAGATACATGACGTACACTTGGTTTTGTCAGTTATACAATTAACAGTTTACATATCATGGAAGGATAGCAAAAGATCGACCATTAGTGCAAAGAACAGCCATCGTCATTACCAAATTAGGACTATGTAAATTATACACTCCCTAAATATAGATGCTGCTGTAAAAGAGCGTTGTCAGTTACTATACTACTTAAACCTACATTATTAAATTAGATGTCAGTAAATGTCACAAAATATATTAATAAATTCTACACTATGTAAGATAAGCAGCTGCTCCAGCTATACTCCCGAATAACTAATATGTATTTAAGGATATATTAGTTACTTCTGTGAGTAATATAACTATTCGCGAAGGATTAAGGTCGTGATGATCCTTTCGTTTTTTCCCCAATTTTTTCCCATAATCCCTGCAGAATCATTACGAGCCGTCTGTAGTCACGCGCCGTCAAAGAGGTTGCTCCTCCCACTAAACAAAATTCTTTCGATTAACCTTCCAACAAAGACGTATATTAGGACCAGGTCTTTAGACTTAATCAAATAGAAGAAAGCAACAATACCTTTCTTTCTTCTTGTTTTTAAATTTGTAAATACGAATCCTTTATTTTTCGTATAATATAAATATTTTTTGACATTTAGATTTGACATTGATTATACAAATACAAAATATTTTATTGTTCCTAAAATTCCAAATAACAAATTCATTAACACACTGACTCCTAAACTAAGTCTAACTAAGTTAGACCTGTCATTTAGGTTCCCAGGTACTTCCATTAGTTATACAAAAAAGATACAATACGTAGTGAAAACAGTTAACAATAAAAATATTTACAATAAATAAAGGTATTTTAATCAAAACAACAGGTGGGGTAGCTATTAATATAATAAATAAATAATATTAAGTATTTAATAAATTAATATAAATACTATAAGTGTTAAAAAAATAAAAAATAATATATACATAATAATATTGTGTTTGTACAATATATAATGTTAGGGAAAATGCAGTTAGTTGTATATTGAATTTACCAATCAGTATTCAAGTTTACATATTTTATTTTTAGACACCTACATAAGTATTTAAATGTTTCAGTTTATTATTATTATGGTTTCTATTATCCAAGAGTTGTGTACTAATCATGCGAAAAAATATATGATTTAAAATATTCATTACCAAGATAGGATGAATTATTATATTAATAAACTGCCTCCGTGGTCTAGCGGTTAAGTCGGTGTATTTAGACCCGGAGGTAACGGGATCGATTCCTAGTCAGGCCACAATAATATTTATTAAGTAATTAAAATTTAATTATTGTTTAATTAAAATTATTGTAATGTATGTTTAAGTATTTGTTTTTTTATTTTTGTATTATTGTATTTCTAATGCACCCGCAATCGTCTACCACACCCCCAAAGGTTAGCTTCACAATTCGGGAGGCGCAATTCCCCGATTATTACGTTTGGGCCTTTTTTTTTTCTTCTCACAATCACAAACCCTATTGCTTTAGGATGACATTTTTTTTTTGTATACATAATAAGTCTGTTAATTTTCCAAAGAATAAATAAATTAATCTGCTCCGGTAAGTTACGGTATGTTTTTTTCATTATTGTATACGTCTATGTGATTATCCTTACCGTCGCGGCCTACCACCAATTAGGGCCAATTTTCGGCTAGTACAAAAGCCGTGTTGTCCTAAAGATCATTGGTTTAGTAATTAAAACAAATAGGGTCAAAAAGGCACCGCCCGAGGCGCCGGGGGAAGGTCCGCGCGCGTTCTGGGTCACTACTCTGAAATTACAAATAAAACATCGGTTTTTTTTGTTAACCTGTATCTATGTTGTGCATGTATCATCATTATCATCACAGCCCCTAGAACACAGCGTCCTAGACCTCCACTGTTGGAGATGGGCATTCCAGAACATATATCTGGAGAATTTAGCCTACACTCGCCACGCTGGCCAGACGGCTTGGCGAGGATATGATGCCAATTTTTATTGACAATTTATTAACGATTCCACAAGTTGGTATTAGTGGAACCGGGACCGACGGCTTAACGTGCTTTCCGAGACACGGGAACGGTGGTGTTGTAAATCTTTGACAAATGTACGTAAGAAAAGTGCATTTCTCATTGGTACATGCCGGGTGGGTTTGAACCGACCTTAGTAGCATATAAGGAACGCGTTCTTACAACCGAGCCACCACCGCGCCTTTATTGTTTTGTGTATGTCTATTTTGTTCAAAATTGTATTTGTGTAAGAAGCCGTCTGGCCAGAGCGTGGCGAGTGTAGGCCAAATTCTCCAGGATCTGGAAGGCCCATCTCCAGCAGTGGAGGTCTAGGACGCTGTGTTCTAGGGGCTGAAATGATGAATACACTATTAAATTTTAATTATGTTTAATTTTTTTTTTTTGTAAAATGTTTTAAAATTTGTATTATAATTGTACAATTAAACGAACTTACCTGAAGTGAATTGTAATTATACGAGTGTGCTGCTTTGGATCGCAGTCTAGTCCATGTATAAATTAACTGAACACCTAATAATAAATAAATACATTTCTCTATCATCAACTACAGTGGAACATGCTACCGTTGGCTATTAGACACCATCTGTTAATTTTTAAAACGTCTGGTTACTACATTCTTTTTCAATAAACAAGAGTTAACCACATCAAAATGATAATTATAGAAATTTGGCATAATATATATTTGTAACTGCCTCCGTGGTCTAGCGGTTGATCCACGGAGGATTTAGACTCGAATTTATGTTTAGTTACCGGGTTCGATTCCTGGTCGGGACACAATAATATTTATTAATTTAAATCAATAAATTTAATTAATATTTAATTTATTTGTGACATTTCTCGAGTTTGGTCGCTGGAGACATCCACGAGCTTGCCACTTGTCATAATTAGCAAGTTTTAAATCTTTTTAGTCAGTTATAAATATCTGTATTTGCATATGTAATAGTAACTATTATTTTTATATATTTGTAAATTGTCATTTTATATCTATGCATCTACTTATCATAAAATCTGTCCTTATGTCCTAAAGGTTTGGCTGTCAGATAATGCCTAATGCAATTAAGTTTTTAAATAAATAAAAAAAACTTGGTATATTATTTTATTGGTCACATTTTCATGCATTGTCATTTACTTCTGAGCTTTGGTCTAACTCATCGGGAAGTTAATTTAAAATAAAAAAAAACGAACTGCATCCGTGGTCTAGCGGTGGATTTAGACTTGGAGATACTGGGTTCGATTCCTGGTCGGGACACAAAAATATTTATTAATGTAAATAAAAATACATTTAATTAATATTTAAATTATTTGTAATATTTCTTGAGTTTCGTACGCTGGAGATATCGACGAGCTTGCCACTTGTCATGATTGGCCTATAGTAAAGTTGGTTAAATGTGAATCCGCTTATTATAGCGTGGTTTCTGACCACCCCGAAAGGGAAACGGTCGTGATGTTACTTTACTAAAAAAAAGTTGACTTTTTTGAAAAAAAAAACTAAGTTTTTATATTTCGTACGTGAACAGTAGAGCGCCTGGCGTCGCTGCGCCCGCGCCCTCAAATTATAAACTTAATCTAATTATCGAATTCGTACAATGTATAACGTATATGTTTACATTTTTTTTCTAATTTTCCCCACTATATTTAGGATTGAACGCGTAAGCGCTAAATGGCACGTTTAAGGTAATATATCATATGGAAGCGAGTCACTGTAGCGCCGGCGGCGATTTTCTCACGGTCTTTTGGATTCATTTTTTTAACAGATTTCAGCTTAAATTTTAAAGGCGTATTTCGGTTTAAGGTCGTAAATTTAGCTTTTTTTTAGCGTAGCACGACATTGTGTATTGTTGTAGAGAGCGACTGACTTATAGACAAAACATTTTATGACAATAAAATTTGTGTCCATTACTGTACTTTTAAGGGGGCGGAGCGTTAGGAACTAAAATTCGTTTTGTGCGCAATTTCTGGGCTATCTTCTCGCTATCTGTATATTTATTCGAAGTACTTAGATACAAAAATATTAAAATAAAATTGATTAAAAAACTAATTATAAATAAAACTAAAAATACCTATGAAATTAAAACTATTTTACAAATAAACTAAGGGCTTACAACCAGGGAGGGTACCTAAAACGCTCGCCGCATTTCCTCGTTGAATTATAATCGACATATTCTGTTTTAGGTAGTTATGGCATTTGGGATCGCCACACTCTTGAAAAATCGCTATCTTAGCGATTTCGGTTATTTAAGTTATAAAAAAATAATTATATTATTTAAGTTAGCTGCCTCCGTGGTCTAGCGGTTACGTCCGTGGATTTAGACTCTGAGGTACCGGGTTCGATTCCTGGTCGGGACACAAAAATATTTATTAATGTACAAATACAAATCGTTTATTAACACAAAATAATGTTGTTTCGTTATGGTGAACCCTGTCTCCTGCATTTATTTAATAAATACATTTAATTAATAGGTCTGATATGCCAAATAAGTATTTTTAGCCTGATGACGACTCCTGTTTGTAGTTTGCATGTAAATAAAGCAGTAACCAAGTGCTTAAAAACGTGGACAGACGGCGTGTGTCTAATAGCGAGTGGTAGCTTGTTCCACTCGCGGGCTGCAGACACAGTATACGAATCTGAATATCTGCTAGAGGAGTGGGATGGGATTAGGGTACATACATTCCTCTGTTTTCCCCGGCACAGTCTCAACAAACCGGCACTTATAGTGCTAGGCGGTGATACAGGTATAACAGCGCTAGGGGGTTCACCTACTTCAGCTCTCTTTAGGAGCACGTCCCTAGGAAATGGTCTTCCGTTGGGGGTCCGCGCGTTAGATGAAGCGATATTCTGGAGATGTTTGAAACGTACCAGATCTTGACCTAAGCACGAACCATGGCGCTCGGAAGAACCACCCTGAGTGATATATTCTGCTGACTTTGGATCTTGGTCCTATTGGTCTTGGCTAGAAGGTGATGCTAGGCTGGGGCAGCATAGAGATCTTGTAGATCCAGACCTTTAACCTAAGCGGCAAGTTGATACATAACAGGGAGTAACATGGCACTTTGCGTTATTGACGGGGCGTAGCAGTTCAATCGTTGTTATCGTAAATAATAACTGTTAATAAAGCAGCCCAGGTATTTGACAGTCGGAGTCCACATTGTCTGTCCCCGAAACTTCAGTGGTGGAGGCATTTTTTTCTCCTTCTTCTGTGGGTCGGTATGTTAAATAATAACTATTGAATCTTGTACGTTGAAAGATCCTCAGGGCATTTACGAAGCCTATTCGAAGTCTATGAAAATCCATCCAAAGTAACTGACAAGTCATTTAAATAGCTGAAATAAGTTAGATAGTTCGCTTGGCCGGCGAAATAGCCTCCGGGGCAAACCTGCGCTCAGAAAACATCGGAGCGCCTCGGCTAAGATCGTGTGATCCTCATCCATCATAGCCGGTAACGACCTTTATGCAAAACATTGGGAATACTGTCTTCTTATAATTTAGAAATGTATAAGATGGTTACGAGTGTGACACTTATTGTTTTGGTGTGTCAATTAAAAGTCAAAATATATATGGATTTGTGACATATCATTATTTTGAATTATTCTATTCCTTTTAGTGGAAGACTAAGCAGGAAAGCGACCCAAAGAGTATACTGTTAGCAGAAGACCGACATTTTAGCAGATTCCAACGAGTTGTTAATGTTTACTAAATGAACCTGGACTGGACGTTCAATTATCATGTTAAGCTGAGGCCAACCTGTGTAGGATACGCCGCTTTTGTAGTTTTTCCAGGAATATGTCTATATTGGACAGATTATTTGGCTAGGCGCTGACATCTTCAGCAAAATGCCGACAGACTCATTCGGCTAGCATGGGCGTTATGTGAATGACACACTGGTTAAAGACTTTTGTTATGAATTCAATTCATTTATTAACCATAAGATACATTAAGTACACTTGGTTTTGTCACTTATATATTATATTGTTTACCAATCATGGCAGGATAGCAGAAGAATGCCATTAATAGCATAGAACAGCCGTCGTAATTTACCACTTAACACTACAAACAATCAATCATAGATGCTGCTGTACAAGGGCGTTGTCACTTATAATCTAGAAAATAAACTACATTAAAATTATATAATAAAATAAATATTATTTTAATGAAAAAAAAAGTACAAAATTATGTATGTCAAAATCATAGTGATATGCGTCGAAGTTTCTTAAATTCTCCTAGCTGAATAGTCTGCCCAAGATAGACGTAGTATTCCTGCACAAATTCTGCTAAGCCATGAGCGTGCTGGCTATGATGACTTTGTCATCAGCGAATCGGAGGTGTCATATTGATGCAGTGATTTCAGTCCAGCATTTTAAAAATATCTTGTGAACAGCTTTGGGGATATAACATCCCCCTGTCGCTCGCCACTGCGCAGTTCGATTAGTTTATGCTGACCCTGTAACTGGACAGTCATTTTTTTTTCATTCATTACAGCCCCTAGAACACAGCGTCCTAGACCTCCACTGCTGAAGATGGGCCTTCCAGAACTGGAGAATTTGGCCTACACTCGCCACGCTGGCCAAACGGCAACGACAGTCATACTCGTAGTTATATAGACATTTAGTTCATTAGGAATCGCACAATTACTTTGTTGACATTCAAAATTTAATTTTGTCTGCAGTTGTAGCCGCTCTATATAGACCGTCTACGGCAGGGTTGCACAGACTTATTAATACTAGGGGCCACTCGGCCAAATCATGAACTGATAGCGGGCCGGCCGCCAGAAGTAGGTATAGGTAGTTAAAGACAATAAAGAATTGATAAAAATTTATTAAAATTAAAAAAGAAATTATTAATTTGAAGCGTGGCACTGCATAGTGCTTACAATCTTTTTTATATTTGGCTCAAATTTACTTGTAGCAACACGTAAAACTGCTTCCAAACTTTCATTTGCAAGGCGGTTTCGATTTTTTGTTTTATTATTATTTAGTATTGAAAAAGTTTGTTCACATATATAGGTAGAACCAAATAAGCTGGCACATTTCAGAGCGTTTATGCGCAACTCTTCGTACATATTTTTATCAATGCAGCGGTAAAAGTTCAGCAAGTCTCCTTCGTTGAATTTGTTGCGTAAATCTTGGTCATTTTGAATGTCGATAATTTCTAACTGCATTGACTCTGGCGCATTTTCAACTGAAATAGTGAAAGGATTGCTGAATATGTCCAACAGAGGTTTCACTTTTTTAAACTCCGAAAATCTGTCTTCAAAAGATTGAATCAAAATATCTAGCTTTTCTACATAACTGAAATTAATCGCAGTTTTGTTGAATTTTTCAGCCATTTTCTTATAATTCGGAAAATGATTATAATTTCCAGAATTCAATTGTGATCTGAAAAGTGTCAGCTTGCATTGAAAGGATGTTACATGAGCATAGAGCTGGGATATCAGTTGATTTTTGCCTTGAAGCCGTGTGTTCAAGACATTCAAATGATTTGTAATGTCAACTAAATAAGCTAAATCACACAACCAATCAGGATTTTTAAGTTCCGGGACATCCCTTTGCTTTTCCGCCAGAAATATTCCAATTTCTTCTATTAAATTTAGAAATCGTTCCAGTGTCAATCCACGACTTAGCCACCTTACTTCTGTATAATACAGTAAATCTCCGTATTCGCTTTCGATGTCATCAAGGAATTGTTTGAATTGTCTGTGATTGAGTCCTCGTGATTTTATGAAATTTACAGTCGAAACTACTACTTTCATTACATTTTGAAATTCATTTTTTTTAGAACAGAGGGCTTCCTGGTGTATAATGCAGTGAAACTGCATGAGATCTTCAGTGTTTATGTTTTTTTCTTGCAGGTGCTTTTTCAGCAAAGTAACTAGCCCGGAATTGATACCAATCATGGAAGGAGCACCGTCAGTCGCAACTCCCGATAACTTAGATAAGTCCAAATCAGTTTTTGAACACTCGTCCAAAAGTCCATTGAGTATATCAACTCCTTTGGTTTGACCTTTCAATGAACACATTCCTAATAACTCTTCGAAGACTTCAAAATCTTGAGTAACACCTCGTATGAATATGAGAAGTTGAGCTGTGGAACTAATATCAGTCGATTCGTCGAGTGCTAATGAAAAAAATTCCATGATCTTAGTTTTTTCAATTAATTGTTCCGCAATATTACCTGACAAGGACATAATTCGTCTTTGGATAGTCATACGATTCAGTTGAATTTTCTCAAACTTTTTTGCTGCTTCTGGACACATTTTCTTAGCGGCAATTTCCATGCATTCTTTTACAAAATCGCCATCATTGAAGGGGCGACTTCGCTTTGCTATCATTCGAGAAATTTCATAACTAACTTCTGTAGCCGTTTCTGAATCTTGAATGTGTTTTGTAAACATAGCTTGCTGACCAATAAGCTCCCGTTTTAAAGACAACATTTTTTGCTTTCTTAATTCGCCTGTAAACTTGGTAAAAGAAGGATGCTGCGTTTCATAGTGCCTTTTTACATTATAATCCTTTGCAATCGCAACAGAATTCTTGCAAATTAAACAAACGACTTTGTTATGCGACCATACAAAAAAGTATTTCTCAGTCCAAATTTCTTGAAACTGCCGATTTTCATCTTTAACCTTACGTTTTTTACTAGGTCCTGGCTTCTCCATGTTGCGTTCTAATCCTGGCTAGGATTAACACAGCACCTAAAAACAATTACAGTACCCACTTAAATTACCTATCCTTTTTTAAATTATCAAAAATAATTGATTAAATATTATTTCTCAGAAATTTTAAGATTTTTATACAGATTTTATCTGAAATAATGACGTAATTATTACAGTTAGAGAAATTCTTATAAAAATAGTAATTTCTTTGTTTATTTTAATATTTAGCCAACATTAAAGCTAAATTTGATTAAAATTGATTAAATAGGTAGGGAAACACTTATTAATAACAGAGTTTTACTTACGTTTTCACAACACAATTATACACGGCACTTGACGGGTTAACACTGCAACAGGAAATCTACGTTGAATGTGGATCAAAATATATGACACCGGCTAGTCGAGTTAAAATCTACACTAGAACTATTGCCTCCCAAAAACACTAATAAACTGCACTTATTCTCAATCACTTATTACTTCGCTTTGTATTTTCGCGCTTATTTCTTTCTGTTGTTGACACTTTACTCAAATGAAAAGCGAACTGTTCGGCCGCTGCGGTTAACGTGATTTTTATACCGCGCAAACGACTCTGGAAGCTTCGTGTAGATACGCGAGCAATCGGGAATACGGGACTATATCTATCTCGCTTGCTCACCGCGCTAGAAAATTCTTGATTTCTATAGCGAGCGATGTTACTTGACTTAGCAATTTTGGGCGCTAGATTCAAATTGCGCGCGCGCGAGTTTCACATTACTTTTCGAACATATTTTTTTTTTGTTTTATTCTGGAATAGAATTCAATATTTTTCGAATGCACGAGAGTATTATTTTTGCTGTCGGCGGGCCACCAGTATTCGACCCACGGGCCGCGGTCTGTGCATCCATGGTCTACGGGTTTTATGATTCCATTTCATAATTTATATATACGTCAAGATCATTATTTACTGTTTCGCCCGAGGACAGAGGCTCGGGTCAAAAGATGCCACTAAAAAAACAACTACTATGACTATTTTATAATCGAATGCTTTCAAACTTTTAGTTAATGTAAATTAGGTACTTACATTTGTGACGTACAAATAAAAATATCAAATATAAGATAGAACGGGCAATGGTTATGCCCGTGGACATTTTCTGACAGCCAAACCTTGAGGACAAAATATTTATTTATTTATTCGGAGAAAAAAAAAACAGAAATGATACATTTATTTATTTATTTTATTTAAAACTTTATTGCACTATGTACAAGGGGCGGGTTTAATGCCGCTAGACATTCTCTGACAGCCAACCTTAGGGATAGGTAAAGCATTTAAAGTGAACGGTAAAATCCAATATATTATAACTAAACGATCACATTGTAAGCAATAAACAATATGTTAATTATATACACACATAAACACATACATACATACACACAATAATACATACAATACAATATATATACATACACATACATATATACATACATATAAATAGGCAAAGGATACGAAAACAAAGAGTCTTAAGTTACATTCGAATCACTTCCTTAAACATTTATAGGTGCAATATTAATAGTAGGATAAATTCGACATAATTATATATACTTACATAAGTATCATCACGACAGTTTTCCTTTCGGGGTGGTCAGAAACCACGCTTCTAAAGAACCGGATTCACATTTAGCCAACTTTACTATAGACCAATCATGACAAGTGGCGAGCTCGTCGATGTCTCCAGCGTACCAAACTCGAGAAATATCACAAATAAATTAAATATTAATTAAATGTATTTATTTACATTAATAAATATTTTTGTGTGCCGGATTAAATATATATTTTAATTTTTTCGTTTTCATTTTTCCCATCGTTAATTTCATATGAAAGGACTTGTAGAAATCTTTATTGTTTAATTAAAGTACTTATACTTTAATATTCGTTACTTTAAATTATATACATTGAAATGCACTGGTGTGGTCTGCAGATTCGTGATAAGACCGACAATATATATATATATATATATGCTGTAAGTGCAATTGGTCTCGCATTCCTTAAGGAATTGAGAATAGGAACATAAATACATGTGCTGGGATGAAGAAAGAAGTCGCTCATTAATGCTCATTTGGAAGAATATTTACAGACCAATTACGTTATGGTGCCGCTTTATTTATAGAGGTAAACATATTGACTTATGTAACGACTGGTCCTTTTGTATAGCTTTTATCTATCCCTATGCGGCTGATGCATTTTTCAATGATCTACGTATGTTTTTTTTCATATTTATGTATATATATAAATACATACAACTGCCTCCGTGGTCTAGCGATCAAGTCCGTGGATTTAGACTCGGAGGTACCGGGTTCGATTCCTGGTCGGGACACAAAAATATTTAATAATGTAAATAAATACATTTATTTAATATTTAATTTATTTGTGATATTTCTCGAGTTTGGTACGCTGGAGACATCGACGAGCTTGCCACTTGTCATGATTGGCCTATAGTAAGGTTGGCTAAATGTGAATCCGCTTATTTATAAGCGTCGTTTCTGACCACCCCGAAAGGGAAACGGTCGTGATGATACTTAATATACAATACATATAGATAACACATATACAAATACTGGTTACATACTATATTTAGATAGATAGATTACATGGATAAATTCTCTATTGCAGAGAAAATAATACATTTTACAGTATGTAGGCGAGCTTAATGTCTAAAAACATTTTCCAACTTAGCTGTTTGGGAGATGTGAGCACTAAGTAGGGATTGTAAGCATGACCGCTAATGTTTGAGATAAAGAGATTAATTAGGACATCCGTTTATCTAGCGGGGGGGTCATCCGACTTTGCGTCTTCCCGTACGTGGTCCAACCCGTCTACTCCAACGATCATCGGTTCTGCGACAAACGTTTCCGGCCCTTTGCAATTTTGAAGGCTATGTCTGTAACTTTGGTTCTCTGACGGATGTCCACGTTGCGGACTTTATCCAGTAAAGAAATACCGAGCTCTCTTCATAGCTGGTAGAGTGACTTTAAACTTGTGGACCAGACCCACTGTCAGTGTCCACGTCTCTGCTCCGTACGACAATACTGGAAGAACGCATTGGTTGAAAACTTTCGTCTTCAAACATTGTGGTATGTCTGATAAGAAGATGTGGCCCATCTTCCTAAGTGCTGCCCATTCTAGCTGAATGCGTCTATCGGCTTCTTTGCTGAAGTTCGCTACGCCTATGTATGTCCAAGGTAGACTAGATTATAAGTGTGTACGTCAATTATAATTGTACGAGTATATATCAATAATAAATTTAAAAATAATAATAATAGGGAATAATATTAAATATAAAGAAAAGAATAAAGAAAGAAAGAAGAAAGTATGATACCATTTGTCATATTCAAGTTCTCTAACTGATATTTTTTTGATATAGCCCAGCGCATATATGCCTGTCGATGAATGCGCCCGCGCAGTTCTTGATTCATTGCGCCTTAGTGCATGGTCGTTAGTGTCAATATGCCAGTTTATTTCAGAAGCAAATAAAATTGCTTTTCCATAGCTTTGTCCTACACTTGGGTTGCTATGCGTAGGATAAATTTGGCATAAACACAACTTTAATTGCTTGCGGGGGCGAGACAAAACTTCAAGAGTATTACAAATTACTCCAGTCAAGACCGTGGTATTGTAAAAGTTAACATTATTTTATTTAAGATATTTTATGTAGTCCTTTCGCCACTATACTGGAAGAGGAGTGCGATGTGGTCCAATCTTACATTTATCTGGTAGCACTAATATCTAAAAACGTTCGATGCGAGAATAAAATCAAGCGTCGAATAGCAGTTACAAGATCTGCGATGGACAAGCTGAAGAAGATATGGAGGAACCGAAACGTTACCAAAGCCACTAAAATCCGGTAAGAGCTCTTGTGTTCCCTCTTTTTCTGTATGCTACGGAGATCTGCTCCCTACGCGAAACAGAAAAAATATAATTAATGCTCTAGAGATGTGGTGTAGAGAGTTCCAAACCAACAAATCCATACTGGAAAAACTGGGGATCAGACAACGCCTTTCCTCGTCTGTACAATCACGCATTTTGAAAGTCGATGGCAAGAGGGTGCGTCGTAGGTCTCCGATGAGATGGACCGATCAGGTGAAGGTTGCAATAGATCATACCATACTATGAGTACACCAGGAAAACTGCGGTCCGAGAGGAGTGGCGATGGCTTGTTAAGCGTGTCACTGGCACTCAAATGGCGACCACGACCACTCTGCCAAGAGTGTAGCTACTAAGAAGAAGGGAGAGGAGTAGAATGGAGTATGGTGAGCGTCCCGTTGCGCAATAAAATAAATAAGGAGGCCTCCTTTGTAGACCAGTCTATGGTCGCAAGCCCCAGACAGCATTCTTCTCTTTCCCACACACGGTGAACAAATGGAATGATAAATTTGTCTTCTTCATAGATTTCTTTTAGCAATTTATTCGAAGGAAATAAGGTACAATGATTTTAAAAAAATATAAAATATTAATTAAACGAAAAACTTACATTTTAAAACATAAATTACTATTAATAAAAATAAACCTAATTAACAAATAAAAATATAACTAAAAACTAAAATGAAGAAAAAACAAAATAAAAATTATTATAAATAAAAAAAATGCTCCAAATCGCTGCCAATGGGCAAAGTGCCAAGGATACTGGCAGCATTGCCACGTTGAATGGCAATACTGATCCTTTGGCCCAAATAGGTGGTGAGGTGTTGACGAGCTGTTTTGACAACGCCTTGAAAATTTCGTGTGCACTTGGTCCCCACGGCCCGAGAGTTTCAACTCCAAATGGCGCAAAAACACATCTCCCAATAAGCTGAGTGTATTTCCGCCGCTTGAGGTTCTCTGCTTGTAATGCAGCAGCGCCTGGGTCCTTAGAGGTCAAGGACAAGTGGAAAGGCGCCAGGGTGTCCACACAAGTGGCATCCCACACTAAAGGCAAACCAATTATTAGCAATTAATAATTATTATTTATCAATTTATAATGTTTTTTCGTTTTTTCTATGTTTTTCTAAAATTCGGTAATGAGAGTTAAAATATGTCCAAAATTTCCGTAATTTTACCTAGAAAGTTGGTAGACTAAAGTACACTAGTATTTGTAAAATCTTTGAAAATATTAGATTGTGCAAGCGGGAGGGTTGCCAGAGCGTTAAACCCACTTAAATCGGCTTAGTACACCGAGTAAGCCTTGAGGGCGTCGCGACGGAGAAACGTCATCGACGCGAAGTACGCCGGCGCACAGAAGCGTTACCGCAAATATTCAAATCAAACTCAAAAAACGAAATATCGAACATTGGGATCTATGCTAACTTTTAGTCTGCATTTTAAAATGTTTTAAAAAGAATGAGTCACGACAATTTTGAACTTTTAAACGTTCCCAATCATAAATTTATGGGAGTGGAATAAATTATTAGGTTGGCTATAATCTCCGTCCAACATATGACACTAGATTACGGTCAATTGCCTCCGACGGGTCAGAACACACGTCGCGATGCCGGCTTATAATTTCTAGATACCAAAGACGTATATCTATGACATGTCTTTTAACAATTATGGCTTATCTGCAAAAAACGACGTTCGATGGATTAGTTAAATAACATTTTCTATGCAATAAACAATTTATCAAGAAATTAAAAAAATATATATATGCAAGAAAGCTTTCAGTTCGGGCCCATCGTTTCTACAGCAAACGTCGAAACTATAGTTACGCAAATCGTTTCATATTTTCGACGCGTGCTGATCTGCGCTTGTTCCGCTGTAGCACCAGCACTAACAAAAGTGCCTTGAAGGTGGAAAGGGGTTAGAGAATCCCAACAGGTAAAATACCATACCAGGGATTAATAATTATCATTACAGCCCCTAGAACACAGCGACCTAGACCACCACTGTTGGAGATGGGCCTTCCAGAATAAATATCTTCAGAATTTGGCCTACACTTGCCACGCTGGCCAGACGGCTAGGCGAAGAGAATGTTAATAATTATTAAGATAATAATATTAATATTTTTGTAAATTTATAATCTTGACTATAACGGAAAAATAACGAAACCCACTAAATGTATATGTAACTTTTTGATATTCAAAACGAACATGCCACGATATTATGTCTATTATTGGACATAGAGGTCCGAAGACGTGACTTCGATTCCCAGTGTGACCTTCCCACGGGTTGCTTGAGACAACGTTTTATTCTTGAACTTAAGAGGCAGTACCATGGATCTTGAATGTATTTTTTTTTTACCTATTTTTCTAAAAAAAGAAAATAAATGTAGTTAATCAGCTGTTTAGGAAATAAAATTACGGACATTTAACAGATAATCATATGGAACCAGCTTTCAAGACGACAATAACGGAATGACTCAGGTTGAGTAGAGAGAAAAAAGAAAAAAGAAACCACGCTTATAAATAGGCGGATTCACATTTAGCTAACTTTACTATAGGCCAAGTGGCAAGCTCGTCGATGTCTCCAGCGTACCAAACTCGCGAAATATCACAAATAAATTTAACAAGTCATTTGGACGACATACATGAACTTTACAGCTAGACCTATTATATACCTATAAATATTATAGTAATGTTGGATAAATGTGATACCGCTTCTTTAGAGGGTAATGGTCTTGATATTTTTTTAAAATTTATATTTATAAATATTCTTTTTATAAAGTAATTCTTTTTAGAGGTGCACTCTTATATCTTAAATCTTGCCCTTGTATATTTATTTATTTATTTAAAACTTTATTGCACTATGTACAAAGGGCAGGCTTAATGCCGCTAGGCTTTCTCTAGCAGCCAACCTTTGGGACAATACAGAACATTACGGTCTGAGGCTAGGTGCAAACGATTGTAAGAAACGTTGCCAAATAAATAATTTCATCTTACATACAATACATATTTAAATAAATGCATATGTCACTGCTGGTGTACCCGCAATCTTAGAACCATCTGGGATTATGCGGAGCGATGGCAAGAGACCCGACGGAATGACTGTTGGGCCGTGGAAACTTGGCAGGTCTCTGGTGTGGGATGCGACGTGGGTAGAAACATTAGCTACATTTCACATCCAGGCGACCTCGTCAGGCGCGGGGAGAGCGGCGTTTTTTGCGGAGATCCTCAAATTGCGCAAATACGCCAACCTTGGTACCGGCCCATGGGGACCGTCAGCGATGCGTTTGGCCAAGGAGTTGTCAAAGCGGCTGACAGAAAGGTGTGAAGACAGGACGGCTGGCAATTATTTCTGCTATTATTTATAGTTTAGTTTATTTTTAACTTTATTATTTAGGTAGTTTTAAATTTATATTTAAAATAAATCCACATACAAACAAATATGTACACAATATTACATATACGACACACTATATTGGATACTATATACTACATACAATATCTACTTATATACGTCGTGAGGAGCTCTTTAGGTAATTGGAGTACACCAGCTTTTTAAACAACGGTTTGCTGGGTACTTGGCAAATTTCAACAGGTAAACTGTTTCAGAGATTTGCGTTCACTATTGCGAATGATCATACGTTTTATCTACGGTTTGTGCAAATACGATCACATCTCTGAGTATCGAGCTAAGTTGAAGTGGCTACCAATTCGTTGTCGCAGAAACCTTCGAATTCTTTGTCTGCTTTTTTCTGTATTAAATGAACCTGCGACACCGAAATACCTCAAGAACAAATTCTCCTTCCTCTCTTCTCTCCACGACAGGTCGTTGCGGCCATCGCATAACGCTGTACTTGCTATACCATCTCAACACTCTAGTTTTATGTCCGACTCATTTGCAGTTGTTGCCGCAAATCTGTGGAACAACCTGCCCTTAGATATCCGACAAGCGCCCAACAAAATGCTGTTTAGAAGAATGGTCTTCACACACTTCTTAAATAGTTCCTAACAACTGTAAGTAATATTGTATGTATGTATTATTATTTATTTGAATTTAGTAGAATTTTAATTATCTATTTTCCTGTTTAAACATTTGCACCTACCTCCCACATACCATGTTCGTAATGTCCCTAAGGTTGACCGAGTAAGAATGTCTAGCGGCATTAGGTCCGCCTTTGTACATAGTGCAAAAAGTTTTAAATAAATAAATAAATAAATGAGTTAGACTGAAAGCTATAGTGTCAAGAGAAAGGAAAATATAAATCTGTCATGAAGCAAGGAGAGATAGGTAAATTTGTCCTTAAGGTATTACGGGTTAATTTTGTAAAGATTGTGCAATAAATAATTTAACTATTAGTATTGATTCAGTCGCAGTATCGACTCTTAATTATTAGAAAACCCATGAGTTCGTCACGTCACATGTATCTACGCGTATATTCTAATAATGTCTTTTGATTATATACAAATTTATTTAATATTAGTCTAACCTAACCACTTATATATAATTGGCGTGTCCAGTTACATTGCAATAATGTTGTAGTGTTATTGTGCTTAATTGATCATAAGCGTGCTTGGATCAGCATCTTCATCTTTAGTGTCCAGTTACATTGCAATAATATTGTAGTGTTATCGTGCTTAATTGTTTAAAATCGTGCTTGGACCAGCATCTTCATCTTTAGTGTCCAGATACATTTCAATAATATTATAGTGTTCTCGTGCTTAATTGTTCAAAAGCTTGCTTAGATCAGCATCTTCATCTTTAGTTTCCAGTTACATTGCAAAGTGGTCCAATAAGTAAGCTGTTAGCAGAAGACCAGCAGCTTAGCAGATTCCAGTGACCTATTAATGTTAAATCTGACTGAGAAAGGAATCTGCAAGGAAAACTCAGCTATATCAGATTTACAAAATAAAACATATACAGAACTGCACCACAACGATTAATTAATAACATTTTTAATTTAGTTATCAGTACCTATGAGATTACAATACCTGGTACAGCAGTAACCCACCAGGCTAGTCAGAATTAAGATAGACTACATGCTTATGTGCAACCCGAAAGTCAGACACACATACAGAAAGAAATACACTTCATACAATATATGAGTATATTGTGCAATAAAGAGAATTTAATGAATATTCATATACCGCCTCGTACAATCTAGCCACTTGCGCCTTTTCTTTGGAAATTAGCATGTTTATCTGTAAGGGCGTGTTTATGTGAAGCGGAACAACACGCTTGTTAGGGCGTCTAGCCGCTGTGACGGGAGCCTATCTAGATCAACCAACATTTTAAAGCTTCGGCACACGAAATCGCACCCTTAAAATTAAAATGACCTTAAGCCTGAAGACAGGAAAGCTGGCAATTATTTCTGCCAACGCTATATAGAGCAGAAATGTTGCCAGCCTTCTTGGGACTATCCCTGAAGGGTCGTCTATAGAGGACATTTTATACATATCGTAGTTTTATGTTTTATTACTGCTTCCGTGGTCTAGCGGTTATATCCATGGATTTAGACCTGGAGGTAACGGGTTCGATTCCTGGTCGGGACACAATAATAATATAGTAAATTAATATTTAATTTATTTGTGATATTTCCAGAGTTTGGTACGCTAGAGACGAACTTGCCACTTGTAATGATTGGCCTATAGTAAAGTTGACTAAATGTGAATCCGCTTCTTTATATATACTTGTATATTTATATATTAGTGTATATCTTACTTGGTAAAATATATAAATTGAAGCTTAAAAAAAAATATTGCCAAATATTTGGTCACTGATGACGCCGCTCCAAAGAGAGGCGAAATATTTGGCAATAAAAAAATTTAAGCTTCAATTTATATATTTTACCAAGTAAGAAACACATCTAACACACTTTATTTGTTGCAGATATATACACACATCAAAAAAGTCTAGGGATCAAGCATGTTTATGCGGATTTCTTGTGATTGAGATGTGGCTTTGTAATAAATTTATGATTTTATAAATTTATATGGATCCTTTTTGGTGCATTTCATAATTTAAAACAGGAACTGTCAATCAAATTCGAGTAAAAGATGAAAATCAGCTGTCAATATTTTCCCTATAAAAACATAAGACGCATTGAAGACATTATTAGTGCTACTGTTTCCCTACTACTGATTAAAACCAACGTTATTATGGAGCGGCGACGTCATATAAGCAGGGAAGAAATGATCAGAGCCGTGGGAATGATAGAAGCTGGTTCCCGGCAACGTACTGTGGCTTTAGCTCTGAATACAAGTCAGAGTGTTATCAGTCGACTTTGGACACGTTACCGAACCACTGGTACCGTGGCTGAGCGCCATGGAGGACGGTATCGCTGCACCACACGGAGACAAGACCGATACATTCAAATCACAGCTCGAAGAACTCCAACAATAACCGCCATGATGTTAGCCGTGAGCCTTCATCGCTCTTCAGGGAACTTAATTAGCGACCAAACAGTCAGAAACCGCTTGCATGAAGTGAACCTTCATTCCCGAAGACCGCTACGGGTACCACCTATAGCAATGCACAATCGTAGGACTCGATATCAATGGGCTCTTGAACACAGAAATTGGACAGAAGAACAATGGCGTTTCGTGTGCTTTTCTGATGAGTCTCGTTTTGGTATGAGGCCGGATACAAGACGTATACGACACTGGAGAACCCCTGGACGCCAACAGCGATTAAAATCCTGCCAGGAAGTCCATCCTTATAGTGGTGGAACCATCATGGTATGGGCGGGTATTTCGATCGGCGGAAGAACTGAGTTGATTTGGATCAGAGGCAACCTCAACGCTCAAATTTATGCTGAGACGGTTGTATCAGACGTCATCGTTCCTATACAAGTGCATATCGGTCCCTTATTTCAGTTAATGCATGATAATGCACGACCGCACACCGCAAGAGTTGTAAGACAGACTCTCGCCGCAGCTAACATCAATGTCCTGCCCTGGCCTGCTCAGTCGCCAGACTTGAACCCGATTGAGCATGCATGGGATATTCTTCAGAGAAGAGCTCTGCCGAATATGGAGGGTATCCAGTCGCAAGAAGACCTTTTTTTGTTGTTGCAACGAACATGGGCG
Source organism: Tinea semifulvella (assembly GCA_910589645.1). Classification (NCBI taxonomy): domain Eukaryota; kingdom Metazoa; phylum Arthropoda; class Insecta; order Lepidoptera; family Tineidae; genus Tinea; species Tinea semifulvella. The sequence goes on from OU342626.1 coordinate 7,962,710, forward strand.
GCCATTCCACAGCGTGATTTGGATGAACTCATTTTGAGTATGCCAAACCGATGTTCTTGTGTTGTTAGTGTTCGCGGTAGAAACACGGATTATTAATTGTTTAAGTTACCCAATAAAATTAAAAAAAAAAACTGTTATTTCAGTCTTTTTTTCGAACTTTAATGTTAGTGGTTCAAATGTCAAAAATCCCTTTATTAGGAAAATGGCAATTTTTTTTACTAATGCAAAGGTGACTTGGTTTATCGTTACTGTAGACAAACGAAAACATTTTATTTGATCAATCCTTAAAGAAAATTTTAATGAATATCAATCAGGAGAAAAGTTATTGCAAAAATATATGTTGATCCCTAGACACTTTTGATGTGTGTATTAGTGTATAAGTATTTTAGCTTTAGTTGCTAATACTAGTTTAAGATTTTTATTTTCAACAACGTCAACTGCAACGTCTCGCCAAAGCTGCAGTGATTCAAGAGTTTTGTCCACTATCCGAATCGCCCGCCTCTGCAGGACATTGAGAGCATCTAAAAGATACTTAGCGGAAACATCCCAGATGTGAGAACTGTATTTCACGCATGACCTAATCTGTGCATTATACAGCGTAAGTATACAGTTAAAAAGCCCAGTTCATATATTAGTCGATGGCCTACGAAGCCTTATCGCAATGCAAAGTGAAAAGTACATTTGTCTTACATAAGTGGAATCAGATAAATGCGCCTACCGCGAGAGGGCGGTTCGGCTTTGTGCTGGGCGTGACTGTAGTTTGACCTATATAAAAGGACTAGGTACTTAATCCGGTGGTCTAAAGCTGCTGGTCTTCTGCTAACAGCTTAATCTTTGGGCTACTTTACTGCTATGTCCAGAACAGATTTAGATTCAAATTATACATATTTTACATGATAAGTTATAGATCAATTATAATGCTGGAAGACACGCTAGGAGTAGCATTAGGAGCGATGGCAAGAGACCCGACGGCATGACCGTTGGACCGTGGAAACTTGGCAGGTCTCTGATGTGGTATGCGGCATGTATAGATACATTAGCCCCATCACACATGCAGGCAACCTCGTCCAGCGCGGAGAGTGCGGCGGTTTCTGCTGAGAACCTGAAGCGGTACAGTTTGCGTCGTTTGTGGTCGAAACGATGGGGCCAAGGGTCAGTCTTCTTGGGACGTAATAGGACGTCTCTGCAGGACATATTTATATATTATATTTTTATTTGTGTATAGTCATTTAATTTTGTTTAAGTAGTTTGTAATTATTATGTTATATTTTGTAATATTATTGATCGAATAAATAATACAAATCAAACTAATATATAAAACTAAAATTATAACTGCACGATGTGCGTGCTGCGCCGAGGACACTCGCTGCGATCTCCCGTTGAACAGTGAACAAAATTTTCTCCACTCAAAGGGAGCAACGGCAAGCTCACGGGAGAACGCCAGAGCCTCCTAGAACCGTCGTTTCCGCTGCAAATAAGATGAAGTGGTAATAACTGATGATCTTCACGCGCTTGTTACGTTTAAATCGTGTGTCTAACTCTGCAGCGGCTCCGGGTCTCTTATGGCTGGATGTCACACATGCCAAATCGACCTCTCATCCGTACGCCTACAATCACCGATAGTTCGAGAATGCAGGGGATATTAGCAGATTGGATATTGTTTTGAGATCTTGCCGGCACTTTTTCTGGCAGCATAAAGCATGGTGGCCTTGTTCGTCTGCATTGACACCGCTAAAACAAATATGTTGACCGGAGACCTTGCAGCCCAGTTGTAAGGCTACAGCATGTGGAGTGTGTTGGCGTCTAGCAGTGGGCCGCCTGTATAGGAAGAAGATAATACAAATACTAATATACGAATACTGCTATACTCATATATATATAGTATAATTTTGCTCCTGCCTCTCATTCAAATTTATTTTAAGTAAATAATCATTAACCTATGACATGTGTTTTTGCGCCGTTTGGAGTTGAAACTCTCGGGCCGTGGGGACCAAGTGCACAGGAAATTTTAAAGGCGTTGTCAAAACAGCTCGTGAACACCTCGGGAGACAAAAGGGCTGGGCAATATTTGGGCCAAAGAATCAGTATTGCCATTCAACGTGGCAATGCTGCCAGTATCCTTGGCACTTTGCCCATTGGCAGCGATTTGGAGCAAATTTTTATATATAATACTTTTTTTTTTCTTCATTTTAGTTTTTAGTTATATTTTTATTTATTAATTCGGTTTATTTTTATTAATATTAATTTATGTTTTAAGATGTAAGTTTTTAGTTTAATTAATATTTTATTATTTTTTTAACCTATTGGTTTTCACTTATTTTTTATTTTATTTTTTTTCTTTTACTTTTGCTCGTCACAGTTCAATTGCACTATTAATTGAAATCTAATTACTATATTTTACTCTTATTTCTGTTTTAATTGTATTGTCTAAATAATATAAAATCTCTTTGGCTTGTGTTCCACTATTCCTACTTTGTTTATATGTTTAATATAATAAGCTGTGATTTAAAAAAAAAAAAAGATAATCACGTAGCCAAGCACCAGCCTCATTATATAAAGTTTATTCAAATGCCTGGTTCATACATGAGTCAATAGATGTTCTACATTTTAAATTACTAAACTAGTGGTACGGTTAGGCGCACACGCGAAATTACGTAAGCGTCCCAAGAAACTAACGCAAGTCTTGCATGGAAACATTAATGTACATAGACTTTTCTAAAATCTCATGTTTAGGTATTGACAATTGGAGGGTCCGGAATTTTATTTCCTAGAAAATTAATAGATTACATTTCTGAAAAGTACACTCGGACTAGGAGCGGTGATGGCTCGGTTGTAATACCGCTTTCTTTAATATCCTAAAATGGTGGGTTCGAACCCCGGCGTGTATCAATGAGAAATACACTTCTCTTACGTACATTTGTTATAGATTTCCAAGCTAGATAATGATCTTCCAAGACGGCATTAACGGAATCATACAGTATTTGGTTGGGTAGGGAGAGGAGTAGAATGGTGGATGGTGAGCGTATTATCGCACAATAAAATAAAAAAGGGAGGCCTCCTTTTGTCGGTCGCAAGCCCGAGATACCATTCTTTTCATCTCTTACCCACACACGATGAACCCGGCACCCGCACGGTGAATCCATGGAATGCTTAGAAATTTGTCTTCTTCACGTTTACGTCCCTTGGTAAGGTTTTTTTTTTCATTTTATTTCAAGTGTTGAATTTATACTTCATGAAAGACATAGAACTTCTCAAAGATGTACAGAGGCGAGCAACGAAACTTTCACACTGCTGGAAGAAGTCATATGACCAGAGGGTGAAATATCTAAAGCTGACAAGTCTCAGAGATCGCAGAATGAGGGGAGATATAATTTAGACATTAAAAATTCTAACAGGCAATTATAACTGCCCCCACCTAGCCAAAATTTTGGTTTTAACACAATGTATATTTCCCCATCGTTATCACACATTGAAATTGATGAGAAAATCCAGCACTACAAATGTGAAATAAGGGATATTTATTATGGATGAAAATACCAGAAGACATTGAAGTCCTCAACTGTAAACAGTTTAAATAACAAACTGGACAAGTGGCTAGTGACAATAGACATAGACTATGGTGATAACTGTCAATTTTATGAACTGATATAGGCATATCAGCAATGCGCTGCTCGCCTGTTATCAATAATAATAAATAAGTGCTTGGAGGCATCTTGTCGTGAAATATGTATTATTATTATTATTTTATAATAAATATTTCCAGACAGGTCACACAGCGCCATCTAGTTTCCGTGGTAAGCTACGAAGCTTGTGTTACGGAAACTAGATGGTTGATAAACTACATATTATGCTTTTTTTTTTGTAAATATATACATATTATACATATAAACACCCAGACCGAGACAAATTATACAATGTACAACTTGCTCCCGGTGGGAATCGAACCCACGACCTCCCGATTTCACGGCAACGTTTGTTACCACTAGACCACGGAGACGGTCGATTTAGTATATTTAATCTGTAATGTACATCATTATCAGCCTATGTCTCGCCATTTCACACGATCTTCCGCCACCCTCATCCAGCCAGTACAGTTTTCAGGTCATCCATTCATCTGGCGGGGGGTCGTCCCACTCTGCAGCTTCCAGTACATAGTCCTCACTCTAGAACCCGTCTACTCCAACGGTCATCAGTTCTGCGACAGACGTGTCCGGTCCATTGCCACTTTAGCTTACAAACTTTGAAAGCTATGTCGGTAACTTTGGTTCTCTACGGATGTCCACGATTCGGACGTTATCCATTTAAGAAATACCGAGCATAGCTCTCTCCATAGCTCGCTGACCAACCTTAAACTTGTGGTTCAGACCCATTGTCCACGTCTCTGCTCCGTACTACATTACTGAAAGAACGCATTTGTTGAACACTTTTATCTTCAAACACTGTGGTTTGTCTGATAAGAAGATGTGGCGCAACTTCCCGAATGCTGCCCATCCTAGCTGAATGCGTCTATCGTCTTCTTTGCTGAAGTTGGCTACGCTTAATTGTATAGTCTGTCCAAGCTGGATGTATGTTTGCACAACTTTCTGACCTGAATCGGTCGTAATGATACTTTACTTTACTTCGAAAGTGGCGTTGCCCACGCAGATTGGTGTCGATATGGTTGTTGAACATGACTTTTGTCTTGTCCAAGTTTATACCGAGACCAACTTGCTGGCTCGCCACGTTAAAGCCGTTAATGCTAAACGGTTGTGATGTAAATTTTCATGGCCATAAATAATGAAAGCTGTAGCGACATTAGCCTTAGTTGTTGCACAACCCTAAATTAAAAGTCAGAACAAAAAAGCAAATTTCAAAATTAGGTCCATTAAAGCGAATAAAAACAGTAAGTTACGCGACGTTAATGTTATTTTTTATTATTAAAATATCTTGAGGGCATTATAAATTTATTAAACACTATAGCGTGCTAAGACGAGTAGCATTAAGGAACACGCAACGACCTAAATAAAGTATTAACCCACAGCCGACTTTAAGCGAGAAGCGAGTTTTATCGCTGCGACAAACGGTGCCTGCATATAAAACTCTAGAAGTTGGATGGAAACGCTGAGTAAAATATTTATAGCAGTGGAATTATAACATATCATCACAAAAGTCAAAGAATTACATTACCAAGCCAATTAGACGCTCGGGTGGATTGCAGCCTTACAGCCCGTTTATTATACACTTACTCGTATTGTAAAATCTTATTGTTGAAGTAGGTATAATAAATAGAAAAAAAAAACTACTTATATATGTCATTGTACGATGAAATGTCAAGTTTTAAGAAATTGTTTATGTGATGATAATGTGATGTGAATAAAGCACTTTTTGATTTTCCTATATATCTTATCATATCAGTATTTTATGAATTTGAAACGCTGTCTCAGTGTGAGAAACAAAGCTACTGTCATAGCTTAAAAGGCCATATAATTCTGACATAGATTGGACGAGCGATGTAGATGGACTGTTAACTTAAAAATTATCACTGGCAGTGGTTGGATAACGATGGCAGTTACAAGGCACTGTTGTTGTTGATACACGTAAACTTTTCGTTTTTTGAGCTTGAAAATAGTTAATCGCCAATAGCTTACTCGTCAGCAGTGTGACGAGGCCCTAATGAACGACAGTACTTCAATTATAAATACCAAAATAGTTGATAGCAATTTGACATGTAAAGTCAGAAAGATATAGTTGAAAGTTACTTGCTGTAAAATATGTAGAAAATTACGTAAAGGTGTGTCTACATTGCGCGTGACAATTGAAACAAACATGATTTTAAAGTTGACATAGGCTAGCTGGACTGACAAGTTAAATATAATTTAACACAAGCTTAAAACGAAACTATTATTTAAAATTTTCGTATTGTTGGTTGGTTATATTTATTTATTTAAGAAGCAGAAAACAATATATATATATATATATATATATACTTCATACAAAGCATGTGCATTATTATGTAATGCATTTAACATATAGGACCGCTGTTCTGTCAAAATCTATCAGCACTTAGGCATAAATATATAATTCATTGATAGACGATGTTAAACGATTCATTGAATTTTGTGGTTAGGCTTTATCAGTATTTATTAAATTCAATATTTATTAGAACAAAGGGAGTATATTCTCTTAAATTCGTAAAAGAGCTGGGTAAACGAATTTATCAAGAGTGTGGCGACCCCAAATGCCATAACTACCTAAAACAAAATATTTCCATCATTATTCAACAAGGTAATCGGCGAGCGTTTAAGGAAAGCCATTAGTTTATTTCGTAGAATAGTTTTAATTTCATGGGTATTTTTGGTTTAGTTTTATTTATAATTAGTTTTTGATCTGTTATGTATCTTACTTCGAATAAATTCATATTAGAACGATGTGTTATACCCGTAAAATCGCATTAGGTTGTTATTACCCCCGATCTATTAGTTAGGCTATTTATCAATTTACCACCCCTCAGACAATATTATTTACATCTATTGCCGACAGTTTTAGTTCATGGAAGACAAATTTCTAAGCATTCCATGGATTCACCGTGCGGGTGCCGGGTCCATCGTGTGTGGGTAAGAGATGAGAAGAATGGTGTCTCGGGCTTGCGACCGACAATAGGCTGGTTTAAGAAAAGGAGGCCTCCTTTTTTTTCTATTGCGCGATAATACGCTCACCATCCACCATTCTACTTCTCTCCCTACCCAACCAAATACTGTATTGTATTTGCGCAACATTGACGTAAAGTTCGCGAACCGTTCGCGCTTAAAATCACGTGTAATCTAAACGCACCTTTATATTGATTTAATAATGAATTGAACAGACTAATGGTCTTTATTATGACAATCAATTTATTTTGTCCAAGGATTAAGATGTCCCGTGGTTTTGGTAGCTAGTACTGAGTTATTTGAAAGAAGCACGCGATTACATTTTTATTTTTAGGTATAGCACTAAAAAATATGTAGGCTATTTTTACACGTCGGCGTCGCGTCGGGGCAACGTGGTGAGAGAAGGCCGAATGCTCCAGAAGTATATTTTGAAAGCTCCCAACAGCTGAGGTCTTACGAATTCGGTTAAGTCAATAGTTATTGTTGTGCACAATTTATAGCATACACATTGAAATATAATTTGAGTTGTCCTGCCTGGAGAGTATTATGGAAGTATAGGCAAGGAACAGAACTGGAGGTTGATGTAGCATTTGAGTTGAGATACCAACACAAACACTAAACTACTAAATACACATTCTTAAATTATTATAAATAAAATTAAATACTAGTTGCTGCTGTAAAAGGGCCTTGTAAAACTTAAAATTAATTAATTATATTCTAAATGTATATAAAAATATAATATATTAATATTATATATAATATAATAATATATATATATATATATATATAATATAATAATATATTTATTTATTTATTATTATTTATTAAAAACTTTATTGCACAATATATACAAGGGGCGGACTTAATGTCGCTAGACATTCTCTGACAGTTGGCTGTTGGCCTTAGGGACACTGTAGAACATGAAAGACGTAAGGTAGGTGCAATTAGAGAAATATGATTACGTAATAAATATGCAATATTATCTAAACTACAATAATAAATACTAATAATACATACACATAACGTTTTATTAATACATTAGGTACATACATTACATATAATAATATAATAAATAAACTAAATGATAAATATAAATGTTCAAATTAAATTAAGCAGCTGTACAATGGCCTTGTCAAAATATATGTATATTAATAATTATTATGATGTCAAAATCTATACTAGTTGTAACGGCTGTATAAGGGCCTTGTCTTATAATATATTGTCTTATTTTATAAGACAATATATGCAGAGGCGAGATGTGTCATCAATAAATTTCTTGACTATTTGGCCTACACTCGCCACGCTGGCCAGACGGGTTGACGAAAGTCCGATGTCAATTTGTAATAACAATTTATTAACGATGCCACAAGTTTGTATTAGTGGAACCGGGACCGACGGCTTAACGTGCTTTCCGAGTCAATGGAACGAAAGTGTTGTAAATCTATGACAAATGTAGGAAAGTGTATTTCTTATTGTTACATGCCGGGCTTGCAACCCACCTTTTCAGGATGTTAAGGATAACATTATTACAATTAAACCACCATTGTTGTTATTTTTTTTTATTAAAAACTTAAATAAATCGTAAAAAATTGACATCGGACCTTCGCCAACCCGTCTGGCCAGCTTGGCGAGTGTAGGCCAAATAGTCAAGAAATTTCTGGATAACACATCTCGCCCTTGCATGACATTAAGAGCATCTGTAAGGTACTTAGCGGAACCATCCCAGCAGTCCTATTCTGTTACTTAAGCGCAAACGTTATATAATGGAATCCATTAACTATATATATTGTAACTGCCTCCATGGTCTAGCGGTTAAGTCCGTGGATTAAGACTCGGAGGTACCGGGTTCGATTTCTGGTCGGGACACAAAAATATTTAATAATGTAAATAAATACATTTCATTAATATTTAATTTATTTGTGATATTTCTCGAGTTTGGTACGCTGGAGACATCGACGAGCTTGCCACTTGTCATGATTGGCCTATAGCAAAGTTGGCTAAATGTAAATCCGCTTATTTATAAGCGTGGTTTCTGACCACACCGAAAGGGAAACGGTCGTGATGATGCTATATCACTCTATTAAAGTTGATATTCGCACGGCCGCTGTCAAGGTCGAGCGCTTATAGAGTTGATAATTGAATAATATTTTGTAATTATGACGCAACATCTGACGTAAATAACGAAATCCACGTTTGAGACTAAATAACAGAATCTAAGGGCTATATAAATAGCTATAAATAAATAAAATAAATATATAAATATAATGAAAATATGGAAAATTAAAAAAACATTAAAATAAGTTCTCCAAGAATTCCAATTAGGATTTAAACCACGGGTAAAGCCAGACAAAGCAGGTAGTCAATATAATAACAGACTTTGATCGGTAGTGAGTAAGATAAACATTAAAATAGCTGATCTGATTGCGGTTCAGATGACCGAACTAAATGCTGTGATTATACAAGTAGGTAATAAGATTGAACAAAACTCATTTGTGGTTACGGAACGGCCGTGTGAACTGTTTTATACCTACACATTCCAGAAGGATTCCAGAATTTAAAATAATTGATTTACATTACAAAAGGTCGCCTAACGAAATATAGTTTTGTTTAGTTGTGTTCTCATCTCCCAATGGATGAATAATAATAATAATAATAATAGTTTATTGACTGACACAAGATAAAATATACATATTGAACAAAAAACTAAAAATAACATTGTTGTACATGCTTAATTTAATAGACGACTTCTGTCCCCTATACTAAGGTTGCCCTGGTCTTATAGGGGACAGCTAGTTGACACTATGAAAGCGGTCCTGCAGCAGAGTCGTTCAATATCTGTTACAAGTCAATTTCACCTTATGTCTTACTCATTTTTTTTTAAAGTTGAGGGTAAGGCGGAATTGACAAATCGTGCGGTTTACACAACTAACTGAGGTGATAGGGAAGGCAAAGGGTTCTAGCCCAAACAGCCAAGTCTGACTCAGATATAATATGAGAGTACACAGCGCGGCAAAACCGCAAGAAATAAATTGCAACTAGAGCCCCATATTTAAAGTCCAATTTATCGTTTTTAATAATTATTCACATTGTAGCACATTATTAAACAAAACAACACCACTTTTGACTAACAATATCCACAGTAAATTAATTTACAAAACAAAAACTTGCAAAATGGCGCGAAGGACTCCTAACGAAATATGGTAAATTTGTCTAGCGGTTAAATTTAGAGTCGGAGATACCGGGTTCGATTCCTGGTCGGGACACAAGTTTGGTACTCGAGTTTGGTACTCGAGTTTGGTACGCTAGAGCTTGCCACTTGTCATGCCTTGCCTATAGTAACGTTGACTTAATGTGTATCCGATTCTTTAGAAAAAAAAGGATTTATTTCTGACCAACCCGGACGGGATACGTTTGTGATGATACTATACTATTTTTATATTATATATATAATATATGAGAAATGTACATGAGAAAGTATTTGTCATTGGAAGACATGGAAGGGTTCGATTCAAAAACGTATTTATTTTTATCGCCTTCGCCCAAAATCTATAAACATTTTTAAAAAAAATGTATTTATAATCTATAGAACGACGATGTGTCTGTAATTTTCTTTATCTGGCTTCACGGTTTAACTACTAAACCGATTTTAATAGAAATTGGTACAGACATTCCATTGGTATTTTTAACATAGTGTATTACTCTAATAAAGTATCATCACGACCGTTTCCCTTTCGGGGTGGTCAGAAACCACACCTATAAATAAGCGGATTCACATTTAGCCAACTTTACTATATACCAATCATGACAAGTGGCAAGCTCGTCGATGTCTCCAGCGTACCAAACTCGAGAGAAGAAGACAAATTTCTAAGCATTCCATGGATTCACCGTGCGGGTGCCGGGTCCATCGTGTGTGGGTAAGAGATGAGAAGAATGGTGTCTCGGGCTTGCGACCGACAATAGGCTGGTTTAAGAAAAGGAGGCCTCCTTTTTTTTCTACTGCGCGGTAATACGCTCACCATCCACCATTCTACTTCTCTCCCTACCCAACCAAATACTGTATGATTCCGTTAATGCCGTCTTGGATGCTCGTTCCATAAATGTATTGACGGCAGACCTGCTTAGGCCCAATTCTTTCAGTAAGTGATGCAAAGATTTTGCTGGAACTCCTCTTGCACCAACTTCCACTGCGTAAAGCTGAGTCTTGAACCCGTTCCTAATCATTTCTTCTGAAAGATCATAATATTTATTCGACTTCATGTTGTGGTCTTTTGGAATATTTGATTCCCACGGAACGGTAAGTTCAATAAGGATAACTTTTTTCAAGTTCCGAGAAAACACTAAGATGTCTGGCCTATAGGCTGATACAGCTAGTTCATCTGGGATCCTATAATGGTAAATAATATAATAAATTAAATATTATGTAAATAAATACATTTACATTAATAAATATTTTTGTGTCCCGACCAGGAATCGAACCCGGTACCTCCGAGTCTAAATCCACTGACTTAACCGCTAGAACACGGAGGCAGTTAATCTCTACTATCTGAACACGACTTACCTACTAAAGGACTTTTCTGGCCAGTTTATTAAACAGAGTTAATAAAATTAATTGATGACTGTTTTTTATACTAGCACGACATGTAACCTTGCTCCCACCTGTTGGTAAGTGGCTCGCAAGGTCAATGAATGTTAGCAACTGGAGTCAGACGATTAGGAGTGATATCAGTCCCTAATCCCGCAAATCCTCTACCACACTCCCAAAGGTTAGCTGTTATAAAATGCCGGGCATTAAGTTCGCCCGTGTACATTACTTTTAAGTTTTTTTGTGCAATAAAGAGTTTATAAATAAATAAATAATACTGACACTATGCCGGATTGACTGGGCATGACGGCAATTTGATCCCGGAACGTGTGTATGCATTTTACTGAGTTTATCAGCACAATCGGTGGATACTTCCGTGCCCCGGCAGACAGGGCAAATTACCACCATCAGTCCGCCTACCGTCTATTTTATGTTCTCCTTGAAAATATGTGCCATTTTCAATGATGTCAAATGCCAATTTACTTACTTACTTACTGAAAACCAGACTGGAATGAGATATTGTATACTTTCATTTAAGACCTTTACTTTGTATTTGCCTGCTTTGCCCCATTGATTTTACTGCAATATTCATCGCAAAGTGTGAAGTACCTAGACGCAATCAATAGGGAATAATTGCTGTAGAATAAGACATAATATTAGAGGACAATCCAACAATAGAAAATATGAAAATATATATTTTCAGCTTATAAGTTTAGTATGTAGTATGACAACGCCCGTATACAGCTGCAAAATATTACTAATATAGACATTATTATCTTAATTTATAAGTTTGGTTCTAGTATGACAATGCCCATCTACAGCTGCAAAATAATTATTATTTTCATTTATGACATTATATGTATTCAGAAAGTGCACATGAAATTTTCAAGGCGTTGTCAAAACAGCTCGTCAACACCTCGGGAGACAAAAGGGCTGGGCAATATTTGGGCCAAAGGATTAGCTTTGCCATTCAACGTGGCAATGCTGCCAGTATCCTTGGCACTTTGCCCATTGGCAGCGATTTGGAGCAATTTTTTTATTTATAATAATTTTTATTATGTTTTTTCTTCATTTTAGTTTTTAGTTGTATTTTTATTTATTAATTAGGTTTATTTTTATTAATAGTCATTTATGTTTTAAAATGTAAGCTTTTAGTTTAATTATTATATATATATTTAATCATAAAGACCTATAATTGGAACTATATATTTAGAAAGTATATAAAGTTGTTTGGTGGATGTGTCTGTTTTGTCTTATTTTCTATTGTTAAAATAAATGATTGTTAATGTATTGATGTATTTGACGTGTAAAAGTGCCTAAAGTAGGCCTACTTACTGAATAAATTCATTTGAAATTTGAAATGTATGTATGTGGTTACAAACATCATAATTGCTTCGATACCCTTGGAACGGTAAGTTCAATAAAAAAAACTTTTTTCTGTGTGAATCTCTACTGTGACAAAGTTTCAAACTAGCATACCTTTAATACCCGCATTCTAAGGCGTGTCCTCAACGGCACTCAACATTTCCTTCTAGCTGTCTGTTTTAATAATATTATAATAAAATAGTAATCCATGTTTACCATTTTTATTTCACTGTAATTTACATTGAATAAATATTATAATTCTTAAAAATATATACTTTCACGTAAACCCATTAGAGGCATTTATGACACGTCATTATTTAAATTATTTTGAAAAATAATGCTAGTGGACGAAAAAGCAGCAAAGTGGTCAAAAGAGTAAGCTGTTAGCAGAAGACCAGCTACTTAGCAGATTCCAGTGAACTGTTATTTATATAAATATATCTAATATTTTCTATTAGTTTTGATAATTATATCATAATATATATATATATAATAGCCTTATAATAATAATAATAAAAATGCTTCGGGCACAAAAACTAAAATAACTTAAATTTTTTGTGCTTATACCATGAGGCATTATCCACCAGCTAACCTTATCTTGTCGTAACTGCTTTAGATGTCCCAAAGTTTTGACCAGTATAGAATGTGTAGCGGTATTAGGTCCGCCTTTGTACTTTGTGCAATAAAGTTTATAATAAATAATAAATAAATCTACTTGTTGTGGCTTGGTATCATTCTCTCCTTTTGATTCCTTCCACAACCATTATCCATCATCAAAATTTTAAATAAACGTGGGGGCGTACGCTGCAACGGTAAAATTATGTAGTGTACTCCTACGCCCTCTGGTGTGAACTGAAGGAAAATTCGGTTTTCGTCGCCCTTGCAAGTTAAATATTAACATAGTGCCCTTAATACTTCTAATAGGCAATTTAAAGACAATACGAATATTGAGCCGTGGTTTGGTGTTAAAATCGGTGTAGCAAAAAGTTTGTGTGCCGTGGATTCGTGACCTAAAATCCTGCCACCCGTTGTGAGTTTCCAGTCTTTCCTATACTTTGTTCTGGTGTTTTTTTCCAGCTAAGTTTAGCAGGTTTAAGTATCCCCTAGCTTCGATGTTGGCTCAGGATATAAGCGACACAAAACCATAAGAAACTACAATTTAAAATCAACACAACATTTTTTGAAAGTTGATTTTAGTCGATTGGGATTATTGGTTTGTCCTTTTTAATATATGTATTTGCCAAAATCCGTTGTAAAGCTATTATGACCCATTGCACGCGTCTACCATCACCGCACCACGTTCAACACACTTGAGAAGTAATAAAAAAACAACATTTAACTGCCATATAGTGCATTATCCATACCTACATGCCAACATCGAGCACGACGCAAAACACATTTTGCAATCGCCAACTTAAATTCAAATTTTAACTGAAATTAACTACATTTAAGGTTGCTATTGCATTGTTTATGGTGGTTTATTATGTTGTTCTTGTATGTGTACTTTGGTCGTCCCATAGTTTGAATGATAGGACAGAAAAAATGAGTAGAAATTGTTAGTGGGCGGGCTTTGCAAAAGTTTCGTGTACAGTCATTATTTAGTCTATTTTATTACAACCTCTAGAACACTGCTGGAGATAGGCCTTCCAGAACATATTTCTGATGAATTTAGCCTACACTCACCACGCTGGTCAGACAAGACAGGTTGGCGAGGGTCTGATGTCAATTTAATGTCAGCTAATTAACGATTCCATAAGTTTGTAGTAGTGAAACCGGGAACGACGGCTTAACCTGAATGGTAATATTGTAAATCTACTACAAATATACGTTAGAAACGTGTATTTCTAAATGGTGTACCATTAAGGAATAAGCGGGATTTGCAGGGTTTGTGATATCGACTTTTTTTTTCATTTCAAAGGGTTATTTTTACACCTTCATTACCTATCACAGACCCACACACAGAACACACAATCCTAGACTTCTATTGTTGGAGATAGGGGCCTTTCAGAATTTTCTGGAGAATTTGGCCTATACTCACTACGCTGGCCAGACGGGTTAGCGAGGGTCTGATGTTAAATCTTTAACGACAATTTATTAACGATTGCTTAACATGCTCTCCGAGGCACGGGCACAGTAGTGTTGTCAATCTATAACAAATGTACGTAGGAAAAGTGTTGTATTTCTTATTGGTACATGCCAGGGGGGTTTGAACTGACCTTTGTAGGATTTTAAGGAAAATGTTCTTACAACCAAGCTATTACCTTGCAATGTATTTATTCAGAATCAATGTTTGTTTTTAAAAGTAATGTTATAAACAAATTTGAGAGAAAGAAATCTTCAAATGTCAACGTTAAAACTTTTGCGACTAATTAGTTTTTATAAATATCCGTTATTTACGCGTTAGAAATAGATATATTTTATCCGACGTTTCGGTCAAGATGCATCAACTGTGCATAAAATGCAACAAGAGCAATTAAACCTAATTATAAGGTAAAACAATAAATTCGTTCCACAATGAGTAATAAAAAGCATATTATAAGCTAGTTCGATTTTGAATAGTTAGTTATCAAAAAGGTCAGTCTTCACTTCTATTAAGTTTCTTCTGTTCTGTAGTTTGAACAATAAAGCGCATTGCGAAGGGGTTTACAATTCTAATCGTTGAGAAACGTGAAAAAATCCACCCATAAGCGCGTGCGCACCTCGCGCCGGCCACGAACAGCGATTAATAATTCACTGATCTATATAGAGCTATTTACATCTTTTTCTATTCAAATTCAAATTTAAAATCGTTTGTTGCACAAAATACAGGTAGATATAGGATAATACAATTTTACAGTCCAGCTGTATCCTACCATAATGGTATGCAAATAATAGTACATGTCAAATTACAACTAAAATTATATTTGTCAACACTTATCATGTAAAAAATCCTGGATACTATAAAAACATTGGTCTTTCAGCCATTTAATTAACAGCTTCTTCAATTTAATTATTGATGTCAATTGTTTTAATTCTATAGGCAAAACTTTTTTAAAAATATTTATATACACATTTGGTTACTATTTTTAGAAACAATGGTAAGTTAATGGCAAGTCTAGAAATAAAGTTACCGTCAAAATATTTTTTCCACAATTATTCTTGAACAGACCTGCGCGAGGGCCTATGCTGATATTATCGATAATTGTGCTAAAATTTGTAGAAAATTGATAAAATAAATTTAGAAAATAAATGAAGAACACAGAATCAGATGGTTTAAGAGTTAATGACCTTCTCATATGGAAAAAACAACGTGTGTGATGGCCATCCACCTCGATTAAACCCTAGATTTCTTGTCCAATTTTATAGTCTATAAATAAATAATAATAATAAATATTTCCAGACAGGTCACACAGCGCCATCTAATTTCCGTGGTAAGCAACGAGGCTTGTGTTACGGAAACTAGATGGTTGATAAACTACATATTATACTTTTTTTTTTTTTGTAAATATATACATATTATACATATAAACACCCAGACCGAGACAAATTATACAATGTACAACTTGGCCCCGATGGGAATCGAACCCACGACCTCCCGAGTTCACGGCAACGTTTGTTACCACTACACCACGGAGGCGGTCTATGCACCACAAGCTTTATTAGACACGCACTATATGAGTCTAGATCACTAATATTCACCAAAAGCAATCGAATTATGATTTAAAATTAATAAAAACACACGCAAGGCATGAGTCGGTGCGGTTGAAAAATTGCAACTGATTATGGCAACTTGATCGTCATTGGCCCGTAGCTCGTGACGTCAGTCGCAAACGTTTTGGATGCGTTTTTACTGGGAATTGAACCTGCTACCATGCGAGGCCGCAACAATTATTTTTCATTTGTTTTGATATGCAACTTTAGTTCCACTTTGTAGATAAGTAGAATATTGCACGGAGACAATAGCTAATGTGGGATGGAAAAAGAAGCTAACTTAAGTTTAATCGATACAAAATTTGTATAATTGGCTCTATATATTTCACGTAATAATTATTTTCAATAATATACGTTGAAAATGGACCTAAGAGCTGTCTGCCTAAACTTAGTTGAAATTCCTCGAAGTTGTACCGCGGATCGTTTCCCACGCCAATTAGACGTTGTCCTTTTTATTGTATACTTGTAAATTTGTAACTGATATTATTTGAAACAATGACTTATAATTTAGGACATGGTACAAAATGAAACGAGTCTGTCCATAATGTGAATTTTCATTATCACCACAAACGTACCTGAACCTTGAAGGTGATGCTCCTGCAGAGGCGAGCTGTTCTATTGTGGACGAGGCCACTATATATATATATATATATATTAAAAACTTTATTGCACAAAGACAAAAATACATTATATCATTGCCACCCATAGGGACAACTTTAAACAATTAACTGGCAAATTGGTGCTCAAATATAATATATATTACATTATTACATTTTAAAATATATTTTTAAACATATACATACGAGTATATATATATATATTATTTATTTATTTATTTAAAAAAATATTGCACTATGTACAAGGGGCGGGCTTAATAAATAAATAAATAAATATTTTCAGACAGGTCACACAGCGCCATCTAATTTCCGTGGTAAGCTACGAGGCTTGTGTTACAGAAACTAGATGGTTGATAAAATATATACATATTATACATATAAACACCCAGACCGAGACAAATTATACAATGTACAACTTGCCCCCGGTGGGAATCGAACCCACGACCTCCCGAGTTCACGGCAACGTTTGTTACCACTAGACCACGGAGGCGGTCAATGACTAGACATTCTCTGACAGCCAACCTTAGGGAAAGATAAAGCATTTAAAGTGAACGGTGGGTGCAAGTAAAAATCAAATATATATTAACTAAACGATCACATTGGCAATAAACAATATGTAAATTATATACACACATAAACACATACTTACATACACACAATAATACATACAATACAATATATATATATACACATGCATATATACATACAATACAATATATATTCATCTATATTATTTATACGCAAAAGCATGGGGACAAAAATAAGGAAAGGCATGCTCCGATGGTTCGGGCATGTTGAAAGGTTGAGCGAAGAGAGATTGACGAACCAAGAAGACAAATTTCTAAGCATTCCATGGATTCACCGTGCGGGTGCCGGGTCCATCGTGTGTGGGTAAGAGATGAGAAGAATGGTGTCTCGGGCTTGCGACCGACAATTGGCTGGTTTAAGAAAAGGAGGCCTCCTTTTTTTTCTATTGCGCGATAATACGCTCACCATCCACCATTCTACTTCTCTCCCTACCCAACCAAATACTGTATGATTCCGTTAATGCCGTCTTGGAAGCTCGTTCCATAAATGTATTGACGGCAGACCTGCTTAGGCCCAATTCTTTCAGTAAGTGATGCAAAGATTTTGCTGGAACTCCTCTTGCACCAACTTCCACTGCGTAAAGCTGAGTCTTGAACCCGTTCCTGATCATTTCTTCTGTGAGTTCATAATATTTATTCGACTTCATGTTGTGGTCTTTTGGAATATTTGATTCCCACGGAACGGTAAGTTCAATAAGGATAACTTTTTTCAAGTTCCGAGAAAACACTAAGATGTCTGGCCTATAGGCTGATACAGCTAGTTCATCTGGGATCCTATAATGGTGTTCAAATGTATCCATGAGAATTTTCCAGTCTGATGCGGCGCCAAAGATCGAGGTGGGCTTGCATTTAGTTTTCGTGCTTTGCCCTTCCTTTACAAATGTGGTCAAAGTTTTATTTGTAGTCAGTCCCTTTCTGGCTCTTGCAATAGAAAGACTTACTGCTTCACGGATAACACCTAGGACTTTGTCATGTTATATAATATAATATATAATGCGAAAGTTGTGGGTAAAAGAGGCCCTGGCAGACCAAGACTTACCTATCACGATCAAATAATTAAAACAATAGCTGAAGGTGCATTAAAAAGCCATCAAAATAAAAGGGCATGTATGAAGAGGTTGATGAATGTCGAAGAAGCGAAAGAGGTATGTCGTGATCGTGTCAAGTGGCGCTCAATTGTCTCTGCCTACCCCGCAAGGGATTTGGCGTGAAGATATGTATGTATATATGAATTATATTAATTATTATTATTGTTAGATTGTAACCTGACTCAGCCCTATTACATCTACGATATTTATAATAATAATAATACGGCAAGCTCGCCGAACTGTCTAGCCTACCAAACCTGTGTGATAATGAGCCAGGTCATTAGATATAAGTCTGTTATATAAAGTCAGTTTATGCTAAATTTATAATCAGCCAGTGAGCTGGAATCTGATATATTTACCTACCACACTAGCGAGCATTTTAGCTAAACGTATATTATAAAGTGCGGTGGTGGCTCGGTTGTAAGAACGCGTACCTTAAATCCTACAAAGGTCGGTTCAAACCCACCCGACATGTACCAATGAGAAATACACTTTTCTTACGTACATTTGTCATAGATTTACAACTCCACCGTTCCCGTGCTTCGGAGAGCACGTTAAGCCGTCGGTCCCGGTTCCACTAATGCCAACTTGTGGAATCGTTAATAAATTGTCATAAAAAAAATACATGATATCCTCGCCAAGCCGTCTGGCCAGCTTGCCGAGTGTAGGCCAAATTCTCCAGTTCTGGAAGGCCCATCTCCAGCAGTGGAGGTCTAGGACGCTGTGTAAAACGGGCTGTCATGAAAAAAAAAATATTATTTATAAATTAAATTAAAACGGAATTAAATAATTCAACGCATAGCGATTCGAACCCTGACATGTAAAAGTATTATCACGACCGTTTCCCTTTCGAGGTGATCAGAAACCACGCTTATAAATAAGCGAATTCACATTTAGCCAACTTTACTATAGGCCAATCATGACAAGTGGCAAGCTCGTCGATGTCTCCAGCGTACCAAACTCGAGAAATATCACAAATAAATTTAATGTATTTATTTACATTAATAAATATTTTTGTGTCCCGACCAGGAATCGAACCCGGTACCTCCGAGTCTAAATCCACGAACTTAACCGTTAGACCACGGAGGCAGTACCAATGAGAAATATTGTTCTGACATACATTTGTCATAGATTTACAACACCACCGTTCCCGTGCTTTAGCGAGCATATTAAACGGTCGTCGGTCCCAGTTCCACTATTACCAACTTGTGGAATCATAGATAAATTGTTTTTATAATTTTAACGGGTCTTTACGCGATTTACCTTAGAGACATATTTCTCCCGATGTTTGTTGAAGTTGCATTGGCCGTGGTCACGGGTCGACTGGAGCTATGCGGTGTAGTCTCGTACATACATAAATTGACATTACATTTAACCAGCGTGGCGAGTGTAGGCCAAATTCTCCAGATATATATTCTGGAAGTCCCATCTCAGTGGAGGTCTAGGATTGTGTTTTAAGGGCTGTGATAAAGATGATGAAATAGCCTGCTTTTGATGATTAATATAACTGCATCTGTAGTCTAGCGGTTAAATCCGCGGATTTTTTTACGCGGAGGTACCGGGTATGATTCTTGGTTGGGCACAAAAAAAAAAGTGATATAACATGAATTTACCTTTAGGTGGGCGCAAGGTCACATGTCGTGCTAGTAAATAAAATTAAAAATAAAAACTAAACCAGCGACACCAAATATCCACTCAATCGCTGTTAGATGTTAACTGTGTCCGTTCGCTAAAATATTCCTTTATATAACTTATGCGTTAGGAGAAACGGAATTTGACTAGTCTCTAAATCTAACAGTTATCTTAAACATAGGTATTAGTTCCAGCATTGATTTTGTATTGAAAAAATAACGATCAGGATAAACTTGTTTGGGTTTAATCGGCAAATAATCTTCGCAAGTAACTCTCAACTGTGGAAGAATTTTAAGGTGTAATTTGTAACGTGCGACTAAATTTTTACGCTAAATTAAGAATATTTTGAAATAAAGTAAAACGGTTTTTGCTGTTTTCACTCAGACCTATACTAGCTAATTTACAAGGATTTGCTCGTGTAAACGGCGACACGAAATTAATTTCGTAACGCATTATTATTTGTGTAAATGGCTTTCCAATTATCGCTTTATAATTGCCCATTATTTTAAGTATTAAAATTGATATAGTATGTTATTCTTAAGAGATAGACATATGCCATCGCGGACTTTTCTATAGACCTATATAGGATACACAATTGTACTGTACAATATTTTGTTATATCTCAAAGGGTTTAGGCAGCGTTTTTATTGACAACTCCCAGACGGCTGTTTTTTTTTCCGATACCTCCAACAAATATCGTTAATGTATACAAAAACTTAATAAAATATATACCAAAACCTTCCTCAAGAATCACTCTATCCATTGGTGAAAACAGCATCAAAATTAGCGTAGTAGTTTTGGACAGACGCGGCCTACGACTTTGTTTTATAATATATAGTTATAAAGCACAAATAAGATCATGCATGGAATACTGTTCTTACCTCTGGTATGGTTCCGCTAAGTACTTTACAGATGCTATCAATGTCCTGCAGAGGCGGACGATTCTGATAGTGTACGATACTACAGTGTCTAAAATTTCTATGTAAATAATACATATATTATTTTTATAGATTAAATACAATAAAACCTGTATTAAGAAGATACAGTGATTATAAACATACATATTAGAATAATTTTATTCTGTATTAGTTTGCGTTAATATTTTTTTTTACTAATACTAATAATGTTAATAATACATTAGATATGTACAATGCAATGAAATCTACACATTTTCACTCATTCACACTTACAATTTACACCTTCACACACCTACACTGACAATACACATTCACATATACATACACTTACATAATGATGCGTAGACGTTTTTTTTTTTTTTAATATTGTCTCTTTATTTTTATTTTTATTCTTATGTTTATTTTTTAATAGTTTAAATTGTTATTAATCCGTTCATGCTATATGTTTAGTGAAAATAATGTTATTCCGTAATTGGCTAGGTGTTCGGTAATCATTTGAATTTAAATATTTATTTGTAATAGACAGCTGTGGAATAAGTAAATAAATAAATAAAACTCTCGAATCGCTGCAGATTCGCCAGGATGTGGCCTCCTTGAGCGTGTTCCATAAGCTTTAATACGGTGAGTGTTCTGAACAGCTCCACAACCTTATTCCGCAATCGGACGACAAAATATGCACCCCGATACCGAAGCCACTAGGCGTAGGTGTATATATATATATATTTCTAATTCTAGTACAACATGTGTGGGCGCAACACCATAACTCTCCTCGACTATGGTGATGTGTGTAGCGTCGATCTCTCAGAGGTGTTGCTGAACAAGATGGAGCGGCTACAAAATACATGTATCCGGTTCATATTTTGTTTAAGAAAATATGATCACATCTCTGAGTATCGTGCTAAGTTAGGGTGGCTACCAATTCGCTGTCGCAGGAATCGTAGAATCCTCTGCCTACTCTATTCTATACTAAATGAGCCTGCCACACCGAAATACCTCAAGGACAAATTTACCTATCTCTCCTCAATTCATGATAGATCTCTTCGTTCGTCACACAATTCTGTTCTATCTATCCCTTCTCATCACTCTAGCTTTCAGTCTAACTCATTCGCAGTAGTGGCCGCAAATCTCTGGAACAGTTTACCTGTTGAAATTCGCCAAGCACCCAGCAAACCGCTGTTTAAAAAGCTGGTTTACTTTCATTACCTAAAGAGCTCCTCACAACGTATATAAGTATGTATTGTATGTAGTATATAGTAGCCAATATAGTGTGTAGTATATGTATTATTGTGTACATATTTGTATGTATGTGTATTTATTTTAATATCTAGTGTATGTAAGATTAAATGAATTTATTTGGCAACGTTTCCTACAATCGTTTGCACCTAGTCTCATGACTGTAATGTTCTGTATTGTCCCAAAGGTTGGCTGCTAGAGAATGCCTAGCGGCATTAAGCCCGCCCTTTGTACATAGTGCAATAAAGTTTTAAATAAATAAATAAATAAATAAATAAATAACGGCAATTCGCCTGATCCGGAAACATATAGATACACTTTACCAGGTTAATCGGCACGAATGTTGGATACTTCCCCGCCCCAGCAGATTGGGAAAATTACCACCTAAATTTGTCCTCGTTGAAAGTATGAGCCATTTGCAATGATGTCAAATGCCAATCTTTACTTTCAAGCAAATCTAATATGGTTTATATAAGAATAACACCGCTTGAAACAAGACTACGTCGCAGTAATGCAATAGACAGCTTAAGTTACTGGCAAGCACGACCCAGTGCCCTCTCGGGATCTTGATTGGGATTTATCGGTTTTTCTTTGTAAGTTGGTGGGAGATTGTTCGAAATCCAAGTACCCACTCTTTTGTATAGCCGTGGGAGTCATTTGATTTAAATTCTACACATTTTTAGTGTAATAAAGTTTTTATAATTTTTAATCACAGCCCCTAGAACACAGATTGACCTCTACTGTTGGAGATGGACCTACCAGAAAGAACAATGGCGATAAAATAAACTTGAATTGTAGTAGGAAAAGGAATAGATCCAAACTGTTATTTGCTATCAGATATGCTGGAACAAAATACTTGAAAAACTTTGTGCTAAGATTATGCCAAAACTACAATGAAAATTTAGGTGATATTGATTTGTTCAGTGTTAGTGTTGCTAGGTTAAAAAAAGAAATTGACATTAAATTATCTAAATGAATTATTACTTGGTAAAATATATAAATTGAAGCTTAAAAAATTTATTGCCAAATGTTTCGCCTGTCTTTGGAGCGGCGTCATCAGTGACAGTGATTGAAGGTCTTTGTCATAAATTTTGAAAAAGTAATTTTAATTCTTTTAGCAATGGTAAAAGCAATGCACTATACTATACTATACAATATACTATACTCGCGCATCATGGAGAACATCATCAGCATGTTATGTCCATTGTTGGTTCGATATTAATAAATTTACAAAACAAGTTAGACAAAACCTAATGCATAAATGAATTATTGAAATGCTTGGAGAACTTTTTATTTATTTATTTTTGATTACTACTTTTTTTTATATATATTATTTATTTATATTTGTTATACTTATAGATATTGTTTTAAGCTTTTTTTTTGTTGCAAAATCTATGTTTAATATTTAAGTGGAAACTTTGCTGGATTGTGTAACTTTTAGAATTGTTGTAATTATGATTTAAGATCTGCATGTTTCCAGAATAAATAAAAATAAAATAAAGATATTACCGGATAAAATCTCATACGCCTTAAAATAAGACTTTACATATCGCCAAGCCATTTGGCCAGCGTGGCTAGTGTAGGCCAAATTATCCAAATATATGTTCTGGAAAACCCATCTCCAGCAGTGGAAGACCAGAAGTCTAGGACGCTGTGTTCTTGGGTTTGTAATGATATGAAATTGACGTTTTATATTTATAATCAATCGAAGTATGTACCTACCATTATTATCTATGCACTTTTGCCATTATATTCGTAGTTCATTGATTCCATAGAAGTAGGCGCGTCATTTATTACTTTATGATTGATTCCATAGCTGAAAAAAAAGTTGTTGAATAGCGAGCTTTTCCATCATGGTTTGCTATTGTTGACAATACAGATCTGCCGTAATCGTCTAGCCAGCTCTAACGAAGAATGACAACAGCACTGGTCGACCGAACACTCACCAGTATCCTTTTCTGCTTTTATCCTTTGAGGCTTCTCCTGGGTTCAATCGGTTCGATGTTTGGTAGTTTTATATTTATTTCTTATTCTTATTCTCAGTGTTTTTATTTTATTTATTACAGCCCCTAGAACACAACACAGCGTCCTAGACCTCCACTGCTGGAAATGGGCCTTCCAGAACATATATCTGGAGAATTTGGCCTACACTCGCCACGCTGGCCAGACGGGTTGGCGAGGAATTCTCAGTGTATTACCGTACATTCTCACCGGAATTTGGTTAATTCAATATAATTTAAACAAAATTGTACACAATATATATTTAACGTTAAAATATCTGTCTTGCCTAGAGAGTGCAATGTGAAGACAAGAAACAGAACTGGTAGTGTCATAGGAACATCAACACAATAACAAAAAATAACCAAAAATATACCTAGGTAACTAGGTAAATAAAATTTATTATGTTATTTATATTTAGGTATATCATTACTGGACCATAGATTTTATAGTGTAAAAGAGTATATTGAGTGTAAAACAGGTTAATTAATATTGTTTTTTGTTTTAATGTAGTTGTGATTATGATATTAGTATGTAAGTAAATATTTGCACGCCTGCAGGTAGAATATATGTGAGTAGACCTGACTAAAGTTTTGTGAACACTGTACTGTATTCATTGCAAATAAACGATATTTCATTTCATTGTGAGGGATCAGCTGAAAATCAGCGCTGTGACCGAGTGTTGCCGCTTATTGCTGAGCTGATTCCCTATTTGTCACCACACTATCTATTGTTGTATTATTATTGACTGGTTGTGTTTTTTTTTTTGTGACAAATGAACTTTTTTCTTCCATTCTTTCTTCTTTCTTTCAATCACTGTGATGAGCGTTTACGATTATCGTACAGGATCCAATTTGTCATCACAAGTAACAATACGAATTAAATTTCCCTCATTATTGTGATGCTTGAGTAATGTAATGCAGCACTCAAAGCGTGTTTGTTAGTGTGCTTCACTTAATTTCATGCGGTATCCATTAATCGATCTTTTTCAATTTTCCAATTTATTTTAAGTGAATCAAAATTCATTTGTCACTTACACCGAAGCCTGTCGCTAACTCTGACGTGGTTTGCTATGCATCGACCGCCTCCGTGGTCTAGTGGTAACAAACGTTGCCGGGAGGTCGTGGGTACGATTCCCACCGGGGGCAAGTTGTACATTGTATAATTTGTCTCGGTCTGGGAGTTTATATGTATAATATGTATATATTTACAAAAAAAAAAGTATAATATGTAGTTTATCAACCTAGACGGTTTCGGTAACACAAGCCTCGTAGCTTACCACGGAAACTAGATGGCGCTGTGTCACCTGTCTGAAAATATTTATTTATTATTATTTATTTCTTTATTATCTGCTTCCACGATCACCTTTAATTCTTCATTGTCAACTAGAGTTTCCGGTCGTTCACGGGGTTTGTTCTGTAGATCAAAATTATCAGAACGACAATGTTGAAAGAAAACACTGTACATGTATACACAGCCATACACACCACTAATCCTTCCAGCTGTTTCTGCTGCGTTGGTGCCACGGTGGAACCCTAAATAACGCGATAAATAAAATTGAAGTGAAAACAAATGAATCACTAAATTCGAAACACAAATACACAAGCCTAAATTTGAAATAAATTTGAATTTGGAATTTATAGTCAAACGCCAGATATTTGAGATCAAAGTTGCCAGGTCGACAAAACGTTAATTTCATTATGTAAATGGCAGCGTTGTTGACCTAAACTGAGCTAGCCCCTTTACGGCGAATCCATGGAATGCTTAGAAATTTGTCTTCTTCTTTATCCGACGATTTTCCAATATATTAAATATATTTTTGTTAGTGCACCTCAACCTACACAGTCTAGGCTGCAAAGAACTATGGACGCGTGCTTAAAAAGTACACTTACAGCCTTTTTTGTTGTCCCATTCACTTGCGAAGTCTCATAGCACGCTTCGGGGCATGCCTCGCTTCCCACGCTTACACCCAACCAGCAAAACCACGTAACTGACAACAAAACTTTGTTACATAAAATACTTTTTACCAGGTTAAAAAATAGTTTTGTCAGCCCATACTGTTATCTTTCGTGTTCTAGCAGTTAACGGCAAAGATTTAAACAAAGTTATGTTGTGATGGCATTTCATTTCTTTTAAAGTGAGAACCTTATTGCGCGCGCGGTTGGGGACCTATTTCGTTGAACGTACATCCGTACGTCCGTTCGTCAGATGTATATTTGATTGTTATATTGTAATAATATTTTGCATTTATATAAATAAAAAATAATGACTACATTTATACAACTTTAAAATCATTTACATTTATCATACCATGCCATCATACCATGCATTCATTTAAGCTCCATATTCCTACCAACTACGAAATCATAACCTGCAAGTTTAGTTCTCACTTTTGCGGTACGTCCCGCGACGCACCCGTTTTTGTAGATAGTCCTATTAATTTTTATTTTTTTGTAAGAAGGCATAGGACGTTAAATTATATATTCTGCACTTTTACATGTCAAAAAAATTATTAATATTACGAAAAGTTTATTTTCTGGGAAATAGCTTGTATTTGGAGCTGCACATTACAACCCAAATATACATAATTATAATCCTAAAATTGAAGCTGCTGTAAATAGGCATTGTCATATTATAAACTAAGACATACACAATTATAAAATAAATAAAATTAAATTAAAATTCTATTATAATATACTACATATACAGGTACACTGATTCATTCACTGCAAATGTAATTTTGTAATCATATATATTTATAAGTTGCAATATATTTTAGTGTTTCCTTGTTTTATACACTAAACACTAATTGTATTCCAAATTTGAAGCTTCTATATCTGCTAGTGCCTTAGAGTTTTGATTATCGGTCATTCAATGAGTGAGTTACAAAATTAAGAAACTTTGACTAGTTATAATTCTTAAACTACTGGTAAAAATTAATTGAAATTTGAAATATACCGTGTTTATAAAATGCCTGGTAGTCTACTAAAAATTAAGGCTTCTACTTTTATCCATAACGAAGTTATAAGGGGGTCGCAAAATGGCCTGAACTGTTTCGAGAAAAGGATGGTACGGCCGCTTTTTTGCTCGACTTGGCGGATCTCGGTAGGTACAGCTTATTATGATACCATACAATTTTGCAACCCATTTGTGCTCTCACTTAAATATAGATGTAGAGAAATGCATATTTCCTGAATGTATATAAATTTAAACAAGAAACACTTTACAGATAAAGTGCATAATGGTTTCCTATCGTTTTTTATCAGAAAAGTTTGTATCCATCTATTGTACAATAACATTTTTCTTTTTGATATTTGACACTAAATAATAAGGTCTATATTAATGTATATAATAATAATAATAATAGTTTGTTGACACAAAATAAAATATACATATTGAACAAAAAAAAAAATTACATTGTTGTACATGCTTAATTTAATAGACGACTTTTGTCCCTCATACTAAGGTTGCCCTGGTCTTATGAGGGACAGCTAGTTGGCACTATATAATGAAAGCGGTCTTGCAGCAGAGTCGTTAAATATGTGTTACATGTCTAATTTTACCATTATGTCATACTCATTTTTTTTAAAAGTTGAGCAAGGCGGAATTGAAAAATCGTATATGAAAATGTCACTCGTTTAATAAAATAATTGATTGACACTTCGGGTGCTGCCGTATTCCTATTGAGACCCGATATCCCGATTAAAATACATTATGCATATCTGTACATATACTGGGTGACTTTGTATGATCTTACGTTAAACTAATATGTGATTCTATTAAAAGAAAAAAACAACTTTTTTTTGCTTATCCATACAAATTGACTATTTTAAAATTAATAGTTTGTATGAACAATCCAAATTTTATGTAATTTTTTATGGTTTGTAATATGATTTTTAGGAAAACTTGTTTGTTTCTATTAATAGAATAACATACATATTAGTCTAACGCAACAAAGTCACCCGAAGAATTGTAAGTTACATCATTTTTCTACGTAAGTCTAAACTCGAGTATAAATACATTTAATTTCAAAACGTCGTAACTCTTAGTTATGTGTTATTGGATTTTGGTGCTTATGCCTTAGGGTTTAAGGGTGGGGAGGGGTTGATGTAATAAAGAGATTACCATTGGTTGTTACGAGGTTCGGAAATCTCTACTCTCGATGGGATATAGCACGCGTCTAAAATATAAAGCTGGTCTTACATTAGATATTCGTAATCAACATGATGATTATGATCATTATCACAGCCCCTAGGACACAGAGTCCTAGAACCCACTGTTGAAGATTGGCCTTCCAGATTTTTTTCCAGAATTTGGGCGACACACATCGCAAAAAAAAAAAAAAAAACTAAACCTAATAAAAAATAAACTATAAGTAAAAAAGGCCGTCTGAAAACGACTCTTAGGTAAATATCCCAAGAAGACTGGCAACATTTCCCCTCTGCATAGCTAAGCTAATACGTTGGCAGAAATAATTCAGCAGATCTGACCTATATTTTTTGACCTAAATTACCTGAGCTATACTCGTCTATCCATTACTCATTGTTTACTTTTCAGTTTTATTTGATTTTATTGCCCACTTTTACACATATATGTATTATTTACCCATTTAATATATTATATTTATTTATTTGCTCGCCATACACAATGCCATGTTGGTACCAACACTGATGTATGGAAGCGAGTCGTGGATATGTCAGAATACGCATGAGAGTAGGGTTAATGCAGTAGAAATGCGGTCGTTGCGGCGGATATGTGGCGTCACTTTGGCGGACCGCATACGTAACGTCGAAATACGGAAAAGGGTTGGTATGAAGGAAAGCATAGGGACAAAAATAAGGAAAAGCATGCTACGATGGTTCGGGCATGTTGAAAGGATGAGCGATGAAAGATTGACGAACCAGATATATAATGCGAAAGTTGTGGGTAAAAGAGGCCCTGGCAGACCGAGACTCACATATCACGATCAAATAAATAAAACACTGACTGAAGGTGCATTAAAAAGTCTTCGTAACCAAAGGGCATGTATGAAGAGGTTAATGAATGTCGACGAAGCGAAAGAGGTATGTCGTGATCGTGTCAAATGGCGCTCAATTGTCTCTGCCTACCCCGCAAGGGATCTGGCGTGAAGATATGTATGTATGTATGTATTTATTTTGGTTTCATGTTACCTACTTTATTATAATTACATTCAACAGTGCACTAATTTATGATATCATAAACTGAGAATTACACCTATTTTATTTTTATTTATTGGTTTTATTTAAGGGTATAGTGAAAAACAATGCTGCGGCATGACTGTTGCTGCCTATGTTAACCTGAATACATACGAGTATGTTTCATAGCAGCTCATTTTCTTTTCTTCTTTCTTCCAAGTTTTATTATATTTTGTTTTTACTATTTATTACTTATTTTTTATTCTCTTTTCTAATTGTTATATCTAAGCTGTTTTTGGTAAAAAAACGTTTTATTTCTTTCCTAATTTTAGTTAATCCATTTGCAAAATAATTTATGTACCTAATACTATGTTAAAAATAAAAGTTAAGTATCATCACGACCGTTTCCCTTTCGGGATGGTCAGAAACCACGCTTATAAATAAGCGCATTCACATATTTAGCCAACTTTACTATAGGCCAATCATGACAAGTGGCAAGCTCATCGATGTCTCCAGCGTACCAAACTCTAGAAATATCACAAATAAATTAAATAATAATTAAATGTATTTATTTACATTAATAAATATTTTTGTGTCCCGACCAGGAATCGAACCCGGTACCTCCGAGTCTAAATCCACGGGTTTAACCGCTAGACCACGACGACAGTTTGCTAGTTGGCAGGTAATAAAATAATATTTTAAAAAATTAATAGGTTGTCTAGTGTCTGCAAAGCCTTATGACACGAGTGTCTGTCCTTACAAGATCAAGCCAGCGGCGTCGTTCACGATGTCGGTCAAATTCCTTCGTCTCACTCTCAACTATCATATAAAAGCTAATGAACCGACTTTTGTGGTTAAACTTGACAAATATATTATAACTACATAGTATATTTTATTACAAAAATATATAATAATAATAAATAATATAATAAATATTTCCAGACAGGTCACACAGCGCCATCTAATTTCTGTGGTAAGCTACGAGGCTTGTGTTACGGAAACTAGAAGGTTGATAAACTACATATTATACATATAAACACCCAGACCGAAACAAATTATACAATGTACAACTTGCCCCCGGTGGGAATCGAACCCACGACCTCCCGAGTTCAAGGCAACGTTTGTTACCACTAGACCACGGAGGCGGTCAGCAATGTCAGAAATGCAGTATTCGGGAAGTTACGTGACTCTCTTCCTATCGAACATACTACAGTGTTTATATATAGTTATATATAGTTTAGTAGGATGGAAGTATATATATATATATATGTAACGATTATTATGTACTATATGTAATGATGGGCGGCTAGGATGGGCGCAATTCGGGAAACTTCGACATATCTTCTCATCGTCCATACCACAGTGTTTGAAGACAAAAGTCTTCAACCAGTGCGTCCTCCCCGTAATGTCGTACGGCGCAGAGACGTGGACACTGACAGTGGGTCTGGTTCACAAATTCAAGGTCGCTCAGCGAGCTATGGAGAGAGCTATTTTATTTATTTATTTAAATACTTTATTGCACTTAAAAACCTAGTACATAGGCGAGCTATAACGCCATAAGGCATTCTTCACCAGCTAACCTTGGGGATCATGTAAGGTGATGGGCAGGATAAAGAAAAATATTAAAATAGCTTAAATTAGTAAATAAACATAATTACGCATTCATTAAATATACATATACATACACAATATAAAAAAAAAACAACACACATACATACTATATAATACATACATACATAAACATACAATATAAATAAATAGATATATATATAAATAAAAAGTCAAACAACTAATTCGAGAGACATACATTCTGTTTCTCAAGAAATAATGTGGTTAGAAGGTTTTTAAATACGTTAACGGACGGTGCACGCCTTATGGCCAGGGGTAGCTTGTTCCACTGACGAGCGGCAGCAACAGTGAAGGAATCTGAAGAGCTATGCTTGGTATTTCTCTGATGGATAGAATTCGAAACGTTGAAATTCGTCAGAGAACCAAAGTTACTGACATAGCATACAAAATTAGCAAGCTGAAATGGCAATGGGCCGGACACATCTGCCGCAGAACCGACGACCGATGGGGCAAACGGGTTCTGGAGTGGAGACCACGTACGGGACGACGCAGAGTGGGACGACCCCCCGCCAGATGGACGGATGACCTAAGGAGGGTCGCTGGTGGGGGTTGGATGAGGATTGCAAAAGACCGCGTGCAGTGGCGAGCCTTGGGGGAGGCCTATATCCAGCTGTGGAGAGACACAGACTACTGATGATGATGATATGTAATTGTATATTTATAATAATGCACCCCGCAATCCTCTACCACACTCACAAAGGTTAGCTGTTGTAAAATGCCGAAAGGTACGAAGTTCCCCTTGTGGGGGAAATTTCCAACTTCCTCACGGGGTGGTAAATGAGTGGACTGTATATGGTTTGGAGGGTTTAATGACGAGCCAGCTCTGTGAAGTACAAAAAAGGGGCAGAAGCACTTACCACTTACAGCAGCAGCTGACAACGTCTCAGTGGAGTCGAGCCCAGGATTTCAGAAGAAGACCAGCTAAAACTCTTTTCACACAAATGTCATTTCACATAGTACTATTAATCCAAGT
Source organism: Tinea semifulvella (assembly GCA_910589645.1). Taxonomy (NCBI): domain Eukaryota; kingdom Metazoa; phylum Arthropoda; class Insecta; order Lepidoptera; family Tineidae; genus Tinea; species Tinea semifulvella. Next base: position 7,994,803 of record OU342626.1, read on the forward strand.
AACAGTTCCGACCGATAAAATACACACGCGTGGTTATTTAGCACACAATGCTGCAGCACCAAAAATTGAACACACGCGATTCTTTTGGTTAAAGGATATTGTCCTAAAAACTGGACCACCACTGCTCTTTATTCTTTCGTGTTCAGAATTTGTATGCCCGGTTGTTTATATATCAGTCAATGTTTTGGTTTAATATTATTAGCATATAGACGGATTGAATAGCTATCGACAGACCGTGGCCATTGTTTGTGGTACCATCTGCAAGCGATTTAATCATCATTGTTTTATTTAAATCAAGATCTTATACAAGAGGCTTTGATAACTTTTCGGGTTATACAGAGCGGAAACAAAATAATTGTTAAATGTTTGTCTGCCAATAGAGTATGATAGTGGAAAAAGTAAAAAGTACATGCCGGGAGGGTTTGAACCGACCTTTGTAGAATTTTAAGGTAAGCGTTCTTACAACCGAGCCACCACCACGTACTATTCTTCACCAGCTAACTAAAATTAATTTAATGTTATCCAAACATATTATTTTTTTACAATTAAAAATGAGATTAAATGAGCGGATCTCTTCGTTCATAGACGCTGAACTCGGTTTAGTTTCTCCCTAAAAAGAATAAAAAATAAAAAACACATTAACACTAAACAACAATAGAAGAATAAAACATATGGAATTTCATGGTTTCGTCGATTGAATTCCTGACATACCTCGAAATCAAAAGGCACAACATAATAAAGCATTTCATAGATCTATATTAACTTAATTAAATGTTAATATGAGCGCAAAATAATAGACATATGTTTGGACTGGCCAACTTTATAGCAATTTATTGACCAAATACGTTGGGGGAATGAAATTTTCATTTCAATTTATTAACAATACCACAAGGTGTTAGTAGAACCGGGACTTTCCCTCTGTATAGCGAGGCTAATACGATGGCAGAAATAATTGCCAGCCTTCCTGTCTACAGATGTCTTCCTAAGCCGTTTGGACAACTCCCTGGCCAGGCATTTAGGGTCCTCATGGTCCTATGGTGCAAACTCGTTACCTGTACATTAGCGTATTTGCACAGCTTAAGATTATCAGCAGAAACTGTCGCACTTCTCGCGCTGGACGAGGTTGCATGAATGTGAGATGTGGCTAATGTTCCACGCAATCCCAGATGGTTCTTGGATCGCGGGTACTCCAGCAGTGATAAGAGCCCTTCAGATGATGTCGTTAAGAGCCGTGTGACGAGGAATGCAGAAAGCCCATTGTGTCAGAAATGTTCCACTGGTTGCCCACACCGACAGTAATAATAATAATAATAGGTTAGATACTGTAGGCTCCGATATCCTTTCATGGTCAATGTATTTCGGTCAAGAAGATTCCCAACCGATGCTGAAGGAGCGACCTGCAGAGCGGATTGTCCCATACATAGTCTTTGGAATTTATTCTCATTATTTATATTATTTCCATGCCACATAGTAACTATTAATGAAATTAAGTCGGCATTTAGTCGAGTTAACGATGGACAACCAACAATGGCCAAGCAACAATCGGTCCAAAAGATCCAAGACGAACCAACAAAGGAACTAACTAACTTACCTTTACAATGACTATTAAAATTTAAGAGACGGTATTGATTTTAGAATTTTTGTAAAAAAATTAACATGATATCAATAAAGTATCATCCTTTGCGGGGTGGTCAGAAACCACGCTTTTTTAAAGAAGCGGAATTACATTTAACCAAGTTTACTATACGAGTAGGCTCATCATCAAATGTGACAAGTTCATCGATGTATCTAGCGTAATCGGGAAGCATCACAATTAAATTAAATAATAATTTTATTTATTTATTTACCTCCTAGTCTAAATCCACGGACTTAACCGTTAGTCCTCGGAGGCAATCGACTAGCGTAATGATTTCTTATAATGTGCCAAACAAAAAGTATGATCATTACATTCATCATCATTACAGCGCCTAGAACACGGCGTCCTAGACCTCCACTGCTGGAGATGGGCCTTCCAGAACATATATCTGGAGAATTTGGACTACACTTGCCACGCTGGCCAGACGGCTTGGCGAGGATATGATGTATTTTATTTAGGACAATTTATTAACGATTACACAAATTGGTATTAGTGGAACCGGAACTCTTTCGGTACTCTCCGAGACACTGAAACGGTGGTGTTGTAAATCTATGACAAATGTACGTAAGAAAAGTGCATTTCTCATTGGTACATGCCAGGTGGGTCTGAACCGACCTTTGTAGGATTTAAGGTACGCGTTCTTACAACCGAGCCACCACCGCGCCATCAAAGTATGATACCGTCCCTTAAATCAATGATTTATTCACAAAAATACGAGAAAAGGGTACGATATTAGAAACGATTTTTCATAACGCAGTTGGTAGCAAATGGTCGAATAAAAAAATGTTTAATATTGCCGCCTCTTGATAAAAAGCGCGGTCTTTTGTCGTCGGACGTCAAAGATCTTCGAAATTATAGATACCGCATTTTGTACAAAATTAATGAAATGAAATGAAATAATTTATTTGTCAGAAACATGGTAGGTACAGGGATGTAAATTATTATATGTAATTATATCACATGATTCGCTATTTCTAGCATACAAATATTTATTTAGTCACTTGACTTTGTCGATATTCTTTTGTCGAATAAAAACATTTATTAACCAGCATTTGTTTGACTCTTAATTTGAACAGTTTTAGTGGCAGCTCCCTTATAGTAACTGAAAGCTTATTAAATATCTTTGTCGCCATTGCATAACAATTTCGGCTATATTGAGTACTTTTATAAGCTGGAATAATTATTCTACTAGGATAACGCGTTTTAAAATTGCAATTATCCCCAAGAGTTTTAAAAAGTTAACATTATAGATATTAACTACATCTTCAAATTTTGTCAATCAATAGTTTTATTTAAATTTATTCGAAGTAATATACAACCAGTATAAAATAATTACAATATAAAAGCTACCTAAATAATAAAATTAAAAATAAACCAAACTATAAATGAAAAATGTCCTCTAGAGATGTCCCATCCAAGATAGTCCCAAGGTGACTGGCAACATTTCCCCTCTGTATAGCGAGGCTAATACGTTGGCAGAAATAATTGCCAGCCTTCCTGTCTCCAGTCCTTTCTGTCAGCCGCTTTGACAACTCCTTGGCCAAGCGCCTCGCTGACGGTCCCCATGGGCCCATTTAACCAAGTTTACTATACGAGTAGGCTCATCATCAAATGTGACAAGTTCATCGATGTATCTAGCGTAATCGGGAAGCATCACAATTAAATTAAATAATAATTTTATTTATTTATTTACCTCCTAGTCTAAATCCACGGACTTAACCGTTAGTCCTCGGAGGCAATCGACTAGCGTAATGATTTCTTATAATGTGCCAAACAAAAAGTATGATCATTACATTCATCATCATTACAGCGCCTAGAACACGGCGTCCTAGACCTCCACTGCTGGAGATGGGCCTTCCAGAACATATATCTGGAGAATTTGGACTACACTTGCCACGCTGGCCAGACGGCTTGGCGAGGATATGATGTATTTTATTTAGGACAATTTATTAACGATTACACAAATTGGTATTAGTGGAACCGGAACTCTTTCGGTACTCTCCGAGACACTGAAACGGTGGTGTTGTAAATCTATGACAAATGTACGTAAGAAAAGTGCATTTCTCATTGGTACATGCCAGGTGGGTCTGAACCGACCTTTGTAGGATTTAAGGTACGCGTTCTTACAACCGAGCCACCACCGCGCCATCAAAGTATGATACCGTCCCTTAAATCAATGATTTATTCACAAAAATACGAGAAAAGGGTACGATATTAGAAACGATTTTTCATAACGCAGTTGGTAGCAAATGGTCGAATAAAAAAATGTTTAATATTGCCGCCTCTTGATAAAAAGCGCGGTCTTTTGTCGTCGGACGTCAAAGATCTTCGAAATTATAGATACCGCATTTTGTACAAAATTAATGAAATGAAATGAAATAATTTATTTGTCAGAAACATGGTAGGTACAGGGATGTAAATTATTATATGTAATTATATCACATGATTCGCTATTTCTAGCATACAAATATTTATTTAGTCACTTGACTTTGTCGAGCTTAGTGTCTAGGTATTCTTTTGTCGAATAAAAACATTTATTAACCAGCATTTGTTTGACTCTTAATTTGAACAGTTTTAGTGGCAGCTCCCTTATAGTAACTGAAAGCTTATTAAATATCTTTGTCGCCATTGCATAACAATTTCGGCTATATTGAGTACTTTTATAAGCTGGAATAATTATTCTACTAGGATAACGCGTTTTAAAATTGCAATTATCCCCAAGAGTTTTAAAAAGTTAACATTATAGATATTAACTACATCTTCAAATTTTGTCAATCAATAGTTTTATTTAAATTTATTCGAAGTAATATACAACCAGTATAAAATAATTACAATATAAAAGCTACCTAAATAATAAAATTAAAAATAAACCAAACTATAAATGAAAAATGTCCTCTAGAGATGTCCCATCCAAGATAGTCCCAAGGTGACTGGCAACATTTCCCCTCTGTATAGCGAGGCTAATACGTTGGCAGAAATAATTGCCAGCCTTCCTGTCTCCAGTCCTTTCTGTCAGCCGCTTTGACAACTCCTTGGCCAAGCGCCTCGCTGACGGTCCCCATGGGCCCATCGTCTCGACCCCAAACGGCGCAAACTCGTAACCGGAACCAAGGTTAGCATATTTGCGCAATTTGAGGTTCTCTGCAGAAAAAGCCGCATATACCAATAGATTAATTTTATTTATTTTCATTATTATAGAATGGATTAATAGATATCATTGCATAGAATTCTCTGTGTTCTACAAGCTGTGATGATGCCAGGGCCTAAATCTGCAACTCAATAACTTGACGATCGCTGCACATCCTAGACTAATTCCAGATAAATTGCAAAGTAAGAATTAAGACATTGTGAAACAATTTACATTTTCGAACATTGATGATTCCATAACCTTATTCCTTTATTGATATTTCGCAACACACTTTCGCCACACGCATAGGTCAAAATATACACCCCATGCTATAGCTACTATCCATACGTACATATAAACATGAATACTATTCCATCTATCACACGCTGGTAATGTGGAATGCTCTCCCAGATAGTGTTGTTGCCCATTCCTATAACCCGGAGTCCTTGTTTCTGAGAATCCTTTCATTGCCCAGTGTCAACTAGCTGTCCCCTTTATGACCGGGGCAACCTTAGTATAGGGGACAGAGGTCTTGTACCAAATTAAGATTTTAATTAAGTAAGAAATTAATATTGTATTTTTACAGTATTGTATATGCTTTTTTTGTGTCAATAAACTATTATTATTATTAAGTAAAAGTGTGAAAAAACATCTTGATCTTGGTCCGCATATAATGGTAGAGACTGACGTCGATCGTCAGCCAGTTGCTAAATTTTTTTTACGTCGCGTATCGCTTACTATCGCGGTAACACAATGTAGCGATTATAATCGACACTGCCCAAGGATAAACATGTCTATCTCAGTACCAATATATATAAAAAAACTTATTTTGAGACAGTTTTTTCCGGCGAATACCACATCTTTATAATTTCAACATCAATGTGTGACACCAAATTTATCCTAAACCTCCCGTTGTGTTATGTTCTGTAGTTAACTGCCCTTTTGACCATGAATAAAAATAATAACTAAGTATTCGATTAAAGAACAGCGGCGTCGCGTCGGCCAATGGCAGACATATATTTTCTTTGATTACGAAAAAATAACTGAAGTGTACTGATACGAATTTATAGCACTACATGTGATATCTATCAGTTTGTATCGCAATTTTTATGCCTATACTATACTATACTATACTATACTATACTATACTATACTATACTATACTATACTATACTATACTATACTATACTATACTATACTATACTATACTATACTATACTATACTATACTATACTATACTATACTATACTATACTATACTATACTATACTATACTATACTATACTACTATACTGTAAATCTATTAATACAAACACTTAAAAGTTGATACCGTCCAAAATAAGAACATGTTACTCATTTTTTTAAATCCTTATCCAAATAAGTTATAATGTTTTCAAGACTGTTTCAATCAATGTAGATTTTTGAATTGTTCTAATCAGCTATTCCATTCAATAGAGATTACGAATTTAATAAGACATAGAAACAGAAAAAAATAATAATTTAATAAAAAGAAAAATAAGACGTTAAAATCTAAATATGACATGCCTGTCAGGTGCCTAAAGGTTTTTTTTGTGTACGACACAACGGGCAACGCTGGGTCAAACAGCTAGTATAAACAAACAAAAATAGTAACACAATATTTGGTCATCCTTTTAACGGTGGATACATATTCATATTCAAAGAAATCAACAAAACTCCATCAAAAGCCATTAACATAGAGGTTACAAAGCGTCCACTTTTTATTCGACATTTTGTTAATATCGAATCTACAATAAGAATTTTATATTGTTGATGATACCTTAGTTACACGTTTCCATTATATTAAATTGCGTCGCTGAACGAGTGCTACAAGCTACATATTGTACATTGTTTATTTATTTTTGTCATTTAAAATGTCCTCTTATATTTTCATTTTTAGTGTGTTATTCTAAGTTAATTCTAAACAAGCTGATTTTAAGATTTTTTATGTTATGGAAATTGTAAATTTTCTGTGATTAAAAGGGAGCAAAATTAAGAATTGTCTGACAACTGTCATGGGAACATTCTTGGAAAAATCTAGCTATAAGTTAATATAATTGGTGACTCCTATTCTTATCCAAATGTTACTTCATATATTATGACTTTTAAAAGCAATAGGTAATAAGGCAAAATGTTGTCACGAAACTGTTAAATTTTAATTCTCTTTTCTCAAATAAAAAATAATAATAATTAAAATAAAAAAAAACACTATCATAATTGCAACGACAAGGTTTCTAGGGTTAACAGCGCGCAAAAACTATATTGAAGGTAGTTTGACAATTTAGGCCTGTTTTAAACACAATTTGTTCAGATAGTTTTTGTTTCAATGTTTACTCTCGGCGAAGGTGTGGTGTGTTTCGATATAAAAGTAACAATTTAATTATATTCATAGTTTTAATAACGAAATATACAAAAGAATAGTGTTAAAAGTGCTACTGCAGCACACAGTTGCCGAGAGGCTGGTTACAGTAAAACAATGTTTAATGAGGATGGGAATGCACTGTATTATTAATTTATGTAAGTACTCATATAGTTTTATTGTGTCAATATAGGAAAACTGCCTTCTGGAGCTCAGAATTTCTTTTCCAGAAGGCAGTGCTCACTAACTGAAATTATTGATTAGGAACATTTATTCGACTTCATGTTGTGGGTCTTTTCTATTTTTGATTCCCACGGAACGGTAAGTTCAACAAGATTAACTTTTTTTCAAGTTCCGAGAAAACACCAAGATGTCTGGAGACATATACAGCTAGTTCATCTGGTATCGTATAATGATTTCTCAGTTTGATGCGGCGCCAAGGATCGAGGTGGGCTTGCATTTAGTTTTCGTACTTTCATTTACAAATGTGATCAAAATTTTATGTGTAGTCTACGTTTAGTTTAATTTAGTATAATGGAAACGTATCCCACTATTTGGTATGTCGCGACGTTTGAATTACGTGGGTTGATCATACGAATCGGATGATAAAATACAGTAAGCGTTCTTGTTTTTCTATAATTTGAATGTTTTTATTGTATTTGATGACAGCTCATTAAAATTTATATTTCATTCAACGTATGTTTGTTATGTTAATTTAAAATGATTTTGTGTTACGTAACTACAACTAGAAAGTTATAGAAGCATCGTGGACGTGTGCTGTTGGCGGATAATGTTAGGCATAACATGGACGGAGTTCCGAACAAACAAATCTATACTGTAGGAACTGAGGATTAGACAACGCCTTTCCTCTACTGTACAATCACACGTTCTCATTTTCTTTAGAGAAACATCCATCGAACGCCTGGTGCCACTAGCACTCAAATGTTGACTCAAATCGTGGTTGACCACTCTACAAAGAGTGTAGCGAGTAAGAAGAAAAAGACTTGTGCTCTGTACAATGATAAAAAAAATGTAGTATGTAAATGTATCGATTATTGATAAGACTAATGTTGTTATTACTATATTTTACTGTGCACGTGAATACGTCAGAATACGCATGAGAGTACGGTTAATGCAGTAGAAATGCGGTCGTTGCGGCGGATATGTGGCGTCACTTTCACGTTGCGTCGAAATACGGAAAAGGGTTCGGGCATGTTGAAAGGATGAGCGATGAAAGATTGACGAACCAGATATATAATGCGAAAGTTGTGGGTGAAAGAGGTCCTGGCAGACCGAGACTCACATATCACGATCAAATAAATAAAACACTGACTGAAGGTGCATTAAAAAGTCTTCGAAATCAAAGGGCATGTAAAGGGTTAATGAATGTCGACGAAGCGAAAGAGGTATGTCGTGATCGTGTCAAATTGCGCTCAATTGTGTCTGCCTACCCCGCGTAAAGATATGTATGTATTGTACTGTGCATATAAGTTATTTGGAATATAATATGTATGTAGTTTTCGTATCATTCAAGTCCTATAGGCGTAGGCAATAATAATTGGCAGCCTTTCTATCTCCAGATTTATCCGTCAGCCGTTCTGACAACTACTTGGACAGACGCTTCTCGAAACCGCTGCACTCCCCTTTCTGGACGAGGTCGCCTGGATGTGAGATGAACCTAATGTGTCTACACACGTCGTATCCCACACCAGAGACCTTCAAAGTATCCACGGCCTAACAGTCGTTCCGTCGGGTCTCTTGCCATCGCTCCGCACAATCCCAGATGGTTCTAAGATTGCGGGTACTTCAGCAGTGACAAGAGCCCTTCGGATGATGTCGTTGAGAGCCGCGTGACGAGGAATGCGGCCAGCACTTCTAGAAGGCCCGTGGTGTCCGAAATGATCGACTGGTTCTTCGCATCGACACTGGTGCGGGTGGACAGTCCTGGCTCCGCCATGGTCAATGTATTTCTATCAAGGAGTGTGCCAACTAATGCTGAGGTAAAAGCCTGCAATTAAAGACCCGAAATAGAGAGAAAGAATTTCTAGTGGAAACGGCCATGGGGCGAGCCTTTTATTTATCTTTTATTTGATCTCTTTACTATCTTAAAACATCATTAAAATTAATTACTTGAACAAATTCATAGAATTCCCAAGATTTTTTTAACAATGAGTTATAATATTTTATACTAAATTTTGAAGGGCAGACATGATGACGCCTCTATGTAACAAAAGAAACGAAAATTTCAAACACTTTAAAATTTATATCGTATCTATTATAGACATAGATTTGGGACGCATTTTTTTAATAATATGTAACCCAGATGTTTTTTTTTAAATTAAAAGACTGACTCCGTGGTCTAGCGGTTAAATCCGTGCATTAGGACTAAAATTAATTAAAATAAATTTGTTTATATGGATAAATAAACTAATGCAGAAAAATAATGTTTACGAAATATAAAATAATAATTACAAACTACTAAAATAAAATTAAATAACGATAAACTAAACCTAATAAAAAATAAAGTCCCATCGGAGATAGTCCCAAGAAGCCTGGCAACATTTCCCTTCTGTATAGCGTATAATAAATACGTTTGCAGAAATAATTGCCAGCCTTCCTATCTCCAGATCCGTCAGCCGTTCTGACAACACCTTGGCCAGACGCTTGGCTTAGGGGCAAACTCTAAACCGCTGCACTCCCCGCGCTGGACAAGGATGCCTGGATGTGAGTTGGGGCTAATGTTTCTACACATGTCGCATCCAACACCAGAGACCTGCCAAGTTTCTACGGCCAAACGGTCATGCCGTCGGGTCTCTTGCCATCGCTCCGCGCGATCCCAGAGGGTTCTAGGATAGCGGGTACTCCAGCAGTGACAAGAGCCCTACGGATGATATCGCTGAGAGCCGCGTGAAAGCGTGATAACAAGAAAGCCCGTGTTGTCTAAGATGTTAAAATAATATGTAATTGTATATTTCGAGTTTGATACGCTGGAGACATGGACGTTCTTGTCACTTGTCATGATTGGCCTATAGTAAAGCTGGCTAAAAATGAATCCGCTTATTTAAAAACGTGATTTCTGACCACCGCGGGAGGGATACGGTTGAGAATAATAATAATAAATTATTTATTGTAAAAAACCAAAACAAGTGCAGGTACATAGGCGAGCTTAATGCCGTAAATGCATTTTCTACCAACTAACCTTTGTGACTGAGATATGTAATAAGCGGGTGCAGAAGGTTACGAAGAAAATAGATAGTTGAAATTATTTATTACTATATAAAACACAAATTAAAAACATACATATAAGAACTATACTTATACATAAATAAATCTCATACGTTAACAAATAAATATATACCTAAATATAAAATACATATATATTCATATATATAATAAGTGAGTTATGGCGACTTATTCTGTTTGTGAAGTAAGTATTTGTATAATTTATATTTAAATATTTTAAGAGATGGTTCCTGTCTGATAATTCAAGGAAGTCTGTTCCACTGGCGAGCTGAGATACAGTAAAGGAATCTGAATATCTGCTGGAAGAGTGGGGAGGGATTTTAAGTAGGTTATTATGGGAAGAACGAAGTGAAAGGCTGTGAGAGTCATATAGGAATTGAAAACGATCTTTTAGGTAAGAGTTTGGTGCATTGGGATTATAAAGAATGCTGTAAAGAAACGAAAGACTATGTGAAGACCTGAGAAGATACTTTATATTTTTAAAATTGAATATAAAATCTAAAAAAAAACACACGTTGTCTTAAAAATCACCATTCTAAATAATCATTTAAAATTGATTGTCTACACTCACAATAATATATACGTCAATGGCTCCTATAATTTGTCAAGGTCAGCATGATTTTGGTAAATTTTGATCCTCCCCTACATATGTCACCATCTATTGTATTCCAGAAATGGTAGCCAAATTTTACAAAAGAATTCCTAACTTGCCCTTTTTTCACCTGTTAATGGCATTTTAAAATGCGAGATATTTTTTTTATGTTGTGGCATATAAGCACCTGTTTATAGTTTGTAGCTCTACCCAATAATTTATCTTTTTTTTATTTATATATACTAGCTCGACATGTGACCTTGCGCCCACCTGACTTCCCAGTGGCGCGCAAGGTCCATGAATGTTACCAACTGGAATCAGCCACTAATAACTGACATCAGTCCCTAAAGCTTGGCTGGACATGACGGCTATTTAAGCCTGATCCTGAAACGTTTGAATACACTTTACGCGAGTTTATCGGCACGAACGGTAAATACTTCCCCGCCCCGGCAGGCTGGGCAAATTACCACAATCAGTCCACCTACCACCTATTTGTTGTGTTCGTTGAAAGTATGTGCCATTTGCAATGATGTCAAATGCTAATTTTTACTCTTAAGAAGACCGCCTCCGTGGTCTAGTGGTAACAAATGTTGCCGTGAACTCGGGAGGCACGATTCCCACCGGGGGCAAGTTGTACATTATATAATTTGTCTCAGTCTGGGTGTTTATATGTATAATATGTATATGTTTACAAAAAAAAAAAGTATAATATGTAGTTTATCAACCATCTAGTTTCCGTAACACAAGCCTCGTAGTATCACGGAAAAAAAAAAAAAAATGTATGCTTGCCATGGTAATATTTATGTAAGTAAAGTATAATACCGCTTGAAACAAGACTTACTAAAAACAAGACTTACTGAAAAACAAGACTTACTGAAAAATAACGACTTACTAAAAAACACGACTTACTGAAAAACGAGACTTACTAAAAAACAAGACTTACTGAAAAACAAGACTTATTGAAAAACAAGACTTACTGAAAGATTCCACTGTTGAAGATGGACCTTCCAGACATTTCCGACGAACTCGGTTGGTGAGGGTCTGATCTCAAGTTTTAATGACAATTTATTAACAATCCCATAAGTTGGTATTGATTGAACTACGGATTAACGTGCTCGAGAATGGTGGTGTTGCAACAAATGTACCTAAGAAAAGTGTATTTCTCATTGGTACATGCCGAGAGACTAAGTGGTTTTAGTTGTCTGATAGTTATGTTGCCAACATATCACATTACTATTATATAATGGTGCGCCTATAAATATGACCCGTACAAGATTAATCGTCAATAATTTCTAAATACACAACCGTTTTTAATATCGTTAGCGCAAAATGTCACCAAGAGATAGCGATAGAATTTCAATCCGGCTCGAAGGACCAATAAATATACGCTAATTGCAAAAGCGCGTAATCCATTGCGCACGGTTGTACGCAAGTAATATTTATATTTACAGTGTTACAGTGAGTTACTGGGAAGCACTTAGTAAGTCGCAATTGTACTTGAACTATAAATATAGAGATGCCAATTGAAAAGGTCCTGCTGGAACGTATTTACTGGGTAGAGATATTGGCATGAATTGGCTGTAATAGCCCTTTTTTCGTTGACGGAATATTCTGGGGACAGAATGGCTGGCAATTATTTCGGCTAACTATATTTGACAAATAAGAATAAGATGTCAAAATCAAAGTCAAAATATGTTCTGGTCACGTAAACCAATTACAGGTATTTTAAATAATAATAATTATTATACTATAAAGTCTATTAAAATATTAACTTATTTTTCCTAAAAATATAGACCTAACTTAAGGTTCAGTATTCGACTCCCGAAAAAGTAGTGTGTGTATCAGGAGATATGTACTTACAGCTGAACCTTATTATGCTAGCATTATTTTGTATCTAACCTACCCATCACCAAGCATTATTATTTTTGCATATTGCATACGAGTCTCCATCTATGTGGTTCAAACGAGTTGTGTTTTGACGGCCAATTCAAATCGGTTTTGTAACATCGAAGTTGTGGAGTAAGTTATAGGTTTCCCAATTAAGGGTGCACTCCCCGCTGCGAGTGCCCACTAGCGGGTGCAGACTGGGCCAAACTATTACAGAAATGCCCTAAGGCCAGGCACTAAATCAACAATCATGCTTCTGATTGATAGCATTTTACTTTTAAAAATCCACAATTATTTTCTGATACCTTGTGTAGAAGTCATGTTCAACGATCACAACCGACAACAACGCCACTGGAATTTGCTAAGCTGTTAGTCTTCCACTAACAGTTTACTCTTTGGACCACTTCGGTGCTTAATCTTCCACTAACAGAAGTAGAATCATTCTAAATAATTTAAATTATGGCGTGTCACAAATGCCTGTAATAGGTTTACGTGAATAAATATATTTTGACTTTGACTTTGACCATGTCGAGCCGAGACCGATCTGCGTGAGAAACGCCACTCTGGAAGTTGTGCGAGAATACGTCTACCTAGGACAGACCATTTAGTTACGCCCAGCTAACTTCAGCGAAGAAGCCGACGCCTTCAGCTAGGATGGGCGGCATTTGAGAAACTCCGTCATATCCTCGCATCTTCTGAAGAAGTCCACAAGTTTAATGTCGCTCAGAGACCTATGCATAGTATTTCTTTGATGGATAAAATTTTTATCGCTAATATTCGTCAGAGAACCAAAGTCACTGACATAGCTTTAAAATTTAACAAGATGAAGTAGCAGTGGGCCGGACACATCTGCCACAGAACCGACCACCAATGGGGCAAACGGGTTCTAGAGGGACGACGCAGATTAGGACGACCCCCGACAGATTGGCGGACCTAAAGAAGGTAGCTGGCGGAGGATGGTAAGAGTTGCAAAAGGCCGCGTACAGTGGCGAGCTTTCTAGCTGGCTTTCCAGCAGTGGAGAGACAATGACTAATGATGGTAATGATGACGTTGTGTAAATAATGCAAAATGTAGTCTGGTAAAGGCCCTTTGAATACCCTCCATTCCTTGAGACGATGCACAGTACTCTGGATTCCAGGCGATCTTAATTACCTACTTCTAACGAGGCTGTTACATATCTTTTCAATTCAATTCTTTTATTTTGCAAGTAGGCATAGGACAAAAAGAGATGTATTCTGCACTTATACACGTCAATTTTTACAGTATTTATATAAAACAATATAATTTTATAGTACATATTGGTGAATCTGGAGCAGTACATGATAACCATCATTTAGAAAGAGAAACAATAAAATAACACAATTATAAATACAGAATAACGCTTAACATTATAGCTGCTGTAGATAGGCATTGTCACACTATAAGCTAAGACAGACACAATTATAAAAATATAAATGTTAATGTCAGTTGAGATAATAGCTGCTGCATATAGGCATTGTCATATTATAAACTAAGACAGACACAATCATAAAAATAAAAATATAAATGTAAATATCTTAACGCCATATCGCTTGCAGGGTAGGCAGAGATAGTTAAGCGCCACTTGACACGATCACGACACACCTCTTTTGATGCACCTTCAGCCACGAGGCTGTTGTATGATACTATATAAGTTTTGACTTTTTTAAAACCTATACAGTTCTGATTTAGGAATAAATAGGCCACCCTGAGCATGTTCCTTACCTTACCTTTTCTTCTCTGTACCGCAACCTAACCACACGCAGGGGCCCAAAGTATGCACCCCTATACCTTAGCCACTATCCCTACGCATACATCTCTTACATCTGTCTGCTACATCTGCTGAAGATATGGAATGCTTTGCGAAGTGTGAAAAATCATCTTGATAGGCCGGCATAATGGTAGGACTAATATCAGTTGCGTGCAACCAGTGCGTTCTTCCAGTAATGTCGTATGGTGCAGAAACGGGGACACTGACGGTAGGTCTGGTCCACAAGTTCAAGGTCGCTCAGCGAGCTATGGAGAGAGCTATGCTCGGGATTTCACTAAAAGATAAAGTCAGAAACGTTGACATCCGTCAAAGAACCAAGGTTACCGATATAGCTTTTAAAATTAGCAAGCTGAAGTGGCAATGGGCTGATGGGATGAGGATGGCAGAAGATCGTGTGAAGTGGCGAGCCTTGGGGGAGGCCTACGTCCAGCAGTGGAGAGACACAGGCTGATGATGATGAATGTCAGTTGCCCCCATTCTCGGACCTCGCGTCCATCAGAAAGGCACGATGTCACATATCGTGCCCAGTATAAAAAATAATACAGACGTTGCTGACCTTTGAGTGACGTGTGAAGTTAAGCCAGCATAGTTGTGTTGGTGTCAGTAGTTCCTATTCTTGGAATTCACTTGACGTGGCCAAGTTGTAACATGTCACAAAATTTAATAGCATCTCACTTTGACGTTTTGAAGCAAGACTTTGGCTAAACCCCGTCTTAGAAACGATTATTAATCCTCGCCTTAGAGATTGCCCTGCGGCTAACTATAGTCTATGAATCACAACACAAATAGTGATTTACTACAGCAAGTTCCCACATTATCTGCCCACATCGTATTTATGTATGAAATACAGATTTAATGCCTAAGTACAGACATGAATAGGGTTAGTCAACAGCCTATAAGCAATGTCAAAAAAGCTTGGATATAAGACAACTCCTCAGCATCTCGCCTCACTTGGCCTTTTCTAGTATATGATTTCAACAGAACCCTACTGTCATAAGTCTTGGCTTAGATTATCCCAGGGTGCTGACTTCGGAACATTCTTCTGAGGAGAGAAAAAAATCGGATCTGAAAAGACCACCTGAATTATGCAAATATTTACGTCTAAGGAAATATTAAATTCTAACCAGCTCCCAGGGTAATGCAATTTTATCCCTTCCAAAAGTTCTCAGAGATGGAGCCGAGACTATTTCAAAAGAAGAAAGTGACAAAGAGGTTATAAAATCCTTTCTCAGTAAATATGAAGAGCCTGGAATCAAATTTCATTCATTCTACAAATAAAGGCATGTCAATAAATTCTGATAGTTTATAAAAGCATTATTTTGGAAGAAGATTTGAAAGTAGACGTTGACTTGTAATACACAATATATAACGGACCCAACAGTCAGGGTCATGTAAAGGCGATGGCAGGGCACTGGTATGTGATGAGACATGTGTAGACATCTCACATCCAGGCGACTTCTATAATCGCGGAAAGCGCGGCGGCTTCTGCTGAAAAACTCAAGCTGCGCAAATAGGCCAACCTTGGTACGCTATTTGGGGTAGAGACAATGGACCCATTGGGACTCTCAGCCAAGCGTCTAAACAGGTGACAAAAAAGTCTGGAGACAAGAAGACTGACAATAATTTCTGCCAACGTATTAGCCTCGCTGTGCAGAGAAGAAATGTTGCCAGTCTTTTTGGGACTATATCTGATAGTGGTAATTTATTTATTTATTATCAGCCTGTGTCTGTTCACTCTGTGGATATAGGCCTCACCCAAGGCTCGCCATTTCGAACGATCTTCCGCCACCCTCATCCAGGCCCAGCGACCATTTTTACCATCTGGTGGGGGACATCCGTCGTCTTTCTTAACTAGAGTAGAGAGTAGTGATTCAGGTACTCAAAACAATCACTAAGATAAGCGTCCTATACTTGGTCTCCATTCCAGAACCCGTCTGCTCCATTGGACATCGGTTCTGCAACAGACATTGATATATATATTTTAGTAGCTGCCTCCGTAGTCTAGCGGTTAAGTCCGTGTTTTTTAAATTTAGACTCGGCGGTACCGGGTTCGATTCCTGGTCGGGATACAAAAATATTTATTAATGTGAATAAATACAATATTTTAATATTTAATTTATTTATCAAATTTCTCGAGTTTGGTACGCTGTGGAGACATCGACGAGCTTGCCACTAGTCATGATTGGTCAATTGTAAAGTGAATCCGCTTATTTATGGCATGGTTTCTGACCGGAAAGGGAAACGGTCGTGATGATACTTTTTTTTTAGATTATCTGTAAAATAGTCTTGCAGTAGTATGTATAATGTGTAGTGATCATATTGCCCTTCCAATCATGACGTATCTCAAATCCCACTCTACCAAAGTAGGTGATCAGTTACAAATCAGCTGTCAGCTAATTAAAAGTAAACATAATTTTAGAACACATTGGATGATACCAAAATCGCCTGAAGCTCAGCGTGATGGATAGAATTGGGACCAATCATAATATCACAGAGCATAACGCGACAGAGGTAGCAAACATTTGAATATGTAGGTGGTTATTCGGCCATGGAATAAATATTGTTGGCTGCAATCGACATCCTTTGCCTTGACTTATTTAGGAAGCCCCCTGACAATGTAGATTTTGACATGCCATCCTTAAAAAAAAAACAGGAAAGTTCTTCGCGCCATTTTGCGTGGACATGTCAAGTGTAGGTTTTTGTTTTGTAAATTAATTTACTGTGAATATTATTGGTCAAAAGTGGTGTTGTTTTGTGTAATAATCTGCTACAATGTGAATAATTATGGAAAACGATAAATTGGACTTTAAATATGGGGCACAAGTTGCAGTTTATTTTTTGCGGTTTTCCCGCGCTGTCAACTCCCATATTTTACCCGACGTGTTTGAGCTATGGTGCCGCGAGTGACTCCAAGAAAAGCATCAAATTCTGCAGCATCTGGAATTTGATGATGACCTCATTAACTCATGAAAAAGAAAGAAATATTACGTCAGACTTGACTGTATGGGCTAGACCCTTTGCCTTCCCTATCACCTCATTCATCATCAATCGGGAAAAAATAACAAAAAAAAAAAATACTTTCTTTTAAACTTAAATGCAAATTCAATTAATACGAATACTATAAATTCATCCTACTGTATATTGTTACCCTCTAAGCTTGGGTATGTATTGAATTAAAATAGTATGGGTCACTTCATGGCCACGTGCAGTAGATGCATTTTAATTTGTGCACCACCGCTATGGTCGCACCAACTACATAGTATCTTGTCTTGGTGTGGACTGAACTGGTGGTGGACTGGAGTGGTGGTGGATCTAGAGACGGAACGTAACAATCCTACAAAGGTCGGTTCAATCCCACCCGGCGTGTACCAATGAGAAATACACTTTTCTTACGTACATTGGTCATAGATTTACAACACCACCGTTCCCGTGCCTCGGAGAGCACGTTAAGCCGTCGGTCCCGGTTCCACTAATGCCAACTTGTGGAATCGTTAATAAATTGTCATTAAAAATTTACATTATATCCTCGCCAAGCCGTCTGGCCAACGTGGCGAGTGTAGGCCAAATTCTCCAGATATATGTTCTGGAAGGCCCATCTCCAGCAGTGGAGGTCTAGGACGCTGTGTTCTAGGGGCTGTAATGATAAAAATTAATGATGGAGCACTTACCAACGGCGCAAGTTCACATTTCGTGCTGGTATTAAAAAAGTTATTCTCCGTGCCACTGTTGTCAATCCATGCGTTAAAAATGCCTCTGAACTTTGTGTGATCTGTGTAGCTCCATTCATCAGCATGTAATCGTTCTCCCTTCATTTGAATCATTAATTTCTTTGTCTCTCATTGTCAGTTGTAATTGAGAAGCAAACACCAGTTAAATGTCTCGTATCTTCTCGATAGTCTATGAATGAAAAACGACCTGTCGACTGATTCGTGCTTAATGAATCCTAACACTACGGGCACAGATAATGAGAAAAAGGTTGACCAATAACTTTTAAGCTGCCGAGCATTCAACAACATTTTTTAAATTTATGAATTTAGTTAATCAAAGTATATGTTTTTATATCCAATTTATATTTTAAACATCTTCATTATGCAAATTTTCGAACGCACCTGTCAAACATGATTTTTAATCGGTGATGCACACTCGTCTATATTTATTTTACGAGTTTCATTGTATCAACTCAACCAACATAGTCACGTAAATAATGACGTTAATTTGTGGTTGTCCCGACTGTTAAATCCACTATGTTATAAATATAAAATTATTTCAACGGTGTAGTTAGCGGTTATCAAACTTTTTGGCGACGAAACCCTTGGGTATGTTTTTTTTTTCAATTTAGATTTTTATTTATTTCTTGTCAGTTTTTAATTAAAGTTATTATTTTTTTATTCATTAAATTATTCATTTATTTATTTATTTTATTGCGCATAAAGTCGCTCACTATCCACCATTCTACTCCACTTCCTACCTAACCTAATACTCTTTCCATAAATATATTGACGGCAGACCTGCTTAGGCCCAATTCTAGAATAACCATCATCATGACCCTTGCGGGGTGGTCAGACTCACTCTATTTTTTTAATGAAGAAACTGATACGCATTTAAATTATATCATTTCTTTAAAACGTATGACAGGATGATGGCAAATTGTAAATTTAACTGTCCACCTTGAACCAACATATTTCAATCTGGAAACAATCTCATTAAAATTCGAATTAGCAAGTCCTCGAATGACAAAGGAGATTCACATTCCGAAGAACATTGGCCCCAGTTGGTTTTAAGGCGTGTTTACATTGGCAAAAGATAACCTAATTGCGTAACTTACGCTCCTACTATCAATTGAAAGATTTAGTAAAAAAAAAGTTTACAAAAAAATGTTTAAAAAAATTAAATGCAAGCTCACCTGGATTCTTGGCGCTGCATCAGACTGGAGAATTCTTATGAATAAAGTTGAACATAATTATAGGATCCCAGATGAACTAGCTGTATAAGCCAGACATCCTAATGTTTTCTCTGAATTTGAAAAAAGTTATTCTTATTAAACCTACATTTCCGTGGGAATTAAATATCCCAAAAGACCACAGTATGAAGTCGAAAAAATATTATGACCCCACAGAAGAAATGATCAGGAACCGGTTCAAAACTCAGCTTTACGCAGTGGAAGTTGTTGCGAGAGGAATTTCAGCAAAATCTTTCTAAATCTGAAAGAATTAGGCCAAAGTAGGTCTGCTGTCAATACATTTATGGAACGACTCCAAGACGCTTTAGGAGGTGGAGGTGTTAAGAGAAACTAGTTATCCAATTTAGTGATAAATTTATTGTTTTTTTTTTTTAAAGACGGTGAATCGATAAATCATCAATGATACGCCCCCTGCCTGAAGGGTCAACGCGGGTGGGGGTCGCATGTCCGACTCATCCGTGAAGCTTCCTAAGGAAGCCCCAGGGCGCCTACGGACTAAAACCCTATAAACCGTCTCTCTCTCACTGTTGGCCCTACGTGCCTATACAGCTAAGTCTGAGTCGTATGGCTACGGAGTGAAGGCACTCGTTATAAATTATTAATTATATATTATTATACTCGCAATAAATTTATTGTTTTTTTTTTTTTTTTTTTTATAGACGGTGAATCAATAAATCATCAATGATACGCCCCCTGCCTGAAGGGCCAACGCGAGTGGGGGTCGCATGCCCGACTCATCCGTGAAGCTTCCTAGTGAAGCCCCAGGGCGCCTACGGACTAAAATCCTATAAACCGTCTCTATCTCACTGTTGGCCCTGTGTGCCTTTACAGCTAAGTCTGAGTCGTGGCTACGGAGTGAAGGCACCCGTAAACCTAAGTACAACTAAATTACTTAAACTCTACAGTGGTTGTGACCCGCAAAGCTGATGAGCGAGAGACAGATATTGCTCTCTCACTACTATATAATCAGTCGCTCGAACCCGTCGATGGAAGTGCACGCATGCTGTGGCAGCTACAACACCATTAACGACGCTATTTTTAACTTTCATCGTTACATTAACAGAGACTTAATTTTCATGCAGCTCAGTCTAAGATTACCAAGACGGAATAGTTGATTGGAGAAGCCTTTAAGGAAACGTCTAATCGTAATGAATAATTTTAAGAAAATTCCAAGTAATTATAATAGGTGGTAGGCGGATTGGTGGTAGTAATTTGCCCAGTGTGCTGGGACGGGGAAGTATCCACCGTTCGTGCCGATAAACCCAGTAAAGTGTATCCACACGTTTCGGGATCAGGCTCGAATTGCCGTCATGCCCAGTCAAGCCGACATAGTGTTAGGAACTGATGTCAGTCATGAGTCTCTGATTCTAGTCTCTAGATCATGGACCTCGCACGCCACTTACCATCAGTCGAGCACAAGGTCAAATATCGGTTTAGTATATAAAAAAGGACGATTTGTAGACACTTTCACATGGATAAAGAACAAGTGCCAGCAGAAAGTAGTGCAACCAGCGCGCGGTTCGCGAACCATCCAGCAGTAGTCCCTACCCACCTTTAGGGTTACACATATGTGTCAAGTCGGTAAGTAAATCACACAGAGTCGTTACAAATAATGATTTACATCGGATAATTAAAAAAGGGTAATGTTATCTCTACTACCAATGCTTTGCCGATATCAAATCAATCGTAAAATTCATGGATTGGGATTTTTATAACATTTTATGAACCATAACGGTGGTGGTCTGGTTAAAACTGTTTCCCTAAAATCATGACATTCTCTGCCTGTCAGATCTTCGGGACAACGAGAATATTTATGTGAGGGTTTAGGTGTAATATATCAAATAAAATTAAATATATTATAACAATAATAATAATAAATATATTATTTAGACTATTTATATACTACATAAACATTAATTTAGACACTACGTACTACATGATTTCCGATGGTTCGGACATGTTGAAATGATGAGTGAAGAGAGATATATAATGCGAAAGTCGTGGGTAAAAGAGGCCCTGGCAGACCAAGACTTATCTATTACGATCAAATAAATAAAACAATAGCTGAAGGTGCATTAAAAAGCCATCGAAACAAACGGGCATGTATGAGAAGGTTGATGAATGTCGAAGAAGCGAAAGAGGTATGTCGTACACGTGGCAAGTGGCGCTCAATTGTCTCTGCCTACCCCGCAAGGGATTTGGCGTGAAGATATGTATGTACATGATAACCGATGATAGGATAAGAATAAGCAACAATCAAGGAAAATTTTATGATTTTTTTTAAAGTAAAAGTAAAGTATCATCACGACCGTTTCCCTTTCGGGGTGGTCAGAAACTACGCTTAAAAATAAGCGGATTCACATTAAGCCAACTTTACTATAGACTAATCTTGACAAGTGGCAAGTGGCTCCAGCATACCAAACTCAAGAAATATCTAAGTATATCACGCTATTAAAGTTGATTTTTGCGCGGCCGCTGTT
Organism: Tinea semifulvella; assembly: GCA_910589645.1. NCBI lineage: Eukaryota > Metazoa > Arthropoda > Insecta > Lepidoptera > Tineidae > Tinea > Tinea semifulvella. The sequence continues at coordinate 8,016,894 of OU342626.1, forward strand.
GTCGAGCGCTTGTAGAGTTGAAAATTAAATAATATTTTGTAATTATGACGCAACATCTGACGGAAATAACGAAATCCAATAATAATGTTTGCGACTAAGTAAAAGAATAAGACTACAGGGTTTAAAGAAGATGTACCGTTTTGCCGAATTTTATTAAAGCAGTAACATAAACGTGAAGACGAGACAAGACAACATTATATGACATAATACTTATGACATGTGACACAGTGATATGCGTACCGTTTTTTTTTTTTTAGTGGATCCCAGCGATGATTTGAAATAATTATTGCGAATGCCCGAGTCGTACAGAAGTTATTTTAAGAAGTAAAAAAGATTATTAAAGACAGAATGAAGTTTGATTCAATATGCCATTTCGAGTTTGGTGACTATAATAAATCAGGTCTTTTTTAGAGAAGGCCCAGAACAGCGTAAGCGACAGTTGTTTTTATACTGCCACTGCTGGATTCGCCTTCTCCAAAACTCACTAAGGCTTTTTGCCGACTTCCAGTTTTACGAGTAACTTTACAGGAGAACATGACGCCAGATTTCCGAATCGTGGTTCGTGCGTAATTCCGTCATAGTTTGGGAACTGGATACTCTCACTATTGACAGTTTGTTGTCAGCCTAGACATATGTACGTATGCTCTATCGGGCCAAGAACAGTTGTTTTTTTTATACCTGGCCAAGGTCATATTTTACGAAATTTTGTATCGCACAAAGTGTTCACAGTGAGAAATATTCTGATGGCGGGTACAATTTTAATTGCTTCTACTCTGTGTTGCTTTTTTCTAGGTTCTCGTCTTTCTCTTCGAATAAAAATACTCAAATGGACCAGGGGACTTGACATGTTCCTGCGGATTTATTGAAGCCCTCGCAACTTCAGCCTCGGTGTAGCCACAATGGACCACTGGGAGGCACTGGGTAATTGGGGGCCGTCTCCTAGTCTGCCATACAGTGGGCTATATGTAATGTTTATTTATAAATTTATAAATTCATTATTGCACTTAAAAAGATAACAGTTGAGTACAAGGGCGAACTTAATGCCTCTCGGCATTTTATACTAGCTAAGCTTTGGGAGTGTGGTAGACGATTGCGGGTGCATTAGAAATAAAAACAAATACTTAAACATACAAACATACCACTAAAAATATATAATAATAATATATACATTTAACTAAATTTATGTAAGAAATACATAACAAAATGAAGGAAAAAATACGTATAATTTACTCAACAAATAAAAAGAGACAAAATAGATATCAGGTAGTCGGATTATTTTGTTTATATTATTTATATATATTTATTGACGGCGCCCGTCTGATGACTGAGTTTGTTCCACTCACGAGCAGCGGAGACTGTAAAAGAATCTGAATATCTGCTGGAAGTGTGAGGGATCTTGAGTTGATTGTTTTCAGTAGACCGAAGAGGAAGATTGTGACTGTCTCCAAGGAACTGAAAACGAGTCTTAAGGTATAGGGGAGTTTTAGGGTGTAGATGTTCAGAGTGTATATGGAAGTATTCAAACTTAGAACCCCGTACGTTCGTTAGCCCCATCTCTGGTTTTCCAGTAATAGCACCCAAAATTGGAATTGAACGCTTACAACCTTATTTCTGTATATCAAAATATTGTCAAAATACATTATCTATAGACTGATATTTTGATAATATTTTCTCCATTAGAATATACGACCTTTTTTGCTGATTTAATGAGGTTGAGGTTATACGACCTCCGTCGAAGGGTTAAAAGATTTTAAATGTGGCAAAAACATAGACATATGATTTTTGAACATTCTTGTAAACTTGAAAGAAATAGACTACTTAAATTTAAACAATTTAATTTCAGCGAGCTATGGAGAGGGCAATTCTCAGAATTTAAATAAAGTAAAGTAATAAATAAAGTCCAAATCGTGCAGCTTTTAAAATTTGCAAGCTGAAGTGGCAGTGACTAAGGCTTGCTGGACACGTCTGTCGTAGAACCGATGAACGATAGAGTAGACTGGAGTGGAGACTTGGAGGTTACTGGAAGACGTAAAGTTGGACGATCTACCGCCAGATGACCTAAAGAAGCTCGCTGGTCGGGGATGAATAAGGGTGGCAGAAGACCGTGGGAAGTGGCAAGCAAGATGATGATGACATTTTAATAAACTGTCTGTGTGTAATGCAGGGTTCGATTACGGGTCGAGGATACAAAATAATTTATAATTAATTTGTGATATTTCTCGAGTCTAGTACGTTAGAGACATAGAAGGGAGAGATTGCCACTTGTAATGATAGACCTCTACAGTAAAGTTGGCTAAATGTAAAACTTCACCTAAAAATGCGTGGTTTCTGACCACATCAGTCACTTTTTAAGTTTCATTCTCGCTCTCGGAAATTATAGTTGATAATTATTAGTGTCTAAAAGTCGAATTCAATTAAAAACTTGAAGTCTTAACGTATTGTTTGATTTACAACGCCTACCCCGCAAGGGAGCTGGGTTGAAGATGTGTATGTATGTATGTAAAACGCTTTAACAAAAGACAACAGAATCATGTCGGATTTGCTAGTCTAAAAAAATACAACGCCGTTCGTCAAACGCATAAGCATTCCCACTTTTTTTAGAAACATGTCGCGACGTGGAGATGCATTCATTGAGCGCAAGTTCAAGAAAAAATCGATGTCAAGAGGATGCGTGGTAGGTCCGCGGTGAGTTGGACTGACTAAGTCAAAGCAGCAATGGATTAACCCACATGAGTACGCCAGCTTCAGTTTGAGTGGAGTGGCTAATCGACCACTCTGCTAAGAGTGTAGCGACTGAGACGAAAAAAAAACCATTGACACAAAATTATTTATTTATAAATATTTTATTAAAAATGTGCTCTGTCTACTGGACTATTCTGATCAAACAAAGACATATATATATATATATATATATATTAAACAATGAAAAAAATTAACATGATTAAAATAAAAAATATAATATGTCTAAGGTCCAAACCCCTTTTCAATGGAGTCATATAGTTCGTAAATTTGTACACTAATGCAAATTTATTACGCTTTGTAAAATTATGAGCAGTAAAAAACAAATTTAGTCATTTATTACAACATTTTTATTTTAACTAAGTACTGCTTAAAGTTTTACATTCTCATTATTTTTTTACAGTTTATTTACTAAATTTAATAAATGCATGTACTGTCCCCACTAGTACTAGTTGAATCGTCTTTATAAGTTGTTGTACATACATACATACATATCTTCACGCCAAATCCCTTGCGGGGTAGGCAGAGACAATTGAGCGCCACTTGTCACGATCACGACATACCTCTTTCGCTTCTTCGACATTCATCAACCTCTTCATACATGCCCTCTTGTTTCGATGGCTTTTTAATTCACCTTCAGCTAATGTTTTATTTATTTGATCATGATAGGCAAGTCTTGGTCTGCCAGGGCCTCTTTTACCCACTACTTTCGCATTATATATCTGGTTCGTCAATCTCTCTTCGCTCATCCTTTCGACATGCCCGAACCATCGGAGCATGCCTTTCTTTATTTTTGTACCTATGCTTTCTTTTATACCTACCCTTTTGCGTATTTCGTTATTACGTATACGGTCCATCAAAGTTACGCCGCATATCCGACGTAAAGACCTCATTTCTACTGCATTAACTCTACTCTCATGCGTATTCTGACATATCCACGTCTCGCTTCCATACATAAGTGTTGGTATTAGCATATTTTGTTATTATCGTGGACGGAGTTCCGAACCAACTAGGGCCAACGATAGGACAGCGCCTTTCCTCAATCGTACAATCACGCATTCTCACTTTCTTTGGACACGTGTCGTGGCGTAGAGATACATCCATTGAGCGCCTTGTAATTCAGGGAAAAGTCGATGGCAAGAGAATGCGTGGTAGGTCTCCGATGAGATGGACTGACCAGGTTAAAGCAGCAATGGATCACCCCCTACATGAGTGCTCCAGGAAGGCTGCAGTTCGAGACGAGTGGCGACGGCTTGTTAAGCGTGCCACTGACACTCAAGTGACGACCACGACCAGTCTAATAAATAAATAAATATTTCCAGACAGGTCACACAGCGTCATCTAATTTCCGTGGTAAGCTACGAGGCTTGTGTTACGGAAACTAGATGGTTGATAAACTACATATTATACTTTTTTTTTGTAAATCTATACATATTATACATATAAACACCCAGACCGAGACAAATTATACAATGTAAAACTTGCCCCCGGTGGGAATCGAACCCACGACCTCTCGAGTTCACGGCAACGTTTGTTACCACTAGACCACGGAGGCGGTCACTCGGCCAAGAGTGTATCGACTAAGAAGAAGTTTACCACTTACCTTCTGTCAAAGTGTCAAGAACGTCAATGATCTGTCGTGGAGTTGCTATGTGTCCGAGATTAGTAGGAAAGTATTCGCCAGTATGCACGTGTTTTTTTATTGATTTGTTTTTGAATAACCGGATTGTATTCTTACTTCCAACATGTGTTTGTTGTTTAATAATTTATACTAAAAATTTGTTTATTTATTTAAAAACTTTATTGCACAAAGTACAAAGGCGGATTAGACATTTTCTAACAGCCAAATCTTGGAGACAAATTAGAAATTTATAGGTGCAATGAAAGAAATATTAATAGTAGGATAAATTCAACATAATTATATTAATAGACTGAATACTAATACATACACAAAAATACACTTATTAACATTGTTGGGAGCTATTTAGAAAGTGTATGAGAGAAATATGATTACGTAATAAATATGCAATATTATCTAAAGTACAATAATAAATACTATAATAAACTAAAGACTAATAATACATACACATAACGTTTTATTAATACATTAGGTACATACATTACATAACATTAATACATACACTACATATAATAATATAATAAATAAACTAAATGAGTTGTTATGAGCTATTTAAATAATATGAATATACCATTTTTATGAAAATGCTTCGGTTGGATGCTTGTCGTATATTTACCTGCAGCTTGTTCCACAGGTTTGCATTATATTTATTTATTTATTTATTTAAATCTTTATTGCACTATGTACAAGGGGCGGGCTTAATGCCGCTAGACATTCTCTGACAGCCAACCTTTAGGATAATGTAGTAAGTTCAAGATTTAATTTATAATTATAAATTGACATAATATCCTTGCCAAGCCGTCTGGCCAGCGTGGCGAGTGTAGGCCACATTCTCCAGATATATGTTCTGGAAGGCCCATCTCTAACAGTGGAGGTCTAGGACGCTGTGTTCTAGGGGATGTAATGATGAATGATGAATTATTTTATATCTGTTTCGCAGAGTCAAAAAAAATGGGGAACACAAGAGCTCTGACCAGCTGGATTTTATTAGCTTTCGTAATGTTTCGGTTCTTTAATATAGGTTTGCTCAAAAAAACTAAAAAGCAATTAATTCTAATCAAACAAGAATCGTTTATTTGGCCTAATTATTTACATTTCCTCTTCAGAAGCGAACTAACTGGAAAACATAAAAAGTACATCATTAGTCTTGGAAACTAATTAACATTTATACCAGCTCCGCCTATTTTTGGCTACCAAAACCACTTCTGTTTCGTTTTCGATTATTGTACATAGAACTAAGAATCGACTAGAAATGGCCTTTGTTGCCGTAGTAAAAAATCCTTCGTAACACTTTCACCATAATAATATGAAATATTTCGTGGTCAGAAACCACGCTTTTAAAGAAACGGATTCACATTTAGCAAACTTTACTATATATGCCCATCATGACAAATAGCAAGCACGTCTAAGTTAAGCCGTCGATCCCGATACCTTGTGGAATCGTTAATAAACTGACATAAAAAAATGACATCAGATCCTCGCCAACCCGTCTGGACAGCGCGCTGCAGCGTGGCGTGTGTAGGCCAAATTCTCCAGATATGTGTTCTGGAAGGCCCATCTCCAACAATGGAGGCTTAGCACGCTGTGTTCTAGGGGCTGTAATGAAGTTAAATTATTGTCTCCCGACTAAAAAATCGTATCTGATACCTCCGATCCTAAATCTATGTCTGTAATCACTAGACCACTGAGGCAGTTCTAGTTTATTTATTGACCAGGCTGCCAAGGGTTGGCGAAAATATGATCTATTCATTCTACGACAATCTAAACCCAATTTGGGTTACATCACTAAACCGTACATGTCATCAATGCAACAAATTTTCACGAAAAAATAAGAATGACAGTTCAGACATATTTGCTAATTCTTTGCATGTTTTTAAGCGCAATGTATTGTCACTGCAGGGGATCCTGGCTGGGACTGTAAACTGAACTGCTGTTTAACCAATTTTGAACCTTGGAATTGTGTTGCTTGATCGTGGTTGCATCATGTTGTATTGTGTAACTTTTGCTTAGATTTGTTTAGTTATTGTTGTAATTGTATTGTGTTTTTATTTTGGCTACTCAAAGGCCCAATTAATGGATACTGTAATAGCATGTGGTGGTTGCCTGTAATTGGTGCAGCATCTGTTTTCTGTCTTAGTTGTAATTAAAAATCAATGTATGTTTTGTTGCTGTCACTGTTGGCGACCCAAATCAATAAATAAATTAGATTAAATTAATTTTATTTTTAAATCCTTTTATATTTTCTATTCGAATACAAAGATTCTCGTCTTCTCCCAAACTCTATGGTATTCTATTCTATTAAAACTTAATTAACTTCTTAAGAACCATAAATTTGAAATGTATTATTTGACCGAAATGTTCCCCAATTTGCTTTGCTACTTCTAAACGTCACTTGATCCGAAGATAAATGTATTTGTAGCCAGAATTGCACCTTGCCATGGACGTATACTTTGGTAATAATTTTGCAAAACGTTTTATCGACGACTGTACAATTACGCATTCTCACTTTCTTCGGACATGTGTCACGGCGTAGAGAAACTTCCATCGAGCGCCTGGTAGTCGAAGGGAAAGTCGTGGTAGGTCTCCGATGAGATGGACCGATCAGGTGAAGGCTGCAATGAATCATCCCCTACATAAGTGCATCAGGAAAGCTGCTGTCGCAAGGAGCGGCGACGGATTGTTAAGCGTGTCACTAGCCCACTCAAATGGCGACCACGACCTACACTACGACCCACGACTATAAAGGAGAAGAACAATAATACAAGACAAAGATCGGCAGACTTTGTGTTTATTCATGCCCTAAGAAATACACTTATATACGTATATTTTTCATTGATTTACAAAAAACAATACAATGGTGGCTCGGTTGGAAGAATGCGTTCCTTAAATCTTACAAAGGACGGTTCAAACCCACCCGACGTGTACCAATGAGAAATACATTTCTTACGTACTGCAGTCATAGATTTACAACACCACCGTTCCCGTACCTCGGAGAGCACGTTAAGCTGTCGGTCCTGGTTGGTGAAGTGTGTTAGTGAACACCAACTTGTGGAATCATTAATAAATTGTTACCAATTGCCCGTTCGGCGTGGCAAGTGTAGGCCAAATTCTTTAGATATGTGTTCTGGAAAGCCAATCTCCACCAGTGGCAGACTCTGTGTTTAGGGTAGACAAAATGCAAGGGGGTTATTTTTAGTGGACTGTATGAATCTAAGGAAAAAGCTAGTTGCATTAATAACATAGGCGAAGAAGTTGGAAAAATGGGAAATTGCAAGGAGTACGCACCTGATGTCCTTCGGGGGGGTGACTTCTTTCCGTATGCTCACTTTACAAACACTGCTTTTAATACACCGGCCGGTAACTGATACAAATATTTTTTTGTTAAATATAGTCTTTTTCGCGTGTGGCAACACGACCGCTTCACTCGACGTCGCGAAATTGTGCGTATAGATTTAGAGACGAGAGAGGATCGATTCATACATCAATTGAATACATGCGATACCATAGGGACTGTAATGATGATAATGTTGAAATATTTATCTAACACAACACGAGGTTAAAACATAGAACAATTTATATAATGTATTTAATTTAGCAACTACTATGATTCGTACAACTAAATTTAAAAAAATATATCAAGCACTTATGTCCATGGATTTAACTTTTTTTTATATTATATCTTTTAATTTTTATCGGTACACAATAATTTATTTAATTTATTTGTGATATTTCTCGAGTTTGGTATGATAATGAATCCTTCTTTAAAAAACAGCGTGATTTCTGACCACCCATTACTTTTAATTTATTACTATTTAAAAATAAACGCAAACACGTGCAATCGACAATTATTATTTCCTTGGACGAGTCTGCAATTATATGTCTACGCTTTGCTTGGTTTAGTAAAGTGCCGACAAAAGTGTTTGGTCATGGATATTATAAGGGATCGGAATGGACGCATATTTTTGGCATTATTGAACACATCATGTAGTAATAACTTGTTAAATTATGTCACAGCTATCAGAGAACCACCACAGAAACCTATTACCATCATTTGTGACAACACAAAAAAAAACCAACTGCGTAAAAAAATATATTGAATTAAAAACTGAAAAGTAATTGTGGAGAACTGGTTCAAGTAAATGAATAAAAGAGTGGACTGTAAATAAAATATATAATGAAACTAAAGACTTAAGACTACTTACATGATATTAAGGAAAGACCTCTCCGTCTGCCAGCACCGCCGTATTCAAAGTGAGTCATAAATGTGACTGACAGACAAAATAAATCTTTTCCTGTCACATATTTTACTTAAAATTATTATAAAGAAATTGTCCAAAGAGTTGCTAATCGAGAGCGGCCGGGTGCACTCCTCCCTCATGACAGCTCAGGTCCAGTGTAGTGGGCAGAGGCGCAATCTTCATGCACTTCTACGACCTTTATTCTTGTCTTGAAAGGATGAATTTTCACTTGTACATTGGCTGTATTACTGAGAATGTCGCTGTCAGCGACGAGTACTAAAACTTCGGCCTTTAACTTTGCATTTGGTAATAACATGATAAAATCTTCGTAAATATAATTGGAACGTATATCATAGTTTTGCAGTTTCTAAGGCTCCATGTTCACGCAGAACGACAGCTAGCATCTTCTTAAAGTTGAGTATAAGGCGTGGCTTTATTATTATTATTATCATTATTATAACTGCAGTGTGGTACAATAACAATTGTATGCCACTTGTCTTTAAAAAAATCGGGAGATATGATCTCTCAGTAAAATCCTCGTTCACCACATCTCCGTCGTACACCGCGGGCGAACGATCGACTATTTGGCGACGTCAAGCCTACATCCACACAGGCTGATGATGTGCCTACAGTGTGACAGAGTGTAATATATGTGTAATTAAATATAAACTTTGATGTCCTCTAAATATGACACGGTTATGGAATGTGAGACACGCAGTGCCGCAGGGATGGCCGGCTGCATTATATAGCTCAGGCCATATTTCACAGCGGTCCAATCATTTGGAGAACGCCCGCTGTGCTTCTGAATTAAGTAAAAGCCTCCAAGCTCTTGTTTCTTGATGCCTCTACTGTTGTAAGGCTCTGCTCATCATGGACACGGATAGTAATAAAAACTTTTTTTAAATCTATCAAATTTTATCAAGTTAGCTCTGCTCTTCATTACATTTAAGATAGTTTGCATCCCTTTCGCTCGCACAACCCTATATGTTTAATTATTTTTCAAGTATATACTATAAACTTTCCAGCAGCCCTATTCTGTTACTTAAGCGCAAACGTTATATAATGGAATCCGTTAACTATATATATGTCACGCTATTAAAGTTCATATTTGCACGGACGCCTTGAGTCGAGCGCTTATAGAGTTGAGAATTAAATAATATTTTGTAATTATGACGCAATCTCTGACGTAAATAAAGAAATCTACTAATAACAAAATACTCGTAAAATTTGGGATATTTTGGGTATATGTTCACTTTCATATACATATTTTTAGACAGGGATCAACAATATTTATTATACGATTTTCCTTTTTTTTTTAGTAAAACAATTATATGATTAAGATATCTCCATATATCCTGTTTATTTATAATTTCTGTAATTTTATTCCCTAGTCAAATTCAAATTTAAATTAATTTATTCATCAAAAGGGTTAGTAAGTACAAAGTAAAAAAAAAACATAATTAAGGTAAGTAAAAGGTGTTAGTAACTACAATAAATCTCTGGTCTGCACACTAGGACATCCTGTCATGTGAGGACTAGCTTTAGTAGGGGTGATTTTTAGTAAGAATTATTAAACAACAAAAACATGTTGAAAGTAAGAATACAAACCGGTTATTCAATAAATAATAATAATAATAATAATAAAATAGGGTTGATATGCTTGTGTTTTTATGCGTATGGGTGTGTGATGTAAGTATGTCTATGTCGTAAATATATAGGAATCAAATAAATAAATGAAAGTGTAATGTGTGCTTGTGCAATGTAGGGTTTGTGTTGAATATATATATAGGTATATATGTTAGACAATTTAAGATAAGTAGTTAGTTGATACTGACTACATTTCTCAAAGTACACTCAGAATTCAAAAACCTTGGACTGTGCGAGCGATAGGTATTTTAAAGCTTTTAACCCTCTGAAATGCATTTATTATCAACCTATTTTTTTTTTGTTATATTTTTGCTTATAAAATATCGTCAAACGATGACCAATGTGAACACGCTACCCGCAAGGTTAATAGATGTCCCGAACCAATTTACCATTTGACGTGTTTTTAATTTAGCAGCGCCTGCGCCCGCGGCTGCCGTCCCAGAATGCTCCAAAATGATGTACCATCGACATATAGTATTTAAATTCTAATTAATGTCTTTAATCAAAGAAATATCTTCTTATATATTATAAATAAAAATATTTACCCAAGAACACTTGCAGCATTCCTTCGCTGTACTGCAATGCTATTTGCTGCGTAAGAAAATTGCCAGCCCTGTTGTCACATACAGCAATAACCAGACGCTTAGATAGTTTTTTTTTAATACTCAGCACTTGGCTACCTTCCTTTGTTAATAGCCTCTGCCTTTTCAGCAGAAAATAAATTAAATTATAAATAATTAATTAATTAACTGAAGTAATATAGTACTGGGAAACTCGTAACATACGAAGAACGATCGTAATCTTACGGAGGTAGGTATAAACTACCAGGAATTGAACCATTTGGGCAACTTTACTACAACATGACAACTGGCTTCGTCGATAACTTCGTCAAGGCAATGCCGGCTTGACTGGGCATGACGGCAATTCGAGCCTGATTCCGAAACGTTTATCGGCACGAACGGTGGATACCTCCCCGCCCCGGCAGGCTGGGCAAATTATTATATTTCCGCTTACCACCACCTATTACTCTCTAGTGTAAGTATTAAAGATATAAATATATATATATATAAGAATATAATTAATTAACTTGTTACAGCTGCAACTAATATTTATTATAAAATCTACGTACTTCCGGGGTGATCAAAAACCACCTCCAAGTCGAAATCCGCGGACTTGACCGCTAGATCACGGAGGCAGTGTATAATATTAGTTACAAAAAATAACAGATAACCACAAATTGTATATTGTTTAAGTTTATTTGTCTGTTTTTCTTCTATTACCCATTTAGTTTAATTTAAATTTAAGACCAGTCCTTACAGATACCTATACGTCTATGTGACGCACATATTTTACCCCGAATTACTACGATGGCGCTCATTATCCACTTCATTTGAATATTAACTTGGTCATTTTGAAACACGGGCGCTGTATATTTTGGATGAAACTGTTTAATAAGTTCTATAGATTAGTACGTAACTCAAAGACATTAAATTGTACATTGTATGGTCCTGCCATAGGAACTGCTAGACACACATTTGTAGGGTGAATTACTTCCCAACCTTTATATAGATATAGTCCGGATTTATAGGATTGAGTCCGTTCAAAGAAAAATTCTCTGAACTGTGAGCTATAAATGCTGTCGGTCGCGATCCTCTTACAAGCGATCCTTAGTAAAATATTCACTGACCACCTTAAAATCGCGTAGAATTTTGATTGATGCCACGACTTTGTATAAAATATGTCATATTAAGTTTGATTGCCGACAGATAGTAAATCTAATCAGTTACCTCATTCCCAGTAGCTCCGTACGTATTCGTGAACTATACACCCACTATTTGCAGTTAAATATTGCTGAACTAACGCAGGTAAACGATGCTACTAAGGCGAATTCTTCAATCCTATAATGATCTCTTTCATTGTGTCGATCTCTTTGCATTGTCGCCTGTCTCTCACAGAAACCAGGTCTTGCAAATGTTAACTTTAGAAGAAAGAGATAATTAAAATGGTATATATCTGGTAGTTGTGCTAAAAGGATTGGAACGCTGGATATTACTGTACCAAACAGGTTGTTTTTTATTATTATTATTATGGTTTTAAAACAACTCATGGGTTACATTTACTTCTTTTAACATTTGGATTACTGAAGCTGGTTGTGCAGGTATAAATATTTTATCTATTTTTTTTTTTAATATTTATTTTTAGGAGAACTATCGACAATACAATAAAAAATATATATATTGTTTGTAAAACCAATTTATTGTGTCTCTGTACAATTGTTTGTAATCCTGTATATAATAAAATAAAAAATAAAAAAAATAAAAATAGATTGTAAGATTGTAAGTTGACACTGTCTTTATACAGCCACGAAATTATCATTGTTATTATTTATAATTTGACATTAAATTTTAATTATTTAGATTGTAAGTTGACACGGCCTTTATACAGCCACGAAATTATCATTGTTATTATTTATAATTTGACATTAAATTATAATTATTTAGATTGTAAGTTGACACGGCCTTTATACAGCCACGAAATTATCATTGTTATTATTTATAATTTGACATTAAATTATAATTATTTAGATTGTAAGTTGACACGGCCTTTATACAGCCACGAAATTATCATTGTTATTATTTATAATTTGACATTAAATTTTAATTATTTAGATTGTAAGTTGACACGGCCTTTATACAGCCACGAAATTATCATTGTTATTATTTATAATTTGACATTAAATTATAATTATTTAGATTGTAAGTTGACACGGCCTTTATACAGCCACGAAATTATCATTGTTATTATTTATAATTTGACATTAAATTATAATTATTTAGATTGTAAGTTGACACGGCCTTTATACAGCCACGAAATTATCATTGTTATTATTTATAATTTGACATTAAATTATAATTATTTAGATTGTAAGTTGACACGGCCTTTATACAGCCACGAATTTATCATTGTTATTATTTATAATTTGACATTAAATTATAATTATTTAGATTGTAAGTTGACACGGCCTTTATACAGCCACGAAATTATCATTGTTATTATTTATAATTTGACATTAAATTATAATTATTTAGATTGTAAGTTGACACGGCCTTTATACAGCCACGAAATTATCATTGTTATTATTTATAATTTGACATTAAATTATAATTATTTAGATTGTAAGTTGACACGGCCTTTATACAGCCACGAATTTATCATTGTTATTATTTATAATTTGACATTAAATTATAATTATTTAGATTGTAAGTTGACACGGCCTTTATACAGCCACGAATTTATCATTGTTATTATTTATAATTTGACATTAAATTATAATTATTTAGATTGTAAGTTGACACGGCCTTTATACAGCCACGAAATTAATTTAAATTTATTATAATTATACATTATGTTATAAATATTTAGATTATAAGTTGACACGGCTATAATGCCTCGAATTTAGGTTAAGCTACAGTACTTGTTTATGGCAGCAATGTCACTTACTTATTTCGGTCTATCCATAATTTTATTTAATCTTTAAATCTAGTATTTTTTTTTTTTTATTTTAATAATATTGTAAAAAAATGACAATATCCGAGTGTTACATGTGTACCATATCGAAATAAATAAATTTTGAATTGAATTTGAATGCAGTAGTGTTTTGCTTTTGGATAATATTAACAGAAAGTTACCTTTTTCATTATAAAAGGGGTTCTATCAATGACAACTGCAGCCCTTAAGCGCAAACGTTATATAATGGAATCCGTTAACTATGTAGATATCACGCTATTAAAGTTGATATTAGCACGGCCGCTGTCAAGGTCGAGCGCTTATAGAGTTCAGAATTAAATAATATTTTGTAGTTATGACGCAATCTCTGACGTAAATAACGAAATCGTTTTATCGTACCTATAAACCCAGTAAAGTGTATCCACACATTTCGGCATCAGGCTCGAATTGCCGTCATGCTCAGTCAAGCTGGCATAGTGTTAGGGACTAATGTAAGTCATGAGTGTCTGATTCCAGTTGATAACATTCATGGAACTTGAGCATCACTTACCATCAGGTGGGCGCACGGTAACATGTCGCGCTATAATATAAAAAAGTAAGGCCAAAAGAAGCAGCATATAGCTGTAGAACAGCTTATTTTGGCGATATTTAAGCTTGTAGGTACAAGTTGAGATCCGGTCAAAGTTGAAACGGCGTGATGACCTCGTTTGACCCCGGCGGCCATTCTCGAGTGACTCAGCCGATGAAATTGCCGCCATTTCATTGGCGATGACAAATGTAATCTTTGAGAAGAGAAAGGAAAATATTTCATACCATACCTTATTCAAGATAGCAAAAAAAAGGGGGTGAACAAGAAAAGACGTGGCTTTCAATCAGTTTTTGTTATATATAGTATATACCGCATGTATTATATTGATAGAACGTGAGCCACACGGACGCTTACCCGCTGAGATCCTGCCGGGGAAAACGGGGAAATTTTTCTATCCCCAACCCAGGCCCATTAGTACATACGACCCCACTCTGTGTTTATTGATAGAAATAAACAAATTTTCCTAAGAAACTTATTGTCGAAAAATTTTTTTTTTCATATACCTCCACTGTTGGAGATGGATCTTCCAGAACATATATCTAAAGAACTTGGACTACACTCACCACTCAGCCCAGACAGACTGGCGAGGATCTGATGTCAAATTTTTAAAGATAATTTATTAACGAGTCCACAAGTTGGTATTAGTGGAACCGGAACCGACGTGCTCGACGAGGCACAAAGTTAAAAATACAAAATCATTCCATATATATAACGAGTTACCTACGCAATATATATATATATATATATATATTAGGGCTGAGTGGCGAGTGTAGGCCAAGTTCTTCAGATATATATTCTGAAAGGTCCATCTCCAACAGTGGAGGTCTAGGACATATATATATATATATATATATTATATTATCTTATTAATAAGCGGATTCACATTTAGCCAACTTTACTATAAGCCAATCATGACAAGTGGCAAGCTCGTCGATGTCTCCAGCGTACCAAACTCGAGAAATATCACAAATAAATTAAATATTCTTTAAATGTATTTATTTACATTAATAAATATTTGTGTGTGACCAGGATTCGAACCCGGTACCTCCGAGTCATAATCCACGGACTTAACCGCAAGACCACAGAGGCAGTTAATCTTAATGTCCATGAAAAGCCCTTCAGTTAGTAGTAGGGTCACATGTCCTACTCCGATGGAGCCTTCATGTCGACATATACTTACATATATACATACAAATAAAGCATTCACATTTATACTATGAATTTATTAATCATTCGACAGGTGATGTCAAATAATAGCTATTTATGTGCAAATTCGCCATTTAGCTGTCAACATTGTTTTTTATATCTACAAATTTATCGACTAGAGCTATAATTTCTTGACTAATATATTCGACATATATTTTGTAGACAACGGATAATATGGAAGTTCCGTCATCATCACAACGTCCGGAAAGCGCGACGCTTTGCACAATATCAAGCATAGCTGTCACTACAGCTCGCTGATCGATTCAGTACTTGTGGACCAGAACGTAGGTGTTTCCAGTCCATCCGGCATTAGTGGAAATCGCACTGGTTGAAGACTTTCGTCGTCAAACACTGTGGTATGTTTGATAGGAAGCTGGCGTAACTTCCCAAATGCTGAATGCATCTATCGGCTTTAATTGATTGGTCTTCCCAAGGTATACGTTTAGCAAAACTTCGAGAGTGGAATTTCCTACGCAGATCGGGTTTGGTATAACATGATGGTTAAATATAACTTTCATGATCCTCCAATGAGTTAAGCATTTTAACTACCATGTCATCCACGAGGTGTGAGATATACTCGTATTTTTATTAAAATTTATGCCTCAATTTCTCCAGTCCAGCTCTTCCAACGCGTTAGGAAACAGTTTTGGCGATATTACGTCACATCTATCAGTAGATGCTGGCATAGTGAATAATCACTATAAAATCAAACGGTTCGTAAGCCTAAGTACAAAAAACATTCACGTGCCAAATAAAAACATCCCCACCACAAATTTGAGTCACATGTTTCATTCACCAAATTGATACATTCGATTAACATCAGTCCATCGACTTTTTAACAAGTTTGCGTAAAATGCATAGACGTATATTATTGACCTATCAAAGTCAAAGTTAAAATATCTATTACAGGTATTTGTGACATGTCATTATTTAACTTATTTTGAATGATTCTACTCCTGTTAGCAAAGTGGTCCAAAGAGTAAGCTGTTAGCAGAAGACGAGCAGCTAAGCAGATTCCAGTGACCTGTCTGCAAGGAAAACTCAGCTTTATCAGATTTCCAAATGAAACAAATACAGAATTACACAACAACAATATAGAACA
Organism: Tinea semifulvella; assembly: GCA_910589645.1. Classification (NCBI taxonomy): domain Eukaryota; kingdom Metazoa; phylum Arthropoda; class Insecta; order Lepidoptera; family Tineidae; genus Tinea; species Tinea semifulvella. The sequence continues at coordinate 8,033,561 of OU342626.1, forward strand.
TAACAGTAATGTCGTACATAGTGGAAACGTGAATACTGACAGTGGGTCTGGGTCACAAGTCTGTAATCAGCGAGCTATGAAGCATTGAAGAAACGAAACGTTGTCATTCGTTAGATAACCAAAGTTACGTAGCTATCAAAATTAGCAAACTGAGTAGAAATGGGCGCTATGTGCGGTTATTTCAAAAACCCATAACATTACATTTTAAGGTGAAGTGGCAAATAACCGGTCACATCTGCTGCAGAACCAATGCACGATGAAGCATATGCAGTGGGTGAATACGCAGAGTGGAACCAAGTCTCATTGATTGCAAATCATGCATTAAACAATGAATATTTATTTATTCCTCCTTTTAACATAACTATTTTTAGCAATAAATGTACCTATATAAGGTACGAGTATGTTGGTACGGGTTTGGTGGACTTTACAGTCATACAGACTATACAGGCGCGGGGATAATCTTAAAATTAGATACATAGGCTGTCGGGGCTTCGTGACAGTCGTTGTATCATCCTACCCTCTCTGGTGTTCATATTTATATTCCTTTTCGAAACCGTTTACATAAAGAATTTAAATTTAGCGCGCCCAGACATCTTACGTTTCACGTGACCTAATTAATGACACCCGAACCAAAGCCAAGGCAAGAACTAACAAGAAAAAAGTTGGTTGCCAAACGAGTGCGTGCGATATATTAAGAATACTATAATACTATTAAGAGTGTAATTAAAAAGTGGAAGCATTAAAACGGATTTAATCAGACGTTATCCTGCATCCCGATCCTCACGTAATTCCTCTTTTCATACCTTGCGAATTTGTCTGATTTGCAAATGCGGTGATAACAACGATCACGGCGACTTCTTTAGCGTCTTCTATGACGACTTTAGTACAACGACTATTTTTCGACTCGACGACGACTGCGGTTCCGCGGCAGTTTTTATAGACGCTGCTTTTCTTTAGTGCGCATGCGCCGGCATTTGGACTAGCGTGAGTGGAATGGGTAATGTAGAAAAAAAGCGACAAGAAAGAGACAGGACAAGGTATAGGTGTAACAAATTAGGAATGTCTGTTAGTGCACCGACGGATCACAATATCGCCTAACAATTAAAATTGGTCAATATACCGAGCAATGGCGCGAATAACGTAATATGTCTTTGGTAAAATATTTATATTTTTATCGCCACCCTTTTAGGTTGGGACCGCATCGATACATTCGTGTCCGAACTTAAAACAAACAATTTGTAACCCTGAATTATGTGCTGCTGAATGCATACATTTACCAGATATCAATCTGGGGACACAAGGGATGTCACATTCTCTCAGACATTAGTATATCGATAAAAACATATTAAAAAATATTTTAACACATACGTACTGTATTTGACTGAGGCTGAAATATATGAAGCTTTTTTAGTAGACTCCTTTGTTGACTTGGAAGATGCTGGGTTCGATTCCTGGTCGGCACATAATAATTTAATTTCTTGAGCTTGGTATGCTAGAGATATTCACGAGCTTGACACTTAACATGATGGACCTATAGTAAAGTTGGCTAAATGTGAATCAGGTTCTTTAAAAGCGAGGTTTCTGACCACCCTGAAATGTATACAGTCGAGATGATACTTACTCTGCAGATTTAAAAGCGGAAGTGCTGAGTTTGATATTAGTATTGATATTTCTTGAGTTTGGTACACTCAAGACATCGACGAGCTTGCCACATGTAATGATGGGCCTATAGTAAAGTTAGCTAAATATGAACTCGCTCCTTAAAAAAAGCATGATTTTGACCACCAAGAGAGTTATTCCTGTACAATATCGTCGTGATGATACATTTTAATACTTTTTTTCTGTATTTTTTTTGTCAGTTTAATAGTTTTAAAAAATATAGTTATAAATAGCGTGAGCTTTGCCATTACGGGTCATACATCAAAATTACAAAATGCCAATACCAATATTAACTTTAATACCTATTATATTCGTTAAAGGATTAATTTATTTATTATTTTTAATCAGAACTTTTCCAATCAATATTTTTCAATTACGAGTATATTTGAAACGTTGATATTCGTCAGAGACCCAATGTTACTTGTAAAATTATTTCTTTTACACCTGCCGAAGAACCTATAAGCGATGAAGCAAACGGGTTCTAGATCACGTACAGGTGACGCAGAGTAGGACAACTACTTGCCAGATCGTCTGCAGTAGCGAGACTTGCGAGAAGATTCCAGAAGTGGTGTTATTTGTGTACTCGTATATATAAAATATTTAAATATATACATTTTTTATTTAACGAACTTAAAAAAAATGGTTTTCTATCTTATCGATATTAGGTTACATCACTAATATTAAGTCATCGGGCAGCAAATAAAAACATCGACATGCATCCTTGCGACCTTTCCGTGGATGGCGCGACTATTTGTCACCACAACGGCGCTCCCGTACGGTGTTACATGCCGATTCTCATCGCAGACTCCATGCCGTAGACGTATATTTACTAGAGGTGTCCTTATTGCAATAACTGTAATACTTTTTACAGCAGACCTCCCTAGACTATAGTTTGTTTGCTAGCCCTACGGTTTCAAGGAACCTTAGTATGGGCTTAGGAGCGAGGCGTCGCACCTCTTTGGGGATTAATCTGTGAGCACCCAAAATAGTGGGCAAGGGCAAAACAGTCGCAGAGGAGATGTACTGGTGTATCAGACACCTCGCGACAGTCTTCTTCTTTTCTACCAACCCCATCGTAAACATGTGCTTGTTCAGTTTATAGTATGACAATGCCACTTTTCAGTGTCAGTAACCACACTGCTACACACTTTAAAAATATAATTGTATGTTTTGACGTGACAACGTCTTATAAATGGGTTTGCCGGGTGACACTTCAAGAAACTGCGTTACGCTCCGCTCACGTTATGCGCTCACAATGAGAGCGAGTGAGAGGCACGCGTCCCTTCCACTCGGGCATGGTTAGCCCGCCTAAGAGCGACAGAGACAGACATAAAAAGTGAAAGACATTGACTTGACATTTTCTAGGCACATTACAGCAGAAACACTTCCTTTCATTTCATATTTCTATTTTATTTCATATTATCATCGCCCTATCCTCAACAAAATCACTCAGATAGGAACAAGTTAAGTTGTAGTAAACGCTGTTTCATTGTACGCAAATGTATTGCAAGTTATTGTATGTATATTTGTATATAAATACGTATGTATGTGTAAAGGTAAAAATAAAATTTTGTTAATATGAAATTCAGTGCGAGATTCTTTGTATAAATTAATGTTTTAAATATAATTCTTTGTATAAATAAATGTTTTAAATTGTTACTATTATTTCATCCTTCTTCCTACTATACGAATGAATATTCACATTAAAATTATTTTACCACTCAAAGTCGTTGTCACGTAAAACTTTCGCCCGTATACCGACTTTACAGGCAACCAATTTTATTATTTTTGATCGGTTGTCATGAATGACATGTTATAATTTTTGTCAGAATTCAACAAGTTACTTTTTATTATTATACATTAACTAGCGTCATAAAACAGCAGCTTTAAACAACATCCTCATAATTGTTTGTGTCTTAGCTTATAGTATGACAATGCTTGTAAATACAGCAGCTATAATTTTGAAAATTAATATTATATTATGTTTACTTGGGTTGTAATATGCTGCTCCAAATATAAGCAATTTTCCAGAAAATTATCTTTACATTATAATAATTGATTTTTAAATAGTAAAAGCGATACATACAATCTTTCGTTGCTTCGATATTTATAAACCTTTACATACATACTTATTTTTACATACATATTTTTATTTCGTAAGCTCTTCAGATATTGGTCTGTTAGGGCCTCTATTACAGACAATTTTCGCATTATATATCTGGTTTGCCAATCTTTGAATCTCCTTTCAACATACCCAAATCATCGGTGCATGCATATCATTATTTTGGTCCATATACTTTTCTTTCATATCTACTCTATTGCGGATTTCGTCGTTGTGAATTCGGTCCGACAAAGTAACGCCACATATCCGACGTAATGATCTAATTTATACTGCATTAACCCCACTCTCATGTGTATTTATTAAAAACTTTATTGCACTATGTACATGGGGCGGGCTTGATGTAGCTAGAAATTATCTGAGAGATAGATAAAGCATTTAAAGTAAACGGTGGGTGCTAGTAAACATTGCATATATTATAACTAAATGATCACATCTGACATATCCACGTCTCTCTTCCATACATTACTGTTGGTACCAACATGTCATTGTGTATTGCGAGCCGAGCTTTGTGACTGACATTACAACTGGCGATCAGCAATCCCAGGGTACTGTTAACACTATTTTTTGCGTTCTCTCTTCTTTCATCATACTTCCCATCCGCAGTGAAAACACTGACCATATATATAATTTGATTTACTTGTTCTAGAGTTTCATCATCAGTATTTTATCGTCATGTTTGTTATACTTTTTTTTTTAAAGACGGGGATCACAAAATAATCAGATAATATAATAATGATATTGATTATGCCCCAGATAGGCCCCAGCCTGAAGGGCCACCGCGAGAGATCGCATGGCCGACTCACCGTGAGGCCTCATAAGAAGACCCCAAAGCGCGTACGGACTAAAACCGTATAAACCGTCTCTCTCTCACTGTTAGCCCTATGTGCCTTAACAGCTAAGTCTGAGTCGTAGCTACGGAGTGAAGGCACTCGTAGGCCGTGTCTTCTTTCAAACACTAGTACCTTCGTTTTTTTTCACATTTCATAATACTCTTTTAACATACTTGTATACGTCTATGCCAAAAATCGACACGACAGAATTTCTTTGTTTAAAATACACAATTCTACTTATTATCTCAATAAAATACAGCTCGAAATGCTGTAATCTTAGTATAGACTTATTACATTTGCGTTTAGAATCACCTCGTTATGATCGTAGAACAGTGTTGGATTTAAAAAAATCTGATTTTATATAAGTATAGTTTTATATTGTTTGTGGTCTGTAATTTATAGTGCAAATGTTAGAAAGGGCTCCAAAATGAAATCTAGAAGGTTTGCACTTATTATGAGACTAGTATTAACTTAAAAAAAAAAGTGTCAAAAAAACAGTTATTTAACTTTGAATGGCCGTCATGAAAATTTTAAATATAGCAGATCCGTCACTGTTCTACGATCATGACGACCTGTTTATTCCTACACGTACCAAACGTAGGTGAATATTATTTTTAAATGCATTGTAAATTTACAATCTTTTTTTTTATACTAGCACGACATGTGACGTTGCGCCCTCCTGATGTTAAGTGGCGCGCGAGGTCCATGAATGTTAGCAACTGAAATTAGACACTCATGACTGACATCAGTTCCTAACACTATGCCGGCTTGACTGGACATGACGGCAATTCGAGCCTGATCCGGAAACGTGTGGATACACTTTACTGGGTTTATCGGCACGAACGGTGGATACTTCCTCGCCCCGGCAGACTGGGCAAATTACCACCTCTAGAAAATGCCTCTTCCAATGCATGCCACTTCCTATGCATGCCTCTTGTCGCAGAACTATAAAGAAATCCCATTTTTTATACGTTTAAATATAAATTAATATTTTAAAATTCATAGATCTGTTCAATAATATAAGAGTATAAAGTCATAACAAGTTCACAACATGATAATATATGGCATGTTAAATTATCATTTTTGGTAGACTGGATAGGATGTATCTACTTTCTTCTCTGTTGGTTTAACACGGATAAATGCGTTTGTTCCCATACCTAGGAGAGCATGTTAAGCATCGGTCCCAGTTTCACTAATAATTACTTATGGAATCGTTAATAAGTTGTCATTTAAAAAAAGACATCAGATCCTCGCCAATCCGTCTGACCAGCTTAGCCAGTGTAGGCCAAATTTTTCACATATATGTTCTTATATAGTAGAGGTCTAGGACGCTGTGTTCAAGGGGTTGTAATGAATGGAAAAAAAAAATGTTGGAACATATCCATGGTTTTTTCGTTAGCTACTTAAGTTAATCACCACAAACTGTAGAAAAATCAAATTATTTTACAATATATAAAATAAAATAAAGATTAATACTCACGATACTAAATAACTTTTAAGTTTGAACAAAAAATAATTTTCAAAAAATATATATATGACATATATATTGTATCCCAGAGCAAGATTGGTCAATAATTGGTCGTTGTAATAGATTTTTATAATTTTAACGGGTCTTTACGCGATTTACCTTAGAGACATATTTCTCCCGACGTTTCAGCCTCTAAGATAAAGCGCGTAAAGACCCGTTAAAATTATAAAAATCTATTATGAATGTGCGCGAAAGTTTAAAAAGTTTAATTGGTCGTTGTGCCTAAAATAATATTTCACTGGATTCATGTCTTTGGTAATTATTATTATTATTCAACGAGGAAATGCGGCGAGCGTTTTAGCTATCCTCCCAGGTATTAAGCACTTAGTTTATTTTGTAGAATAGTTTTAATTTTGTATGTATTTTCAGTTTAGTTTTATTTATAATTAGTTTTTAATCTATTTTATTTTAATATTTTTGTATCCTACTTCAAATGAATTATATAATATGGTGGCAATCATTTTTTACAGTAATATGTTTCTTGTTGACGTTGTGTAACTATTATGTAATAAGATATTAAGAGTAAAAGTAAAGTAAAGGATCATCACGACCGTTTCCCTTTCGTGGTGGTCAGAAACCACGCTTATAAACACATTTAGCCAACTTTACTATAGGCCAATCATGACAAGCGGCAAGTTCTCTATATAAAATATGCGCTACATTAACGCGTTAAGCAATGTTTAAGCCACTGATTTGTATTTAGTTATATCACGAACTGGTTATAAAATTGATGTCATAAAATTTACATTCCAACCTATAATGGCATAATCAATTACATTTTATTTAACTAATACATTTTGGTTTTATGTTAGCATTGTTTTAAAACTCTACTTAACGTTTGTTTAGTATAAATTTATTTTATTACAAATTTGACCTATTTTTACCTGGTCCTGCGGCTCCTGCCGCCTGGTTCTGGAAGGCCCATCTCCAACAGTGGAGGTCTAGGACTCTGTGTTCTAGGACTGTGATGATGAAAATGAATGATATTCTGGAGATGTCTAGTCAGGTTAAATTAATGGCGTTTCATAAATGCCTGTAATAGGTTTACGTGAATAAAGATATTTTGACTTTGACTCTGACTTTGAGGCCGACGACAAACTCTTCAATACTTCTACCATCTACAAATCTCGAGCTATGACGGAATTAGGTACGCACGAAACATGGCGCTCGGTAGACCACTCTGAGCTATATGTTCTGATGACTTAGGATCTTGTTCCTATTGGTCTTGGCCAGAAGGTGGTGCCAGGCTGGCGCTTTAAGTAAAGTGCAATAAATTATTTTAACAATAATAATAATAATGCAAAATCAATAATTAAAATATTTAAGATATTTGTAAGTATTTAGTTTTTAAATTAATTAGGTGTATCTTTTAGTTTATTTAATTTAAGGTTTTGTTTAGTTTATTTTTAATTTTATTGTTTAGGTAGCTTTTAATTTATATTTATTGTTTGTTACTTCGAATAAAAATCTTGTCAATGTAAAAAAAACAAAAAAAAATATAATAACTGTTTTTTATCATCTATTAATAAGGAATTTGATTAAAAATGTCGATCGCTTAACATTCCCACCCTGTACAAGCATCATTACTCTTCATGAGTACTCCGTACGATTTTAATGGCTTCAAAAACTCCGACTACCGAACTGATAAACATCAATCACCCGCCAACGACCTAATAAAACGAATCAATCATGCCATTGTCTATAACGAATTTGGATCGGAATTTTATGCAAACAAAACTAAGAAAATTACGCAGACGTAATATTTAGGGACCAACGCAATAATACAGAAAACATTTTTTTATATACTAGTACGACATGTGTGACCTAACGCCCACCTGATGCTAGGTTCGCATCGCCCAAGGCCTATGAATGTTAGAAACTGGAATCAGACATTCATGACTGACATCTAGTGGTGCCCAAAGTAAGACCAAGACGAAGACTGGTCTTGGTCTTGCGCAAGAGTCTCGCAAGTCTTCTGCAAGACTCTTACCTTGACTTAATATATATTTTATTTTCCAATTGTACTAAGGAAATCCCTCTCCGCAAACTACTACGAGTATCTCGACAACTACTGGTCTGATTTACTAGAAATTTAAAATAGTTATTTATTGAGTTACTAGTAAAAAAACTAAAATGATTTGCAAACGAGCTCTCCCAAGTTCCAAATACCTAAACGTTATTTTTTTTCCTTAGAAAAAAAAAAGATTAAAACTTTACGGACACGACGCAATTAATTTTTATTAAAAACAAAAACCTAACCCCAAGAAAAATAAAAAAATAGCAGTATTAGGTTTTTTTTTCTGTGCAAGAGTCTTGCGAGACTCTTGCGCAAGATCAAGACCAAGACTACCCAAGATTGGGCAACACTACTGAGATCAGTCCCTAACACTATATCGGCTTGATTGGGCATGACGGCAATTCGAGCCTGATCCCGAAACGTAGACATACACTTTACTGAGTTTATCGGCAACAACGTTGGACACTTCCCCGCCCCGGCAGACAGGACAATTTACACCTATCAGTCCACCTACCACCTATTTGTTGTTCTCGTTGAAAGTGTGTTTCATTTGCAATGACAAATGCCAATTTATACTTTCAAGGAGAACTAATATTGTAGGCTTGCCAATATGTATATAAAAATAACACCGCTTAAAAAACAAGACTTTAATAATCATTATCAACAAAAACATCAACAGATGGTGCATCTAGAGGAGTGGGAAGGGATTTTAAGTTGATAATTGAAAGTAGAACGAGGGTAAGGCTGTGAGTATCGCACAATAACTCGAAGCGGGATTTAAGATATACTGGAGTTATAAGATTCTTTAGTATACCATGCAGGGAGACCAGCAGCCCTATTCTGATACTTAGTCGCAAACGTTACTACCACTTTTAACCCGAGTTTCTGCGATCATAGCCGACCTTACGTCAATATAACGTTTTCCACTATTACAAAGGTCACCCATGGGGTTGCAACTTCAAAATCATTGGGAAAACGTGAATTAAATACTTAAATTGTCCGCCGCGAATTTATATTAAAGTTAACAACATTTATATTAAATAAACTAAGATTATACATATTTTTATAACACATATTAGGTAACAAAACATATATAGCAAACACTAAAAGATATATATATATATATATTTAAATGGACGCATCGTAACGATATTTTGCTGTCATCTGTAGTGGAAACCTTTACGAGAATACCAATTTGAATAGCGTTTTACACTGACAGTTCCGCTATTTAAGGGATTCCACTATATAACGTTGGCGCTTAAGTAACAGAATAGAGCCACAGGACATGAACAGATCTGCGAAAGCTGATACTGAGCCATTTTAACTGAGTGCGAAAATAAGAGACATGATCATAAGCAAGCCGAATATCATATATACGAGTATGTAATGTAAGAATGGTCTTACTATTTTTATTGAGGCAAAGCTAATTTGTGTTAATTGCGTGTCTTACGAGAATGCAAGTCACAATTTTCTTTATCCAGTTACTCAATATACGTCTACGAAAATCGAATTTTAAAAATTAAAGAGAATAACATTTGACGTGTACCTACTGTTCGATATGGGAAAGAATCGATTAGTCATTATTTGATTTAGTTCGGCGGTAAAAGGGAGAAGGCCCCTGTTGTGCCAGGCAGGAGGCCAGGCCACGAGCTCTGCCGACCAGAACCTTCCACACTTTATATATGACCACCATCGACATAGATCATGACGTGGCAAACTGGAGATCTTTAAATAAATACATACTTTTAAGGTAATAGTTCTGGTCGGACGTTCCACAGAAACTATCCATAAGTTCTTCTCAAATATTAATGTGATAATTATAAAAGTAAAGAAAAAAAAAAGAAAAGTATTTTTTGGCTAAATGTGAATCCGCTTATTTTACTTTTACTAGAGACATTAATAAAATCCTTTTTACTAAAAATAAATACTAAAAAGAACTTACGGATATTTTGTATGGAACGACTGAACAGGCAAAGGATTGGAAGGTTTCTGTGAGAACGGATTGGTGGCCACAATATTGTTTAAGGTACCTAATAGCTCTGTTCATAATAGTAGCTCTGCAATATATATATTATGATTGGTATTATATTGGCATGACAACTAACAATCTAAAACTATATGTTAATTAAACGACATACATACAATTTATTAACAGATACATCGTTAACAAGATGCAGGGAGACTGAGTTTAAATAGGTGGCAAAAACTTTTTTAGGATATGATTGATATTCTACATATCTCTTGATTATTATTGTTACTGCGAATCATTTAGGTATTTTTGTATGTTTATTGTAATAACCATATGTAAAGAACACTTACTAACGAATTGGCTTAGGCTGTTACGTTAGGTTTACGGGTTTTGTAAATAATACAAAAAAATATATTACTATAAAAAAATATGATCACCAAATACATGATGTATGTAATATATAATATATTGACATGTTATGTGGTCTTGTTTTCCTTTTCATGTAAGTGCCTGGTAAGCAATTTTTCGTATAGTAAGGGGAAGTCTGTTCCACTGGCGAGCTGCAGATACAGTAAAAGAATATGAACATCTGCTAAAAGAATGAAATGTTTAATTGAATTTTAGTTGATATTGAAATTATATAAGATGCCGTAGAGGAAGGTGAGAAGGTGTAAATATGATCATAATTACGCAAGACAAAAACATAGCGAATGCATAAGTCGAGAAGTCGATCGAGGTTATTTAGGACCTATAGTCGATAATGGGAAGGTTTTAAAATGCTAAAATAAGTAAATGACAAATGAATAAGTAAATGTTCCAGTCTTCAAAATGTATGTCTCTGAAGACGGCAGGAGATCTTTAATGGTAAGTATGGTGAACCGCACTGTTCTAGGATGACTTCTTATGATGTCAGCATGCTCATGGACATCAAACAATCTAACGATTGGTCAGCAACTATTGCATAAATAAAATTTAAAAAATATTTATCTTCGGGAATCAACATTTTTTGACGTATAATCAGTAAACTCATTTAGGATAAACAGATTCACGACAAGGCAACGAGCGCCCAATGATTTTTTGACTAAACCTAGGAAAAAACTATTAATTATTTATTACAGGAAAACTTACAGCTAGATAACAATATAGATAATACAAAATGAACCAATTAAAAGTTTTCGCCTAAAGCAACTACATACAATAATACACTGACAAAAATATAAAAATAAGAAAATAATCAAAAATAATAAATCCTAAAAATATACAAAAGCCGGTGGGTTAAAGAATAGAGAAGAAACCCCCTTACTGTTGAAGGCTTATCATATATTGTCATCACCAATCATCTCATTGATACAACAACTAGTTCTAATAATAAATTTATGGTTAAAGTATACACACATTCTAACATTTACCAAGAACCATCGCTAACCCATCTGGCCAGTATGCCGAGTATAGACCAGGTTCCTAGAAATTTCTGGAAGACCCATCTCCAATAGTGGAGAAACGCAAATATTGAAAATACTTGTCATTGTGTAGTATCAGCCATTTCAGAAGGATATTTAATAAACTGCCTTCGTGGTCTAGCGGTTAAGTTCGTTGATTTAGACTCGGAGGTCGGAACGGTTCGATTTCTGGTCAAGACACAATAATTTATTTCATTTATTTGTGATATTTCTCCAGTTTGGTACGCTAGAGACATCGACGAGCTTGCTACTTGTCATGATGGGCCAATAGTAAAGTTGGCTAAAATGAATCCGCTAAATAAAAAAAGCGTGGATTTTGACCACCCGGAAGGCATGATGAAGGGCAAAGATGTTGTAAGTGTAAGTGAAGAAAGACCGATGAACCAGATATCTAATTCAAAAGTTCGGAATTAAAAAGGCTATATTCAAGGCTCAGTATCACGACAATATAAACAAAACACTGACTGAAGTTGCAGTCAAGACTCTACGTAACGAGACTCTACGTAACGAGACTCTACGTAACGAGATATGTATAAAATACACGAATGAAATGGTTGATGAATACCGCCGAAGGGAAGAGGTGGTGACTGTGACAAATAGTGGACAATTGTAAGTAAACTATAATTGTATAGGTATATAAAACTTTAACAAGGATTTCACTCGATACTACATTTATAAGAAAAAGATTAACAGCATCATTTCAATGGCGATATGTAATATATTTTTCATATACAGAAGTAATAAACCTCGAGGGGGGTTAATTATGAATAAGTGACCTCCAGTCAATAAGTACAAAACACCTATACGAACCTGCAGCATAATTTACAGGCCTTACATGCTCATTATGATTAGTCGGTGCGAAAGGGCAAATCCTGTATTAAGATAGGTAATGAGGTTAAATTTCTTACTCAAAACCAAAACGTTTAACAGCTTGGTTACAAACAATCCAAACTATACTTTAACACGAAGCAACAGAACTGTTATTGATGAAGGTTAGTGTAAAATGGATGATAAAAATGCAGTAGACATGTATTACTAAAATGATGTTTAGGCTTTCAAACTTAAAGCTATTTTGGTTGGTATTAAATATGGGTTTAGAGTTGCTTCTTGAGGTAATGTAGTTAATGGAAGAAAGGTAGAAGATAACGATGGATTGTGCGGTAAGTCGGCACCCTGCTGGCCGATCTCCGACTGCGCCATCACGGCCAACACAACGATTAGTGATCGACTGGATTCAATTTCTGGAACGCAGAGACGTACATCGAGTTTTGATAACACATATTTAATAATACCTAATTGATTTAATACAAATCTTAGGCCACATGACCGCTATGATCATACAGGTCTCTTTTAGGGCACATTAAAAGACAATTCTTTTTATTATATCGACGTGTAATTAGTAAAATAATAATAAAATCCTTTATTGCACACAAAATAAAAAAAGAAAGGCGAACTTAATACAATAAAGGTATTCTCTACCAGCTAACCTTTGGGAGAGTGATAGAATGAATATTATGGGTGCAGTCAGAAAAATAAAATGATATAGGTATATAAAAAATAAAAATAAGAGAAAAAAATAATAATTAATAAACTATGGCATAAATAGGTTCATGACCGCCTCCGTGGTCTAGTGGTAACAAACGTTGCTGTGAACTCGGGAGGTCGTGGGTTTGATTCCCACCGGGGGCAAGTTGTACATTGTATAATTTGTCTCGGTCTGGGTGTTTATATGTATAATATGTATATATTTACAAAAAAAAAAAAAGTATAATATGTAGTTTATCAACTTTCTAGTTTTCGTAACACAAGCCTCGTAGCTTACCACGGAAATTAGATGGCGCTGTGTGACCTGTCTGGAAATATTTATTTATTATTATTATTTATAATATACTTATGTAATAAATACGAATAATAAATACAATAAAATACATATTATATAATACTAATCAAATAATATATGCCAAGGTGAGGAGATTAAGTAAAATTTTGTTTTTCAAGAAGGTGAGAAAATAGAAGTTTTTTGAATATATTTAGAGATTGCGCCTGTCGGATAGTCATTGACGAGCTGCAGACACGGTGAGAGAATCTGAATGCAAGAGGAGTAAGGAGGGATTGAAAGTTGGTTGTTGTGTGAAGAACGAAGAGGACGAGTATGAGAGTCGCACAGATATTCGAAACGAAAGTAAAGTAAATCTGCTGTATAAAGGCATTGTCATATTATAAGCTAAGATATATAATTATAAAAAGGTCACTTAAGATTATAGCTGCTGTATAAAGGGATTGTCATAAAAGATACATACATATATTCACGCCAGATCCTTTGCGGGGTAGGCAGAGACAATTGAGCGCCACTTGACACGATCACGACATACCTCTTTAGCTTCGTCGACATAGATAAACCTCTTCATACATGCCCTTTTGTTAGGAAGGCTTTTTAAGATACATTCAAACAGTGTTTTATTTATTTGATCGTGGTATGTGAATCTCAGTTTCCCAGGGCCTCTTTTACCCACAACTTTCGCATTATATATCTAGGTCAATCATTCTTTCAACATGCCCTAACCATCGTAGCATGCCTTTACTTATGTTTGTCCCTATGCTTTCTTTTATACCAAACTTAATAATTTATATATGTATTTATTTATTTACAAACTCGTAAACCTAACATAACAGCCTAAGCCAATTCGTTAGTAAGTGTTCTTCACACATGGTTAATACAATAAATATACAAAAATACTTAAATAATTTGCAGTAACAATAATAATTAATCAATCCTCACTATATCCTAAATGCCTAGACATTAGGCTCGCCTATGTACATTGGAATGTTTTTTTATTTTTTTGTGCAATAAAGAATTTATCTATCTATCTATCTATCTATATCCCAAAAAATATGTATGTATATGTACGTCGTTTATGTAATGTGTATACCCATTTATGTATGTAATTTTATATTGTGGTTGCAAGTAAATATTGTGTTAACTGCCTCCGTGGTCTACAGGTTAAGTCCGTGGATTTGGACTTGGAGGTACCGGGTTCGATTCCTGGTCGGGACACAAAAATATTTATTAATGTAAATAAATACATTTAATGATGGTGATATTTCTCGAGTTTGGTACGCTGGAGACATCGACAAGCTTGCCACTTGTCATGATTGGCCTATAGTAAAGTTGGCTAAATGTGAATCCGCTTATTTATAAGCGTGGTTTCTGACCACCCCGAAAGGGAAACGGTTGTGATGATACTATACTATAAGTAAATATTGTATTTTTATTTTTCTTTTCTTATTTGTTGTTTATTTGCTTACCTTACCTCTTACGTTTTCATTGTCCCGAAGGTTGATTGGAAGAGAGTGCCTATAGGCATATTTATTGTATAACATTAAAGTTTTTAAATAAAAAATAAAATAACTTATCCGTATTCCGACGTTTCGTTTGCGGTCCGCCAAAGTGACAATCGTCATATTAAACTAAACTAAACTAGACTATAACTAAATATAAATTGTATAATATTTTTTTAGGGCCAGCGAATACTGTATTTACTAAGCAAGTCCTTCAATAAACGTCTTTAAAGACACGGACTATAGTGGAAGGATCGACAGGCCGATGAAGATCTGTATTGTTTGGGTTTTCAAAAATTTGCATTTTGGAAACTCACGTTAAGCAATCGCTGAGTCATCTGATAAATGGAAGGGAGAACGCGTTGACCGTAAGCTGTTTTGTTACAAGTTACTGTCAATCGTCAATTCTTGAATTTAAATCGAAATCATCGTCGTTCTTTAAGGAGATTAAATCTAACGTGTCTACAGATGATTTTTTGTTATATATTTTTTTGTAGGTGGTAACTTGGCTACGGAGAGCACATTAAGCCGTCCATAAGCGCAATGTTCTCAAAATTGTATCGAATTGTCTCGCATGGATGAGATAAGAGTTTCGTTTCGAAACCAAATTGTGAAAAAAAAATCATTATTATGTAATCTTTTAAAATGAATAAATACATGACTTGAGTCTATAAACACGAACTAGACGTGACAAAAACACGTGGACAGTATGTAATTATATTTCAACACTTTGTAACGTTCAATAATGTTTAAAAGTGTTTTTATTAGTTTATTTTTTATTGTTTTGTTTCTAAATAATAATTACAATAATAGTATTGTAATCTCAATAGGTGAATTTGAAAGATATTTATTGTTGTCTAATTCTATATTTGTTTCATTTGTAAATTCCTTTCTCAGTCAGATAAAACATTAACAGGTCACTGGAATTTGCTAAGATGCTAGTCTTCTGCTAACAGCTTACTCCTTGGACCACTTCGCTGTTTAGTCTTCCACTAACAGGAGTAGAATCATTCAAAATAATTTAAATTATGACGTGTCACAAATGCCTGTAATAGGTTTACGTGAATAAAGATATATTGACTTTAAATTAGGAACTACTTAAATAAAATTAATAAATTGAATTACATACATACATATCTTCTCGTCAAATCCCTTGCGGGGTAGGCAGAGACAACTGAGCGCCACTTGTCACGATCACGACATACCTCTTTCGCTTCTTCAACATTTATCAACCTCTTCATACCTTCTGTTTCGATGACTTTTCAATGCACCTTCAGCTATTGTTTTATTTATTTGATCGTAATATGTGAGTCTCGGTCTGCCAGGGCCTCTTTTATCCACAACTTTTGCATTATATATCTGGTTCGTCAATCATCCTTTCAACATGCCCGAATAATCGGAGCATGCCTTTCCTTACTTTTGTACCTATGATTTTTTTATCACCCTATTTATCCTATATTTATTTTATCCTACCCTTTTGCGTATTTCGTCATTTATTATTATTTAATTACCTATAAACTTAACCTCATAACCGAGTACCTACAAGAACCGTAAGGAATCCCGCACTGTTACTCGTTCCGGGCTGCAACACCAACTATAGACGCGATGCATTTTTCAGTATGGCGGTATTGCCATGTTAAATAAGCTCAGCATCGATATCGGCCTCTTCAATGCCTCTAAGTATCAGTAATAATTTACCAATGTAATAATAATTGGCCAATGTACAAACTCAATTATATAATAACCTTTATGTTCTGTAATGTGCTGTAAAGGATGAGCGAAGAGAGATTGACGAACCAGATATATAATGCGAAAGTTGTGGGTAAAAGAGGCCCTGGCAGACCAAGACTTGCCTATCATGATCAAATAAATAAAACATTAGCTGAAGGTGAATTAAAAAGCCATCGAAACAAGAGGGCATGTATGAAGAGGTTGATGAATGTCGAAGAAGCGAAAGAGGTATGTCGTGATCGTGACAAGTGGCGCTCAATTGTCTCTGCCTACCCCGCAAGGGATTTGGCGTGAAGATATGTGTGTGTAATGTGCTGTGGAAATGAATGAATGAATAAATAAATTTACTTACTTAACGTAAGATCAAAATACTGTACAGGGGAGGTATAAAAGAAAGCATATGGACAAAAATAAGGAAAGGCATGTTGAAAGGATAAGTGAAGAAAGATTGATGAATCAGGTATATACTGCGAAAGTTGTGGATAAAAGAGGCCCTCGCAGACCAATACTCACATATCACGATCAAATAAATAAAATACTGGCTGAAGGTGCATTAAAAAGTATTTATAATAAATAATAAATATTTCCAGACAGGTCACACAGCGCCATCTAGTTTCCGTGGTAAGCTACGAAGCTTGTGTTACGGAAACTAGATGGTTGATAAACTACATATTATACTTTTTTTTTTTTGTAAATATATACATATTATACATATAAACACCCAGACCGAGACAAATTATACAATGTACAACTTGCCCCCGGTGGGAATCGAACCCACGACCTCCCGAGTTCACGGCAACGTTTGTTACCACTAGACCACGGAGGCGGTCAACAAAAGGGCATGTATGAAGAGGTTGATGAATATCGACGAGGCGAAAAATGTGTGCAATAATCTACCTGTCAACATGCGGCAAGCAACTACCAGGACATTATTTAAAAAAACTGGTGTATTCACACTTTCTAAATGGCTCCACACAGCCTTAGTAAGTACTATATATATGTATGTTTTTGTATAATAATGTGTATGTATTAGTATTTAGTTTATTGATGTTATAATATTTTATATGATGTAAGTATATATTAATTTGCTGTTAATTTTCATGAATTATATTATTATTATCTTTATGATTGCGCCTATATATGGTTAAATTTGTCCCCAAGGTTTGGCTGTCAGAGAATGTCTTCGGACATTAAGTCCGCCTTTGTACGTTGTGCAATAAAGTTTTAAATAAATAAATAAATAAAACCTTGACGTCTGGTCCTTGCACCATTGTCAATGTATTCTGCACATGTTTTCAAAAAACAAAGTTTTGTCCTTCGCGCCATGTCAAGTGCAAGTTTTTGTTTTGTAAACTAATTTACTGTGGATATTGTTGGTCAAAAGTGGTGTTGTTTTGTTTAATAATGTTTTAATACAATGTGAATAGTTATGGAAAACGATAAATTGGACTTTAAATATGGGGCACAAGTTGCTGTTTATTTTTTGCTGTTTTCCCGCGCTATGAACTAGGAGTTCCCGACGTGTTTGGGCTATAAGGCCTTTGATGATGACCTCATTAACTCATAAAAAAGAAAGATAATATATTACGTCAGACTTGGCTGTATAGGCTAGACCCTTTGCCTTACCTATCACCTCCTTCATCATCTATCGGGAGAAAAGAAGACACAAAACAAAAAATAAAGTTTTGAAAAAAACATTTTTATTTTCTTTTCTACCATAAATATTGGTCAGGTCCTTGAACATGATTCAATATATCCACCACATACGGTGATGTCATGACTTGAGCCTATAAACACGACCGATTCGTGACAAGAACATGTGGATGGTATATCTCAACACGCGGACAAGACACTAAGACAGAAAAACCAGTGGGGTTTAAAAAAAAAACACTAACTAAATGTGTAGCTGTCTTATAAAAATTATGGCATTAACTGCGTCTAGTAGTATTTATAAAATATATTAATAAAAACGATCGAATAGAATTTTATAAAAATTCAAACTATACCTTCGTCTAGCGGTTAAGTCCGTGGATTTAGACTCGGAGGATTTTTATTAATTTAAATAGCAAACATTTTTTTAAAAGACAACACCGTGTCTTGTCGTCTCCTCCGGTGACAAGAGGGCTGGCTCTTTCTTCGCCCAGAGAATCAGTATTGCAATTCAGCGGGGAAATGCAGCCAGCGTTCTTGCCACTATTCCACGCGGACGGGACTTATATCCCTATCCTTAGTGTTAATATTAATTTTATTTTATATTTCGTAAATATTTTTTTCGAATAAATGTTTCATTTAAATAATATCTAATCTATAAATATAATATTGTGTGAGTCTCAATGCTAGACCGGTTTTAGTTTTTAAGTCAATGTGATTCCAAAGTCTGGGTGTGGTTGAGGAACATGTTTTCACCGAGTGAAGCGTGATAATCGAATTAATTGTACATCTATACGGTTATAGCGTATCCCATCGGCTATCTAACACTTTTCAATAATCACACAAATCTTAGAACACTCTGTTAGAACTATAAGGATTTATATATTTATATATTTTATATTTATAAGGAAGAAAAAAATGTAATTGTTTCAATAAACTTTATTATTATTATTATTATACTGTCCAAAGTCAAAGTCAAAACATATTTATTCACGTAAACCTACTACAGGCATTTATGAAACGTCATTAATTTAATTCTTTTTAATAATTCTACTCCTGCTAGTAGAAGACTAAGCAGCAAAGTGGTCCAATAAGTAAGCTGTTAGCAGAGACCAGCAGTTTTGGAGGTGTGCCTTCAAAAACATATATATATAGAGCATTGGATTGGTAAGCCACCACCGCTCTCCAAGCCACCACCGCTCTCCAAGCCACCACCGCTCTCCAAGCCACCACCGCTCTCCAAGCCACCACCGCTCTCCAAGCCACCACCGCTCTCCAAGCCACCACCGCTCTCCAAGCTACCACCGCTCTCCAAGCCACCACCGCTTTTCAATCCACTATCGCTCACCGTTGCGTTGCTGTCTATCTATCCGTTTAGTCTATTTATTTAAAAACTTGGAGATAAAAAAGCTATTTTTTTTTGTTTAGGCCTACGATAATTGTATAACTCTTTCTGTATTTATTATCCACATGCCGCAAGGGAATATTTGCAGGAAACGATTTTAGGGCTGGGAGTCTTGAGGGCCATCCCTATGTCGTCGGTCCCTCCCAAAGTTCGGCCAGCGCAAAATTCACGCGTCGTCACTCGTGAGCGTCGAGCCTGCGGCCTGAGCCTCATCGCAGGGACAGTATTAGTGTGATTATAGGTCCAAACTAAAGTGATGTGAATTATCTAAACTTAAGTTTAATTTCAAATCTGCATCCTTGTAGATACATCATGCTCTAAAATATAATTGTTAATGTCATATAGAGTGTAACCTTAAATTAAGTATCTAATCTAATCGCCTCCGTGGTCTAGTGGTAAAAACGTTGCCGTGAACACGGGAGGTCGTGGGTTCGATTCCCACCGGGGGTAAGTTGTACATTGTATAATTTGTCTCGGTGTTTATATGTATAATATGTATATATTTACAAAAAAAAGTATAATATGTAGTTTATCAACCATCTAGTTTCCGTAACACAAGCCTCGTAGCTTAACACGGAAACTAGATGGCGCTGTGTGACCTGTCTGGAAATATTTATTATTATTATTATATTTTAATATTTTTTTATGTATTAGTTAATTGGTTTCTTATTTGTGTTGGGTAATTCTAATATTAAGGATCCTCAACTCTTATACGTGTTACACTGTAATGATTATGGAAAGAGCTTCCAAGACCGTATTAAAGAAATCATACAGTATTTGGTTGGGTAGGGGTAGAATTGTGGATAGTGAGCGTATTATCGCGCAATAAAATAAAAAAGGAGGCCTCCTTTTTAAACCAGCCTATTGTCGGTCGCAAGCCCGAGACACCATTCTTCTCATCCCTTACACACACACGATGGATTCGGCACCCGCACGGTGAATCCATGGAATGCTTAGAAATGTGTCTTCTTTGTTGAAAGCGAGGTCATATAGTCATTCACAAATTGTTTCCAGTATTAATGACTCTATATCAATACCAAAGAAAGAGCGCAGTGGATAACTAATTGGAAGCGCATTGGATAAGTAACGTGCTGGGCTAATATAATTATTTAGCACGAACATCTTATTTGTTAAAGTGAAGAAATTAAATTAACCGTGCTGTTAAACAGGTATTCGATAGATGGGCGCCATTTATTGTATTTCAAAACAACTCTGTACTCACCAAAAAGAAAGACATTTTCTTAGCGTTTCATTTTATAACTTGTTTAATCAAAGTTTTATTTTTAAATAAAAATAAAAACAATAAAGAGTGCTTCGCGCCATTTTGCGCGGACATGTCAAGTGCAAGTTTTTGTTTTGTAAATTAATTTACTGTGGATATTATTGGTCAAAAGTGGTGTAGTTTTGTTTAATAATGTGCTACAATGTGAATAATTATAGAAAACGATAAATTGGACTTTAAATATGGGGCACAAGTCGCAGTTTATTTTTTGCGGTTTTCCCGCGCTGTCAACTCCCATATTTTACCCGACGTGTTTGAGCTATGGTGCCGCGAGTGACTCCATGAAAAGCATCAAATTCTGCAGCATCTGGAATTTGATGATGACCTCATTAACTCATAGAAAAGAAAGATATATTACGTCAGACTTGGCTGTATGGACTTAACCGCTAGACGGAGGCAGTAATTAGGGAAATATTTTGTTTTAGGTAGTTATGGCATTTGGGGTCGCCATACTCTTGATAAATTCGTTTACCCAGCTCTTTTACGAATTTGTGAGTGTCAAGACAATCTATTCTATTGTTATAGTTAACAAAAAAAAACACATGAGCGAATTAACACTAGACGGATAAATGTAATGAATAAACAGATCGGAATGAACACTTCTTCGTATCTTAAACTGTAAGGTTTGCGTTAAATTAACGTGATTACGGCTGCCCTTCGAAAGTTGTATATTGATAAATAGGTGTTGCAGATTGCATTTAATGTACGAGAAACATTAAAGCAATAATTTTAGATTAGATTTAGTAGCGTATTAAATTTATGTTGTAATAATGTTGCAATTAAAACTAGCTCCCGGCTGTAATGTTTTCATGGACATATATTAACGTATCTATATATACTGTAATACATTCATGTATTAACTACAGACAAAATACTTTTATTATTAGATCTAGTTGTTGTATCAATGAGATGATTTGTGATTACAATATTGAGATTGATATTTTTGCTATGAAGCCTTCAACAGTAAGGTACTTTCTTCCTAATTCTTTAACCTTCCTGCTTCTGTATATTTTTAGGATTTGTTCTTTTTCTTATTTTTATATTTTTGTCAGTGTATTATTGTATTTAGTTGCTATAGGCGAAAACTTTTAATTGGCTTATTTTTATTATATCTATTCATCTCTATTGTTATCTAGCTGTATGTTT
This sequence comes from Tinea semifulvella, assembly GCA_910589645.1. Lineage (NCBI taxonomy): Eukaryota > Metazoa > Arthropoda > Insecta > Lepidoptera > Tineidae > Tinea > Tinea semifulvella. Next base: position 8,055,699 of record OU342626.1, read on the forward strand.
TCCTGTAATAAATAAATAAATAAAATAAATAAACTGAATGCACCAACCTTAATGAATTAAAATAAAGAGCTTTTTTCATTACTTAATAAGTTTAAATTTTTTTTTTTTTTTTTTAAATAAATTTAATTATTTAACATGTTTTAGAATGAAGGTAGTATAAATAAAGCATTTAATACATACACTTATATTTATAGGTGGAGGCAAGTAAGAAGCGTGTTGTTTTTTGTACTTTGTCCATTTTCGTCAACATAATCGGCACGGTGGTGGCACGTGTGTCGGGTCCCGGTCCGCACCCTAAGGGCCTGGTTGAGCGGGGGGATGGCTGGCACATGCGTTACGTCCGTGATCGGGTGCTGCTGTGGGGGCCTGGGACCTCTGCCAAGCACGTTCAATTTATTGTTCTTAAATTAACAGAGGTTTTTGCGTTTTGTCGACTTTCGGGTTGCACATAGGCATGTAGTCTATCTTAATTCTGACTTGCCAGGTGGTTTACTGCTGTACCAGGTATTGTAATCTCATAGGTACTGATAACTAAATTTAAAATGTCATTAATTGATCGTTGTGGTGCAGTTATGTATATGTTTTATTTTGTAAATCTGATATAGCTGAGTTTTCCTTGCATTCCTTTCTCAGTCAGATTAAACATTAACAGGTCACTGGAATCTGCTAAGCTGCTTGTCTTCTGCTAACAGCTTACTTATTGGACCACTTTGTGTTTTAATAGCAGGAGTAGAATCATTCAAAATAATTAAATTAATGACGATTTATAAATGCCTGTAATAGGTTTACGTGAACAAAGATATTTTGACTTTGACTTAGTGAGCAAGCAATTCGTACAATTATTAATCGTTTTCGCACTAATTTTATTCTTCTCCGATTCAAAACCATTAACAAGACAAAAAAATGTGCGCACTCATATAGAATATTGCAGCATAGCGTGAAGTGTTGAAGAAGACGCCGAAATGTCAATTTGTTGCAAAGTAGGGAAAAATGGGATTGATCGAATGGACTATGTAACTCGTAGCCGCGGCGGATATTGCCATTAAATTATCTACCAGATAATAATAATAAAAATATATATTTTCATGAAATATTTCTGTCAAAAAAAAAAAGTCTTGTATTAATTTTTAAAGTTCTCAAGCTCTCTCGTATGGATCCTATGAAGCTCAATATTTTCAGGTCGTCCATTTTACGAGGAATCGTCTCACTGTCTTCCAGTAGTCTCCGATCGAAATCTCGTTTAGCGCCCGTGTACTTGTATTAGGTCAAACATTTAAGATGGCCCAATGACACTATACGCACGTGCTTCCGATTAATTTACGAACTATGGATTTTATTGCCGAGACTGGACTAGTGATGTGCAAAATCTCGTTTATTTTTATCGATAAAAGTTAAATTTCTGGACAATTTGGCTTGCATTTTCCACGCTGGCCAGACGGACATGAGTAAGTAATTCTTAGGTGACTAAATGTTCAATAAAACACCACCAGTGGAAATTGTTATTCTATAATATAGGTATATTTATTTACATACATATCTTCACGCCAGGTCCCTTGCGAGGTAGGCAGAAACAATAGAGCGCCACTTGTCACGGTCTATCCATACCTCTTTCGCTTTGTCGGCATTCATCAACTTTTTCATACATATATATTTCATACAATATTTCATAAGCTCTTTTTTACACATTTAGTGAGTGTTTTATTTATTTGGTCGTGATAGGTAAGTCTTATTCTGCCAGGGTCCACTTTTACCCATAACTTTCGCATTATACATCTAATTCTTCATTATTTCGTCACTGATCCTTTCAACATGCTCAAACCATAGCAACATGCCTTTTCTTATTTTTGTTTCCCCAGACTTTCTTTCATACCTATCCTTTTCCGTATTTCGTCGTTACATCATTTCTACTGCATCATGCTTATTCTGAAATATCATCAGTTAACGCAGAACTCTAACCGCATAATGCAGGTGTGTTCGCAGTACCGCAGCTCTTTTAATCCCGCGGGATTACTGTGCTGGGTTAGGCAATCTCGCGTGGATCCCGCATTCTAAATATAATTTCAAAATCATAGTAAAACAAAATGTTGTGCACAAAATCAACCTTTATTTGACATGTTATGTAGTTTTATACTTATTAGGAAAAAAAATAAAATGACAGATTAAAAAAAAAAAAATCCTTTTCTAGTACACAGCATCCTAAACCTCCACTGTTGGATAGGTTAGGATCTACCATATATCTGGCGAATCTGAAAAACATTCGCCACGCTGTGCTGGCCAGTTCCTCGACGGATCTGATGTCAATTTTTAACGAAAATTTATTAACGATTTCACAAGTTGGTATTTGTGGAACGAACAGCTTAATGTGCTCTCCGAGGCACCGAAATGGTGGTGTTGTAAATCTATGAAAAATGTGCGAAGAAAAGTGTATTTCTCATTGGTACAAGTCGGGGGTTCAACCGACCTTGTAGGATTATAAGGGTTCTTACGACCGAGCCGCCACCGCGACAAAAAATTACTATGACAAAATGTCATAAGTCTGAGACACTATTCTTTTCCTCACGATCACGTATACCCAGGACCCCCACCGTTAATAACGATGGTTTTTAAATTTTATTGTTGGTGTAAATTAAAATATGTTTTATCGATAAACGTGTTCATTATCGTCACTAAAGTCGTGTGTGGTAAGTAACTGGAGCTTTTATTTACCTAAATGTGGCTCTAAAACATAAAAAAAACATTTCCCTCACAAGTTTAATTGCCAGTGATAAAGTAATTAAATCTGGCAATCGTAAAACATCGAACCTTCATAAAACAAACAGACGACAAACAAATATTCTGTATTTATGCTAATTTACAAATTCGAATGATTGTCGACTGTCTGTTTGTCTCGCTATTGAACAAATCATTGCTTAGTAAACAATACGCTTATAACTTAATGGACAATGCTAATAATTTCGATCTTTCCGTTGCATATCCATTCCTATATTACAAGGATCGTAGATATATATGTATGTCTGTTGATTTGTTTATTTATTTAAATACTTATTATTTATTAAAATAAAGCTGCCTCCATAGTCTAGCGGTTAAGTCCGTGGATTTAGACTCGGAGGTACCGGGTTCGATTACTGGCCGGGACACAAAAATATTTATTAATGTATTTAAATGCATTTAATTAATATTTAATTTATTTGTGATATTTCTCGAGTTTGGTACGCTGGAGACATCGACGAGCTTGCCACTTGTCATGATTGGCCTATAGTAAAGTTGGCTAAATGTGAATCTGCTTATTTATAAGCGTGGTTTCTGACCACCCCGAAAGGGTAACGGTCGTGATGATACTTTACTTTACTTTTTATTTAAATACTTTATTGCACTTAAAAACCTAGTACATAGGCGAGCTACGAGTATAACGCCATAAGGCATTCTTCACCAGCTAACCTTGGGGATCGTAAGGTGATGGGCAGGATAAAGAAAAATATTAAAATAACTTATATTAGTAAAATAAACATAGCATTTATAGCTATTAAAAATACATATACGTACACAATAAAAAAAAACAATACAACCGAAGCATTTTCAAAAAAAATGGTATATTCATATTATTTAAATAGCTCATAACAACTCATTTAGTTTATTTATTATATTATGTATTAATGTTATGTAATGTATGTACCTAATGTATTAATAAAACGTTATGTGTATGTATTATTAGTATTTATTATTGTAGTTTAGATAATATTGCATATTTATTACGTAATCATATTTCTCTAATTGCACCTACCTTACGTGTTTAATGTTCTACAGTGTCCCTAAGGCCAACAGCCAACTGTCAGAGAACATGTTTTAAAGATTTAAGTATTCGTGTATTCTATAAAATACATGTGACAGTAAATCGTATTTTAGTTTTCGTCTAAATGACATTTGAGGTAACAATTTCAGTTCATCAGGTAGCTTGTTATAAACTTGAATACACATGATTTCTACATTATTACTAATGACTGTCAAATTAGATCTCGGTAGGTTAAAGCTCTTTATGATAGCGTACACTTTTGCAACCCATTTGTGCTCTTGTTAGAAATAGTTCTTGTTTATGCAGATGATGCTGTTCTTATGGCATCGTCCGAACAACAATTGCAATCACTAGTCACAGAAATGAAAGAGGGATGTGCAGAAAAAGGACTCCGTTTAAATGCGAGAAAAACCAAGGTACTAGTGTTTGAAAGAAGAAGGATAAATGAGAGCTAGAACAGGTAAATGAAATTATATATCTGGGCAGTGTTTTCACTGCGGATAGGAAGTATGATAGGGATGTTGAAAGAAGAGTGAACGCGGGAAATAGTGTTAATGGGGCCCTGGGGTCACTGATCGCAAGTCGAAATATCAGTGATAAAGCTCGACTCGCCATACACAATGCCATGCTAATACCAACACTTATGTATGGAAGCGAGACGTGGATATGTCAGAATACGCATAAAAGTAGAGTTAATGCAGTAGAAATGAGGTCTTTACGTCGGATATGCGGCGTAACTTTGATGGACCGTATACGTAATAACGAAATACGCAAAAGGGTAGGTATAAAAGAAAGCATAGGTACAAAAATAAAGAAAGGCATGCTCCGATGATTCGGGCATGTCGAAAGGATGAGCGAAGAGAGATTGATGAACCAGATATATAATGCGAAAGTTGTGGGTAAAAGAGGCCCTGGCAGACCAAGACTTGCCTATCATGATCAAATAAATAAAACATTAGCTGAAGGTGAATTAAAAAGCCATCGAAACAAGAGGGCATGTATGAAGAGGTTGATGAATGTCGAAGAAGCGAAAGAGGTATGTCGTGATCGTGACAAGTGGCGCTCAATTGTCTCTGCCTACCCCGCAAGGGATTTGGCGTGAAGAAGATCTTTATAGCTAATGCATAAGTTGTACTAAAGTAAGCTTCGCCTTGAACGGAATGAAATTCTGTAAATGTTTAATAAATGCATACTTGGTAACAGAAGATGCATACGATTATGTGTGCAACAGCTTTCTGAGTCGCGCAAGCAGCACACAAGGTGCAAGGGACGACGCATCACAACACAAGTATGCCAAACCCGCCAGGTTAAAATATATCTTAAGACCGGTTCAATCAAAGATCATAAAACTGTAGATACAGCAAATTCAAATTTATATATTTCTTTATAACAATAGGTATTTTATAGGATGGTACAATGGTTATAAATTGGGTACACTATGTTTAGCCCATGGGCGTATAGGGATTAAATAATTAAGTATAGTAGACATATACAAGTATAGTAAACTAAAGAAAGGTATAATAATTTGATTGAAATGACAAATAGAATTAATTAATTGATGTCAAAGTAAGAAATTTATGTTGTTCATTAAATCTTCTAGAAAACCTTGCACAGAGTAAGTAGCATTTGTCAATTAGCATTTTCGTTAGTGTTTTTTTAAATCGTTGTATAGGTAGTAAGTATTTTTTTGTAGATTAGATAGCATCAAGTAAAATTTTAATACATACATTGTTATACAGACATAAATATAATATAATATATATTTGATGTAATAAAAAATCGGTGGTAGCTCGTTTGTAAGAACGCTTTCCCCGGCATGTACCAATTCAAATTCAAAATTCTTTATTGCATAAAGACATCTAACCTAATATGTTACAACAGTAATAAATTAATAATATCATTTTTATATATCATAATAATATATAAAATGATAATGTGATTATGTCTTACTGAGCCTCAGCATGCAATGTAGGTATGACTTGATGTCAGCACCATATATGAGTACATTAAAGGGTATATTATATCAGAGCATTTATGTAATGTCAAAACGTATATATAAATGCTATACAATGTCAATATTTCATTTTAGTTTTTTTATTTAATAATTCATTTGTAGAATATAAACAAAACTCGCACAACCAGACGTAAATTACTTTTTTAATTTAATTGTAGGCAATTCTTGAAATGTAGTAGGTATTTGTGAAATACACTTTTCTTACGTTCATTTGTATAGAATTACAACGCCATTATTCGCATGCTTCGGAAAGCACGTTAAACCGTCGGTCCCGGTTGCACTGATACTAAAGGAATCGTTCATAAAAAGTCAGTATAAAAAATTTCCTCGCCAAGCCGTCTGGCCAGCGTGGCGAGTGTAGGCCAAATTCTTCAGATATATGTTCTGGAAGGCCCATCTCCAGCAGTGGAGGTCTAGGACGTTGTGTTCTAGGGGCTGTAATGATGATAAATAAATTGACATCAGACGATCGCCAACCCATCCGACCAGCGCAGCGTGGCGAGTGTAGGCGAAATTCTACAAAAAATCTGGAAGACCCATCTGCAACAGATAGGAGATTCAACTCTGTGTTTTGGCCAGACAGTCAATTTATTAATTTTTCCAGTTATTTACGATGTCAATAGTGAGTATTAGTCAAACCAACACCGACGGCTTAACAACCTTTTATACACAAAGAGGAATTTGTTAGTTGAGTGCGGCATCTAATTAATTTTACGATCATTGGGTTGCAGCAATAAATTTAACCCGCGCAGGTCATGGGTCATGCGCACGCGCATCGAGCCCAAACTCAGTCCGCGAATTATAACATTAATCGAGAGTATTTTGCTGATTGTAGATTATGTTTTTAAGCAGATGGTTGTAAGAAATAGGAAGGGGAAGCGCTTAAATTAAAGTTTATATTTATTTGTATTTTATTACAAGAAAACACTACAAATACCTATTTAAAACAGTTATGATTGTGCTGTTAGCATCTACCCAGAAGGAAGCTGGTGCATGGCTTCACGCCGTCCCATCAGCTCCTCTTGGTACACTCCTGGATAAGGACAGTTTAAGAATAGCAGTTTCATTACGCCTTGGTTTAAAAATATGTCAACCTCACATATGCAAGTGTGGTTCTCAAGTTCATGAAATAGGTCTACACGGGCTTAGTTGTCAAAAGAGCGCAGGCAGATTCTCCATACACCAAGCCTTAAATGAGTTTATAAAGAGAAGTTTATGGTCTGCTAAAATCACGTCCGTCCTTGAACCATCAGGACTTTTACATAGGCCGAATGGTATGTCGCTTGTACCATGGAGTGAGGGAAGATGTCTTGTTTGGGATGCCACCTTTGCCGCTTGCCACATTTCCTCTACATCAAAGGCCGGTTACCTTAACCTTAGGTTAAATACCATTCCAATGACCACTTTATCATTGCCCTTTTTAAAGTATTAAAATGGATATAGTATGTTACCCTTAAGAGATAGACATATGCCATCGCGGCCCTTTCTGTAGATCTATATAACCCTTTCAGCACGGACAATACTAAGCGTGCGTTTTTACCAAAAAAAAAACCAGCGGTCTTCAAATCTTGTTTTTTCGCTTCTAAACGACCTCGATAGTTCGTGCATTCATCTAGCTACTTAGTAATTATATTTTATAAAATTTTAAGGAGTAGTAAAGAAAAAAAAGTGCATAAGTAGATTTTATTTACATTATATTACCCAACGAACGATGGTGCGCTAGCAATAATCCTTTTAATATGTATAATATTTTTTGCCATGCTGAAAGGGATAACATACACTATTTCACTATACATTATTTTGTAATATCTCAAAGGGTTTTCATTGAAAGCTCCCAGACGACGTGTGAGATGGGGTTAATGTGTTTAAACATGTCACATCGTCATGCCGTCGTGTCTATTGCCATCGCTCCGCGCAACCTCCTCTGGGGTTCTAGCATATCGCGGGTACTCCAGCAGTGACAAAATCCTCTTGGATGACGTCGTTGAGAACAGCGTGTTTATAAATAATAATAAAAAAAACCCTAGAAATATGTCTTGGAAGGCAAATCTCCAATAATGGAGGTCTGGGAATCTATATTCTAGCGTTGTTTTTTTATATTATTATATTATTATTTCATTTGACCTTGCGCCCATCATCATCATCAGCCTGTATCTCTCCACTGCTGGATGTAGGCCTCCCCTAAGGCTCGCCACTTAACGCGATCTTTCGCTACCCTCATCCAACCCCCACCAGCGACCTTTTTTAGGTCATCTGTCCATCTGGCGGGGGGTCGTCCCACTCTGCGTCTTCCCGTACGTGGTCTCCACTCTAGAACTCGTTTGCCCCATCGATCGTCAGTTCTGCGGCAGATGTGTCCGGCCCATTGCCACTTCAGCTTGCTAATTTTAAAAGCTATGTCAGTAACTTTAGTTCTCTGACGAATATCAACGTTTCGAATTCTATCCATTAGAGATATACCAAGCATAGCTCTTTCCATGGCTCGCTGAGCGACCTTGAATTTATGGACCAGACCCACTGTTAGTGTCCACGTCTCTGCTCCGTACGACATTACCGGGAGGACGCACTGGTTAAAGACCTTAGTCTTTAAACATTGTGGTATAGACGATAAGAGGATGTGCCTTGCGCCCACCTGATGGTAAGTGGCGCGCGTGGTTTTTGAATATTAGCAACTGAAATCAGACACTTATGACTGACATCAGTCCCTAATACTATACCGGCTTGACTGGACATGACGGCAATTCGAGCCTGATCCCGAAACGTGTGTATACACTTTACTGGGTTTATCAGCACGAACGGTGGATACTTCCCCGCCCCGGCAGACTGGGGAAATTACCACCATCAGTCCGCCTACCACCTATTGAATAACTAGGTTGTGTTAAATGTGTACGTCTACGTAAAGATCTCGTGTGCGACTTAAAAAAAAACTAAGCAAATTGCTAAATCGTAAGTAATTTGCTTTAAGCAATTACTCGTCTCGCACTACTACACAAGGACAATAGGCCAGACTGTGCTCCAATGGAGCAACGCAATCACTTCAATTGACATGAGAAGCAATAGGTCTATTAAATAATAATGAAGTAGAAATGGTGGATTCAAGACTCGGCCTTACGAAGTGGAAATTGGTGCGAAAAGAATTACAGCAAAATCTTTACATCACTTACAGAATGAATTTGGCCTAATGAGGTCTGCCGTGAATACATTTATGGAACGAGGTTCCAAGACGGCATTAACGGAATCATACAGTATTTAGTTGGTAGGGATGAGTAAAAGTGGGATAGTAGGGAAGGATAGTAGACCTCCTTTGTAAATTAGACTTACCATTCTTCTCCTCTCTCTTTCCCACACACAATGGACCCGGTAACCGCACGGTGAATCCATAGAACGGTTAGATATGTGTCTTGTTTACAGCCCGTAAAACACAGTCCTAGACCTCCACTGTTGAAGATGTCCTACCAGAAATTTCTAGAGAATTTGGCCTACACTCGCCACGCAGGCCAGACGGGTTAGCGAGGGTCTGATGTTTTTTTTTTTAAATGAAAATTTATAAGCACAAGTAAGTACGGAACCGGGATACGGTGTTGTAAATCTATAACACATGAACGTAAGAAAAGTGTATTTTTCATTGGTACATGCCGGAGTACGAACCAGTCTCTTTAGGATTTAAAGGAAAGCGTTCTTACAACCGTGCCACCACCGCGACCGTTCAACAATCGTTACAGACTTTTACTTAAATATCAAATCAAATCATTAATTTTTTGGTTATCTTGTAACAGCTTGGACATTGTCGGCACTAAAATAATGACGAATACATAAAAAAAAGTTAAGTAATTATGGTTGGACCGTAACAGGTAATAATCCAGATTTATTAACAATAACATTACTGCTATAAGCAAGTTAATTAAATAAATAAATATAAATATTTCCAGACAGGTCACACAGCGCCATCTAGTTTCCGTGGTAAGCTACGAGGCTTGTGTTACGGAAATAAGATGGTTGATAAACTAAATATTATACTTTTTTTTTTGTAAATATATACATATTATACATATAAACACCCAGACCGAGACAAATTATACAATGTACAACTTGCCCCCGGTGGGAATCGAACCCACGACCTCCCGAGTTCACGGCAACGTTTGTTACCACTAGACCACGGAGGCGGCCTTGTATAATTGTAGCTTAATAACTACCGTGGCCGTAAATAGGCCGTGTCAACTAAATACGAGTATAAATTCGTGGCTGTAAAAGGGCCGAGTTAGCTTACAATCTAACAATAATAATAAATGTCAAATCTTAATACTAGTTAGTGGTTGTACGCGGGCCGTGTGATCTTATACGTGTTACTTAAATATATATACATCTATAGATAATAAGGTAATTATATAGTACAGTTTACACACAATATGATTGTTTATTCTTATATACTCGTATTTTATTCTAAGTAAATTAATATAAATTAAAATCTACCTAAATAATAAAATTAATAATAAACTAACCTATAAATAAAAAATGTCCTCTAGAGACGTCCCATCCGAGATAGTCCCAAGGAGACTGGCAACATTTCCCCTCTGTATAGCGAGGCTAATACGCTGGCATTAATAATTGCAGCCTTCCTGTCTTCAGACTTTTCCGTCAGCCGATTTGACAACTTCTTAGCCAGGCGCCTTGCTGAAGGGCTGGGCCCATCCTCTCGACCCCAAACGGCGCAAATTCGTAACCGATACCAAGGTTGGCGTATTTACGCAACTTGAGGTTCTCAGCTAAGACGCCGCACTTCCTGCGCCTGACAAGGTCGCCTGGATGTGAGATAGATGTATTTAGTTGTTTGTTGTGTGCGATTTTTATATATTTTAATAGACAGCTCCCGTCTGATAACCAAAGGAAGTTTGTTCTACTCACATGCAGCAGAAGTTGTGAAATATAATTAACATTTATTCGAAAAAAATATTTACAAAATATAAAATAAAATAAATATTAATACTAAGGATAGGGATATAAGTCCCGTCCGCGTGGAATGGTGACAAGAACGCTAGCTGCATTTCCCCGCTGAATTGCAATACTGATTATTTGGGCGAAGAAAGAGCCAGCCCTATTGTCACCGGAGGAGACGACAAGACGCAGTGTTATGTCTTCTAAAAACATATTTACGCTTGGACTCCATGGGCCCAGAGTTTCTTCAGCAAACGACACAAATGTGTTATCTTTTAATATACTTACATACTTGCGCCGCTCGCTGGACTCCACATTTTCCGCCGCGGCTCCCGCTTTATACGCTTTATAGTGTCGACGCCAGAGCACGTCCCGGATCCCAGGGGACCAATGTCATACCATCGGGTCTCTTGCCATCATCTCGGATAACTCCAACAGGCTCTAGAAGAGCTGGAACCTCGATGGTGGCTAAAGCCCTTTTAATAATAATAGTTGTGAAAGAATGTAATTATCTGCTGGAAGAATTGGGAGATATTTTAACTGGTTATTAATAGCAGATCGAAGAGGAAGATTATGACTCCAAGGGACAATAAACGAGTATTAATGTATAAATGATTGTAACGGGAAGTCAAGAGATCTGCGGAAGCGGATATTGAGCCACGCAAGCTGAACAGGTAACGGATGCATAAGTTGAGCAGGCGATCGAGTTTTTTTCAGTAAAGATTATAAAATGGAAGATAAATATTACATATACACCAATTTATTTCCTAGTCTAATTTTGACAACTTATGGTTAGCTAGCAGATGTATGTAGTACTAAAAGATAAGGCAATTTGCACCAAGTAACATTAGAGGTGCTCTTTATAGGACCTCTACTCTGAATTTTGTTATCGGAGTTGTGATATTTCTCGAGTTTGGTACGCTAGAGACATCGACGAGCTTGCCACTTGTCATGATTGGCCTATAGTAAAGTTGGCTAAATGTGAATCCTCTTCTTTATAAGCGTGGTTTTGACCACCAAGAAAGGGATAAGAAAAATATAATTTTAGCAAAATATGCAGCACAATTAAACAGTTAACTAAGATCGTCATTTTAATTTTGTGACAGAAGTAAGGGTGATGCAAAAAATAATTTTGAACTATAGCGATGCATGGAGTAGATATTTTTATCACAGTTGGTACCTGTGCTAAAGTTTTTGTAAGTTCGTAGCTGGGTTGCAGCCGGGCTATGGTTCTCACGCCGAGGAACGCCCGGGGGCTCTCCGGCCGCACGACTGCGCTAAGATATAAAATTAATTTATCTATACCCTGTAACGTTTGGACGCTTTCTCTACTGCTATCTGTGATTTACTGGCAGTGGACGTGTCTGACGGATTTTGGTGGAATTAAATTTTTCTGAAACAACTTGCAATACTCTTAGGAGATAAGGATGACAGCAGCGGAAGAAGACATATTTCTAAGCATTGCCTGGAATCACCGTGAGCGTGCGGGGTCCATAGTGTGTGGGAAAGAGATATGTGAGTGTCTGTAAATTTTAAAATAGTAAAGTCAATAAGAAGTAAAGCAGCTCGTCATGTAAGGCAAGATACAAGGCTCCAGAAAACCGGGAAGAAGACGCACTTCCTGGCTCAATGTCTTCCTGTCGTCCTTTATTTATAAAACTAAAATTACTGACTGTTTCTTCTATCTATATACTTGAATGCTGTTTATTTGTAAAAAGCCACCCGAAACTTTTTAAAACTCTTGGGGATAATTGCAATTTTAAAACGCGTTATCCTAGTAGAATAATTATTCCAGCTCATAAAAGTACTCAATATAGCCGAAATTGTTATGCAATGGCAACAAAGATATTTAATAAGCTTCCAGTTACTATAAGGCAGCTGCCACTAAAAATGTTCAAATTAAGAGTCAAACAAATGCTGGTTAATAAATGTTTTTATTCGACAAAAGAATACCTAGATACTAAGCTCGACAAAGTCATGTGACTAAATAAATATTTGTATGCTAGAAATAGCGAAGTATGTGATATAATTACATATAATAATTTACATCCCTGTACCTACCATGTTTCTGACAAATAAATTATTTCATTTCATTTAATTTCAAGAACCTGGGAGTGGTTCGGGATGAGCACCAGATCCTTGTTCCGATAGGAGATGGCACCTTAAGAAGAAGAAAAAGTTTCTCGTGCTTGCAACCAAAAATAGGCTGGTTTACTCATTTATTTTATTATCAACAAGACGCTCAACGTCCACCTCCTCTCCCTGCCATTACCATTACAGCCCCTAGAACACAGCGTCCTAGACCTCCACTGCTGGATATATGGGCCTTCCAAAACATATATCTGGAGAATTTGGCCTACACTCGTCACGCTGGCCAGACGGCTTGGCTCCTCTCGCTACCCAACCAAATACTGTAAGGTTCCGTTCGCTCTTTCTATAAATGTATTGACGGCAGACCTGCTTAGGCCAAATTCTTTTAGTAAGTGGTGTAAAGATATTGCTGGAACCCCTCTCGCACCAACTTCTACTACGCAAAGCTGAGTCTTGAACCCGTACCTGAGCATGTATTATTTAAAATTATAATATTTATTTTACTTTAAGTTGTGGTCTTCTGAAATATTTGATTCTCACAAAACAGTAAATTCAATAAGAATAACTTTTTTCAAGTTCCGAGAAAACACTAAAATGTTTGGCCTATAGGCTGATACAGCTAGTTCAACTGGGATCCTATAATGATCGCTCAACAAACCGAAACGAAATTTCGGAAATACGAGTCAGTTGCTAATGTTTATGTGTTTGTGTCTTTTGGCCTTGAGGCAATTCGTGGGGGCCAAGTGCTAAGTTCTTTTAAAAACTGTCTAAGCGGCTTGTTAATGCAGTATGTGACAAAAGGGCTGGCAGTTTTCTCGCGCAGTTAATCAGCATCGCTGTGCGGGGGAATGCTGCAAATGTTCTTGGCACACTGCCATATGATCAGGTCACGTGTGAATATTTTGTAATTTTAGAAATTATAAAGGAATTTTTTTACCGAAATTGTCGCTATTAGAGTTTTTATTAGATCGAATAGATCGATAGAATCCATACTAATGTAATCAGCTAAGTCTTGTTTCAAGGATTATTATTTTTATATAAATATCAATATGGTAAGCGTAATAATAATAATAATAACGTTTATTAAGTTTAAGCTTACAATATTATTTTTCATTGAAAGTAAAAATTGGCATTTGAAATCGTAACAAACGGCAACTTTATATATACTTTTAACGAGAACAACAAATAAGTGATAGGCGGACTGATGGTGGTAATTTCCCCAGTCTGCCGGGGCGGGGAAGTATCCACCGTTTGTGCCGATAAACCCAGTAAAGTGTATCCGCACGATTCGGGATCAGGCTCGAATTGCCGTCATGTCCAGTCAAGCCGGCATAGCGTTACAGACTAATGTCAGTCATGAGTGTCAGATTCCATTTGCTAACATTCATGGACCTCGCGCGTCACCTACCATCAGGTGGGCGCAAGATCATAAGTACAAGTATAAAAAAAGAAAAAACATAAAAATTACCTATTTTAGATAATTTTTAGCTAATCCTTGTAGCTTAGGTTTAGTCTTTCAAGGCACTTGAAAAATTTACCCTATATTGTCCCCGAAACCGTTAAAGGGTTAAGATGTCCAAGCATTCGTTTTTCTGAACAAAAGATATCATGACAAAACAGCACAACTCTTCCGAGTAATAAATAGCAATGACCCACGTCGAGGTTGCCAGATTTGGTTTCTTGCAATAAATCTAAGTAGAAAATCTATAATATTAGTAACTTACGTAGTGAAGACTCTAGGTGGATATCTTTTCTTTCTATCCGAGGTTGGCGTATTTGCGCAGCTTACATATTTCTTAATAGAAACCGCCTTACTTCCCGCGCTTAACGTGGTCACCTGGATGTGAGATGACATCCCACACCCGTGACCTGCCAAGTTTCCACGACCCAATGGTCATGCCGTCGGGTTTCTTGCTTTCGCCCAAAGGGTTCTAGGATCGCGGGTACTCCAGCAGTGACAAAAGCCCTTCGGATGATGTTGTTGAGTGCTTGCTGCGGGACGAGAAATGCGGCACCACTTCTAGCGCAATAAAGCCTATGGTGTCCGCGACGCTTTCGACAGTCCGGGCTCCGAGACGAAGGCACACGCTTGTTTTTTTTTTTTTTATGACCTTGCGCCCACCTGATGATAAGTAGCGCGCAAGGTCCATGAATGTTAGATACTGAAATCAGACTCTCATGACTGACTTCAGTCCCTAACACTATACTGGCATGACTGGGCATGACGGCAATTCGAGCCTGATCCAGAAACGTGTGGTCTTTTTTCGGTTTATCGGCACGAACAGTGGGTACTTTCCCGCTGACTGAGGAAATTACCACCATCAGTCCGCCTAGCACCTATTAATAGTCAGTGTATTTTGATCAAGAATGTTTTTTCTTTACTTTTTTATAATAATAAAAAAAAGCTTGTAACTAGAAGATACCCCGACTCCCTAGTGGAAACGGCCGTGAGGTGAGAGATGATGTTACTGGAAGATAAAATATCTTTTATCTATCAAATTATCTATCAGTATGCAGAGCGCCTCGTCCCACAATCGTTGAAATTTTGCTAAATTTGGAACCAATTTATTGGGCCATGCATCGTGCTTGACCAGAAATCTCTGGCATCTGTCAACGACGGCTCAACGCAACTCAAGGATGGGTTAGTGATATTTCTGTAGAGCTCGATCAGCACGATGTTAGGCTTTTGTACTTTAGAGCAATAAAGTTATGAAATAAAAAAATAAGCCTGGGATAATTAATTTGCTCTAAAACTTTTTTTTTGAAATTAACATATATTATTCATATTTAGTTAAAAACTACCTAAATTAATAAATATAATAACTATAAACTAAAACTTATAAAAAAAATATCTATAAATTAAAAATATCCTCAATCAGAGATAGTCCCAAGAATACTGGCAACATTTTCCCTTTGTATAGCTAAAACTTTTATATGTATCGACAAACAGTGCTCTATTTAGTTTAACTGTGAGAAATATGTTGGTGTCGTTTAGTTTTAATTGCTTCATACTACTAAAATCATTTTTATAATACTTCCAGACGCTATCGCAAAAAGCTATAACGCACTCGCTGCGACACACACGAGGCGATATCTTAGGGTTATGTAACAGCCGTCGTGCGTGACCGCGTGTGACGTCGTCGCCCACGTCTAGCGCCTGCACCAGACAACGTCGTGATGGACTCTTCAACAAGACAACTTGGCAACTACTACGAAAACTCGAAAGTTAAAAATATAATTAAAATAACATAGTCATACATATCTTTATGCCAGATCTCTTGCGGGGTAGGCAGAGAAAATTATTTCAATGAAGTAGGTACTCAAACTTTTAGGCGGCCTCAAACATTTGAGCTCGTTTTGTTCTTTTTAGTTTTTAAGCTATTGCATAGCTTTTATCGCGGGCTTTGAGCGCGGCGACCGAATCAAGAAATTCCGTAACGAAAATAAACCTAACACCCTCCACTCCGACCGGCACAGCGGTGCGGCGTTGCCGTGCATCGTGTAACGTCGTTTCAGTTCGGCAGACTTCAACACGTTGTTTGTGTGCGTGCGACGTATGAACACAGTCCTAGTTCCACTGTTGGAGATAGGCCTCCAGAACTTTCTCAAGAATTTGGCCTATAATTGTAGCGCTGGGCAGACGGGTTGGCAAGGGTCTTAATTTTTAATGACAAGTTATTAACAATGCACAATTTGGTATTTGTGGAAACGGCACCGACGCGGCGACGGTCAACGTGCTCTCCGAGGCACGGAAACGGTGGTGTTGTAAATCTATGACAAATGTACTTAAGAAAAGTGTATATATCATTGGTACATGCCGGGGGTCATACCCACCTTTTTAGGATGTAAAGGAAAGCGACAACCAAGCTTTCAAGTTTCCCTTTCGGGGTGGCCAGAAACCACGCTTATATAGAGCTGGATTCACATTTAGCCAACTTTACTACATGCTAATCGTAACAAGTGGCAAGCTCGTCGATGTCTCCAGCGTGCCAAACTCAAGAAATATCACAAATAAATTAAATATAAATTAAATTTTATTTATCGAACCCGGTACTTTCGAGTCTAATTCCACGGACTTAACCGCTAGACCACAGAGGCAGTACAATTAAATAATTAATATATTTTTTACGCAATATAATATATATAGGGAATAACCGTTTCCCCTTGTTCAGTATTTAAAGATTTTTGAACGCTGTTTTGGCGATGCTGTTCATTTTTTTAAAGGACATTGTACAGAATACATCAGCCCTAAACACGTAATTTATTTATATAATATATGTTCATAACAGAGTTCATAACCGAGTTGGGGATCATCAAATTCCAAGTGTTGCAGAATTTGATGCTTTTCTTGGAGTAATTCAAGTCAATATCACCCAAACACGAAGGGTATACGGGAGTTCACAGCGCGGGAAAACCGCAAAAAAAAAAGTGCAACTTCTGCCCCATATACTCGTGTATAGAGTCAATAGTCATTATTAAACAAAATAACACCACTTTTGACTAACAATATCCTCAGTAAATTAATTTACAAAATTAACGACCTCATTCGTAGGACGCTTGCAGTTGTCTCGATCCCATCTATTTTAGAACCAACCGGTATGAGTCGAGACGATGGCAAGCGACATTAGTTCCTTGGAGATTGGGTCAATCCCTGGTATGGGATTTTACCTGTTGGGATTCCCTAGCCCCTTCCCACCTTCAAGGAACTTCTCTTAGAGCTGGTATTGCAGATCAGGAAGCGTCGAAAATATGAAACTATTTGCAATAGTTACTATTTTTCGACGTTTGCTGTAGAAACGATGGGCCCGTGGGGATCGGAACTTAAAGCCTTTTATAAAGAAATTGTTCCAAGGCTCATTGACGTCTCTGGTCACAATAGGGCTGGCAGTTATTTCTCCCAAAAATTAAGTATCATCATACAAAGGGGAAATGCTGCTAGTGTATTGGGCACCATGCCAAAAGACAGCGATTTGGAGGAGCTATTTTTTTTGTATGTATTTTTATTTTCTATGTATTATTATTATTATTATTTTTTAGGTTAATTGAAAATTTGTTTTAATATAGTTTATTTAATATTGTAATTATTTTATATTGTTTGTATATTACTTCGAATAAAAAAGATTTTAAAACGAAAAACTTGAACTGGACATGTCCGTTCAAAATGGCGCGAATGATGTTTGATTGATGATGTTCATATAGTATAATTAATGTGAGTTATATGAGTAGTGTTCCGAATTTTAGCGATGTCCATTTATGAAAGTAATGTCGTAAATACTTTATTTCTTATAATGCGATATTATTATAAAACTTTATTAATGTTTTGAGGTAATAAGGCGTTACTAAATGTATATTACGCTACAAATATTACATAAGTCCATAATCATAGGTGTTCTAGCACAGAGTCCTAGACCTTAACTACTGGATATGGGCCTTTTAAAAGATATAGAGGAAAAATGGGACATCATCAATGGGGAGGGGACACTCAGCCAAGCGTCCGGCCAAGGAGTTGTCCATACTGCTAACGGAAAAGTCTGGAGACAGGAAAGCTAGCAATTATTTCTGCCAACGTATTAGCTTAGCTATACAGAGGGGAAATGCTTCCAGTCTTCTTGGGACTATCCCTGAAGGGTCGTCTCTAGAGGACTTATTTACTCGTACTTATAGTTTATTTTAATTGGGTTTAGTTTATATTTATTTTATTTTTTACTTTTAAGTAGTTTTAATCATTTTATTTAAATAAATTTTATTTTGTTTTTTTTTTTTTTTTTTGTTTTAACAGTAGAAGTTTTTAATTTCTTCTTCTTTTTATATTGGTGAATGCTGTGACACCTAATTGGTACATATATTAGATAAGTTATAATTATACTATGTTATGTGTGTGATAATATATGTACTGCTGTGTGTACTAAATAAATAAATAAATTCTAAATACAAAATGCATTTATTGTTATTAGTTGTGGTTGTTTGTACATATTTCGTTACAAAAGAGTTCTCACAATTTACCCCGGGACATGGCTATATTAATTGTGCTATTTAACAATTTAAGAAAGGAAGAAAGAAAGAAAGAAAAATATTTTATTTGTCACATTAACACACAAAAAAAAGGTAAACTTAAAATTAAAAGTGTGTGGTGACAAATAGGGAATCAGCTCAGCATTGAGCTGCGACGCTTTAGGAGTCATAGCGCTGATTTTCAGCTAATCCCTTAATATACAAGCAGAAATGTGTCGAGGCTCTGGTACAGAACTACGATAGTAAATAATAAAATTCAAAAAATTCAAAATACATTTATTGTCATAAATTGTGGTCGTTTGTACATTGTTGGTTACAAAAGAGGTCTCACAATTTACCCCGGGACAGGGAGTACAATATTGTGCTATTTAAAAAATATTTTTTTTTTTTTTTTTTTTTGTTTATTTTATTATTTAATCTCTAAGTATGTATAATGATTTAAAAAAATAATAACATATTAATTAAACTAAAAACTTACATCTTAAAACATAAATTACTATTAATAAAAATAAACCTAATTAATAAATAAAAATATAAACTAAAATGAAGAAAAAACTAAATAAAAAATATTATAAATAATACATTTGCTCCAAATCGCTGCCAATGGGCAAGGTGCCAAGGATACTGGCAGCATTGCCACGTTGAATAGCAATACTGATCCTTTGGCCCAAATATTGCCCAGCCCTTTTGTCTCCCGAGGTGTTGACGAGCTGTTTTGACAACGCCTTGAAAATTTCGTGTGCACTTGGTCCCCACGGCCCGAGAGTTTCAACTCCAAACGGCGCAAAAACACAAATAATTATTAACAATTTTTCTAAATATTAGGCTTGCAAATAAAATACATTTTAGAACACCAATTAACATAATCATAATAAATATTATAATACAGAGCCAAACTTTTCCTTCCTTTAATAACGATACCAATATAAAATTTAATAATATGTCAAAACTAAAACTAAATTAACAATAATGTCAAGATTTTATATTATTATAATGTTCTAAAAACTATTATACTTATCTACAGTCGCATACCCTATACAATATATAATTTATTATATATATTACACAAATAAATAATAAACAATCATAATAAATGCATAATTATGAATGACACAATAACGTAGCACAGCATAATATATATAATATATTATAATATATATATTATATATGTATATATATATATATATATATATATATACATGCGAGAAAAACCAAGGTACTAGTGTTTGAAAGAAGAAGGATGACAACCGTGACGATAAAGATTGATGATGAAACTCTAGAACAAGTAAATGAAATTATATATCTGGGCAGTGTTTTCACTGCGGATGGGAAGTACGATAGGGACGTTGAAAGAAGAGTGAACGCGGGAAATAGTGTTAACGGTGCCCTGGGGTCACTGATCGGCAGTCGAAATGTCAGTGACAAAGCTCGGCTCGCCATACACAATGCCATGTTGGTACCAACACTGATGTATGGAAGCGAGACGTGGATACGTCAGAATACGCATGAGAGTAGGGTTAATGCAGTAGAAATGCGGTCGTTGCGGCGGATATGTGGCGTCACTTTCGCGGACCGCATACGTAACGTCGAAATACGGAAAAGGGTTGGTATGAAGGAAAGCATAGGGACAAAAATAAGGAAAGGCATGCTACGATGGTTCGGGCATGTTGAAAGGATGAGCGATGAAAGATTGACGAACCAGATATATAATGCGAAAGTTGTGGGTAAAAGAGGCCCTGGCAGACCGAGACTCACATATCACGATCAAATAAATAAAACACTGACTGAAGGTGCATTAAAAAGTCTTCGTAACCAAAGGGCATGTATGAAGAGGTTAATGAATGTCGACGAAGCGAAAGAAGTATGTCGTGATCGTGTCAAATGGCGCTCAATTGTCTCTGCCTACCCCGCAAGGGATCTGGCGTGAAGATATGTATGTATGTATGTATATACACATAAATATATACATATACACACATACATACAAACGAATCACATAAAAAATAATTAACCATCAAATTTTGAGTAGATATGCTGCTACAGTAGCAGTTGAGATGCCAACAAAATAATACATCTAACTAAGCTTAATATACATTTTTAATTTTTATATTCATTCTTGACCGCCTCCGTTTTCGATTCCCACGCGGCAAGTTGTACATTGTATAATTTGTCTCGGTCTAGGTGTTTATATGTATAATATGTATATATTTACAAAAAATATATAAGTATAATATGTAGTTTATCAACCATCTAGTTTCCGTAACACAAGCCTCGTAGCTTACCACGGAAACTAGATGGCGCTATGTGACCTGTCTGGAAATATTTATTTATTCTTAAGTTGACACGGCCCTTTTACAGCTATGAATTCATGTTTGATTGACATATCATTATTATTATTTAGATTATAAGATGACAAGTCTTTTTATTTGTTTTTATTATAATTTTATTAATCCATCCGTCTATCTGGTGGGGGGTCGTCCCACTCTGCGTCTCCCAGTACGTAGTCTCCCCTGCAAGACCCGTTTACTCCATCGTTTATTGGTTCTGCGACAGACGTGTCCTGCCCATTCCCACTATAGCTTGCTAATTTTAAAAGCTATGTCGGTAACCTGTGGGTTTTTTACGGATGTCAACGTTTACAGAAATCCCGAGCATAGCTCTCTCCATAGCTCGCTGAGCTATCTTAAACTTGAACAAGTTTCTGCACTATACGACATTACTGGAAGAACGCACTGGTTGAAAACTTTTGTCTTCTGCTGCCCATCCTAGCTGAATGCGTCTGTCGGCTTTTTTGCTAAAGTTCTCATAATTGAATGGTCTGTCCCAGATGAGGGTTTGCAAATGTGGCAAGACTTGGGGTAGGCCAACATCCAGCAGTGAAGTGATATTATATTGATGATAATGTCGATAAAAACAAAAAAAAAAATGATAATATTTAAAATAAACGCATTAATACGTGCTGTGTAGTAAAAACCTTTATACAAGAATAATTATTTAAATAGCGTTTCACACTGGCAGTTACCGTTATTTAAGGTATTCTATTATATAACTATTTGAGCTTAAGTAACAGAATATGGTTGCTGGACCTTAATGGTCGTCATTAGGTATGTTAAGATATGTCTGCAAATTGTTTATAGAGTTGTTAACAGTCGAGAGGTTGACAAACGTAGTCAGTCAAATTACCATAGACTTATAAACGATTAGAAAATAATTTAGTTTTCTTTATTCTGTGGAAACTTGCGGGTCACTGGTGTGGGATGCGACATTATTATTATTAAATTCTTTATTGCACAAAATAAGTGTACAAAGGCCTACAAGGCATTTTCTAAGATAAGGGTATTGCTGATATCAAGTTTAACAATATGCAAAAAACACCTTTTTAAGACGTGCAGTAAAACTATATAATGATTGCTTGCTCTAAGTCAGTGTATAGGAGCAGAGTCCGTGAGATAATTAGAGTTAAGTATTCGATAGAATAGACTTAAATGTGATTTTTACTTTCTTTTATAGTTTAATTGTATTTTGAAAATGTAATAAGTATAGTTCTCTTTTACAGTTTTGGTACTCCAGGTCTAATTATATGTATATTGTTTGTTATATAAATTGTATTATGACTGTTTGTTACCATAATAAAATAAAAATAAATAAATAAAAATAAAACAATATCTAATACAGAACACATACTACATACGAATAGATACTTACACTGTTACATAGATTACACATATACTTATAAATAAACGCATGTATACATAGATGTTATGCCAAATATATATTATATATGTGGAGACACATTAGCCCCATCTCCCATCCAAGCGGCTTCGTCAAGCACGGAATGTGCGGCGGTTTCCGCTGAGAACATAAAGCTGTGCAAATACGCCATACATACTCGTACATAGAATGCTAATTTGCGCAGTTTGGGGTGAGATAGGGACTCGTTCAACGTCTGGCCAAGGAGTCATCCAAACGGCTAACGGAAAAGTCTGGAGACAGAAAAGCTTGCAATTGTAGCCTCGCGATATAAAGAAGAGTATTTTTATATAATATTTTAGTATCAACTAAAATGTAACGGAAACCGCTCCCTACGATGTAACATAATAGTTGGCAAGCATCGTTCTGTATCTCTTGTTTTTGATTTAAACCAACGACCTATATAATGATTTCAAATTTTGAGTAATGCAATTGTACATTACCTCAGTAGTTTACGGTTCCATAAATCTGCCTTAGATATAACACAACATAAAATAACGGTAACTTGGCAGGCACCTCCCTGTAAGACAATATTTGTCCAAAAAAGATTTGAGTTTATGTAAATATATACATTTTTGCAAGAAGGAACTTATAAACTACATTAGATTATAGCCAGACCAAAAAACTTTTTTAATTTTAGAATAAACAATTTTACTTAACTCTGTCTAAAAGTTTATTGATCTACACCATTGGGTACTTGTGAAAAGCGACACTGATGCAGTTTGAAATTTGCTTGGTTAATGTTTATCTTTATCTTGCTGACTGTTCCTCGGGTTCCTTTTTTTAGGATAAATATTGTCAGCTGTAAATACTCAGCATATAACTAAAATATCTACTATCAGAGTCGAAAACTATCCAATCGCCGCAGTTCTCCAAGCTATCACAATCAATTATTGTATTTACTTTGGTTCGCTTGGAATACAATCAACAAAAAATATACACTAAACAAATTGGTAATAATTGTTGGACCGTAACAGTTACCTCTCTTTATGTATATTTGGGAAGCTAGGCCGTTAAACGCTCTTAAATAAAATCGTGGCTGTAAAGAGGCCGTGTCAACTAAGTATATATTGGTGGCTGTAAAGAGGCCGTGTCAACTAAGTATATATTGGTGGCTGTAAAGAGGCCGTGTCAACTAAGTATATATTGGTGGCTGTAAAGAGGCCGTGTCAACTAAGTATAAATTCGTAACTGTAATGGGCGAGACAGTTTACAATCAAACAGCAATAAAAGTAAAAGAAAGAAAAGTATATCACGACCGTATCCTTTTCGGGATAGTCAGAAACCACGCATTTTTTTAATGAAGCGGATTCACATTTAGTTAAATTTACTATAGGCCCATCATGACAAGTGGCAAGCTCGTCGATGTGTCTAGCGCAGGTACCAAACTCGAGAAATTTGACAAATAAGGTGCATACTTTTATTGCTGTGATTGTGAATTGGATATCTGCTGTGATCCTCGTCGACACCGAGCATTTAACGACGCGTCAGCTATTAGCACCACAAGAAATAGATCGACATTCGAGACCCGGAACTAAAGGTTAGTTGCTGCTAATTTGTTTTCTTTTACTCAATTTCGAAGTATTCCAGTTTCCACCTCCTGGCTGACTGCTGCAGTGGGAGTCGATGCCTCATCGCATCTTCCGTGATAATTCAATTCAATTCGTTTATTTCTGTAATTAGGCATAGGACAAAAAAATAATGTATTTTGCAATTTTACATGTCAAATTTACAATAAGTCTACTTTAATATTAGGCTACATAATTTCACAGCATTCTACCAGGTAGAACGCCATGAAACTACACAACCTTACTTAAATGTAGATCAGTGCGTTACAATACAAACATAAAATAACACTTAAAAAAAAAACCTACGTGATTTATACCGCCTGATCGCCTCCGTGGTCTAGTGGTAACAAACGTTGCCGTGAACTCGGGAGGTCGTGGGTTCGATTCCCACCGGGGTCAAGTTGTACATTGTATAATTTTTCTCGGTCTGGGTGTTTATATGTATAATATGTATATATTTACAAACAAAAAAAAAAGTATAATATGTAGTTTATCAACCATCTAGTTTCTGTAACACAAGCCTCGTTGCTTACCACGGAAACTAGATGGCGCTGTGTGACCTGTCTGGAAATATTTATTTATTTATTATTCCTCCTTAGTCGGTACCCCACTGTTGGGGATCGTGACTCCGTCGCAGTCCATCCACTAGCCGTTTCCAGTGGTTGCGGTCCTCGGCGCAGTGGATGGCTTGGTGTACTGGGATGTTTAGGTGGTCAGTCACCTGACTGGACCATCGTTTGGGGCTTCTTCCTCTTGTTCTTTTACCGTCTACCTTTCCCGTATTATATTTCCTTATTTATATTATATACACAATAATAATTCCACACAAAACTACACTTATAATAGCTGCTGTAACTATGCAATGTCATTCTAGAAGCTAATGCAACACAAATATAAAAAATAAAATCCGTAATTCATCCTGCAGCCAGAAATCTTAATTTAAGATCATTTTTCCGACCGCACAAGAAAGCAACGGTGATGGATTGCATAATACAATGCGTATTGCTCGGTTTCTAGGCATTATTAGTCCAAGTCGAAATCGATGTTCAAGGGCATGTCACAGTAAAAACGGTGAATCTTGTAATAGATATAGAACCGTGACCGATTGACGAAACCATATATTTTGTAACATATTGTTTTCTCATCACGAAATACTTCATTCAAAACATAACAGTTAAGAGTCGATACTATTCTTTTTTTTTTATTAATTGGTCTGAAGAAAACAAAGCATTTATTAAAGCCGGCATAGTGTTGGGGACTGATGTCAAAGCTCTTTACAGCTGCATTTATTATTGCTATATTATTTAAAGTGAATATTGCGGCAGTTTCTGTTGAGAAACCCAAGCTGCGCAAATACGCCAACCTCGAGGTTGCGAGTTTGCGCCGTTTGGGGTCGAGACGATGGGACCATAGGGAGTTGTCCAAGCGGCTGAGAAATCTGGAGACAGGAAGGCTGGCAATTATTTCTGCCAACGTATTAGCCTCGCTAGTCTTCTTGGTGATGGATGGGTCGTCTCTTGAGGACATTTTTAATTTATAGTTTTTTGTTTTTTATTAGGTTTAGTTCATAGTTATTTAAATTGATTATTTTTATTTAGGTAGTTTGTTTTTAAATAGTTAATAATTATTATTTTATATTTTCTAAATATTATTTTATCGATAAAAAATATTATACTAATTAGACTTTTATGAATATAATATTTTTTTAAATAAAATAATATACCTAATATAGTGTACAGTTGCATCTATCCAGTAGGTATTGGGCTTAACTGACTGTTCCTTGCCAACAACAGCTCAATTCAGCCAATATTCTTCATTTACTGTTAACATAGTTTTTTTTTAAGTTACGATTATATTTAAGTAAAAATAAAAAAAATCGTATCCATGTTCCTATAGGTTCCTATGGATGATAATCAACAATGAACAATAAGAGTCAGATTCCAGTTGTTAACATTTATGAACCTTGCGCACCACTTACTATCAGGTTAACCCAAGGTCAAGGTCGTGCTAGTATAAAAAAGAATAGCATCCATAGATTCAACGTGGAAGAGAGAGAATGAGATAAAGCATCTAGTCTTAGTCCTCTTCATAGTTTGCTGAGCGACCTTGAATTTGTGGACTCACTGTGTCTTCAAATTTTGTGGTATAGACGATGAGAGCATGTGTCGAAGTTTCTCGTATGCCGCCCATCCTAGCTGAATGGTTCCTTTGCTGAAGCCTTGCTGAATAGTCCAAGTCAAAGTCAAATCATTTATTACAATTTGGCCTTCTCGGGCTCTTTTGTATTGTCACATCACATTGTTATAATTATTTAAATAAATTATATTAAATTTATTACAATACAATTGAATTGACCTAAATATAAACATACACCAACAGTAACAGGTGTCCAAAATATATTAATAATATACATTTGCACATCTACCAGGCATTTTTGTCACTAATAAAATCATTTATCTTATAATAGGCCTTGCCTATAAGTCGACGTTTGACATGAATTTTTAGTTTATCTAAACACAAGCTAGTTAGTTCCTTTGGGAGTGTGTTATAAAAACGAACACCAAGTCCCAAAAAAGACTTACTAGTTTTACTGAGGCGTAGGTGAGGCAAAGCTAATTTGTGATTATTGCGTGTGTTGCGAGAATGCAAGTCACAATTCCTTTTAAATTGTTTTATATTCTTGTGGACATACATAATATTCTCTAGAATATACTGAGATGCCACTGTAAGAATATCATACTCCTTAAACTTATCTCTTAGCGGCGGTCAAATTATAAATATATCGAATAGCCCGCTTTTGTAAAATAAAGATAGTTTCAGATAGACGTATTCCTGCATAACTTCGACAGTGGCAGATTTGCCTCGGCTTGATATTGTCATTGAACAAGTTTCGTCTTGTCCGTGTTTATTCCGAGACCATTAAAATAAAATAAATGATACCATGTAGCTTAAAATTATTTTAAATTTTATTATTTAATAGTCAAAATTTACCTAATATAAAATTAAATTAATATTATTTATATTTTATTTATTTATTTATGAGTCCCGTCAGCGAAGAATGCTGGCAAGGACGCTGGCTGCATTTCCTCGCTGAATTGCAATACTGGAGTTGATTTTTTGGGTGAAGAAACGGCCAGCCTTCTTGTCACCGGAAGAGACAAGACGCGGTGTTATGTCTTTTAAAAACTTTAATTAATTTTAATTACCTGTGTCTACCTGGCCCATTCCTGGTTTGTCGTTTACTTATTGATATGGAATGGTGGAATGGTAGGGGCTCTTAAGAGAAGTCCGAGAGATGTAAGTTGTTCTCATGAACGTGTCGTTAGGACTCCGTGAGGTGACCATTATAGATACAAAGACTTTCCTAAATTCTTTGACCTATATAAGGTCCGGTCAAACAATAAAATAAGAAATTTGTAAGCATTCCATGGATTCACCGTGTGGGTGCCGGGTCCATCATGTAGGTAAGAGATAAGAAGAATGGTGTCTCAGGTCGATCGACACTTGGCTGGTTTAAAAAGAAGGCCTCCTTTTTATTTCATTGCGCAATAAGACGCTCACCATTCACCATTCTACTCCTCTCCCTACCCAACCATATACCGTATGATGCCGTTAATGCAGTCTTGAAAGCTCTTTCCATAAATGTATTGACCACAGACCAGCTTAGACCCAATTCTTTCATTAAGTGGTGCAAAGATTTTGCTGGAACTCCTCTCGCACCAACTGCCACTGCGTAAGACTTAGTTTTGAACCCGTTCCTGATCATTTCTTCTGTAAAATCTTGTCTTCTGCTTACACCCGTATTCTAAGGCTGAGTTGCACCTAAACGACGCCTCTGTAATAGTTTATTTATTAACAAAATTCTATGTACATAACAGATACTTACCTACATCCAAATAATATTTTTTTTGCATGACATGATTTAACGTATGTCTTGTTTCAAGCGGAGTTATTTTTATATAATTATTTTCGTGGCAAGCTTTTATTATTAGATCTTTTTGAAAGTAAAAATTGGCATTTGACATATTGATGTCAAATGCCAATCATTTGTAATCATTTTGCATTTCATGTCATTTGCAATAACAAATGGCACATAGTTTCAACGAGAACAACAAATAGGTGGTAGGCGGACTACTGGTGGTAATTTGCCCAGTCTACCGGGACTGCAATAAAGTGTAACCACACTTTCGGGATCAGGCTCGAATTGCCGTCATGCCCAGTCAAGACGGCATAGTGTTAGGTACCGATGTCAGTTATAAGAGTCTGATTCCAGTTGCTAACATTCATGGACCTTGCGCGCAACATACCATCAGGTGGTCGGTCATGCTAGTATAAAAAAATAATATAGTATAAAAAATATAATAAAATAAAAACAAATATAGAATTACATAAGAACAATAAATAAATAGATACCTTTCAAATACACCTATGAATGATGAAGGTATGAAGTATGAATGAAGGTATGTCAAAGTTAAAATAGGCTACTTGCCTGAGTGCAAACCTTTAAAATAAAACTGGTACATTTGACACAATTTTTAACTTTAATCGTAACATTTACATAGCTTCATTTTGGTGCAACCCAGCCTTAGAAGTTTTCTTAACGGCTTCTGCACTCAACCATTCCTTTCTGTGTCTGTTTTCTCAAGAAATCTTATTTGCAAACTCTCCAAACCTCATCAACACAGATCCTAGAACACAGGGTCCTAGACCTCCTGGAGACGGGCCACTCGCCACGCTCTGGCCAGATGTCAATTTCAATCACAATTTATTAACAATAAATACAAGTATACAAAATATACCAGTTGGTATTACTGGAACCGGGACCAATGGCTAAACGTGTTCTCAGAGGCTTGTAAACGGTGGTTTTGCAAATCTATGAAAAATGAACATAAGAAAAGACGACCTTTTTGGATTTTAGGAAAAGCATTCTTACAACCGAGCCACTATCTCTCGTTGGTAGAGTTTTATTAATAAAATAAAATTTAACTATTTACCTAGATATTAAGTTAGGTACGAATAATAATATAAAACAAAAGTACTACTTTGGATATGTATATTACAAATCAGTGGAATGCACAGCATACAGCCATAAAAACGTCCATTTGTATTTTCGGCCGAACTCATAAGAGTGAACCGGTCATTATACACACGTCTATGTTTGAAATAGACTGCTTTTTGTAGAGGCTGGAGTTTGTTGCGGGGCCGGAGGAAGGGGCGGGGCGGTCCACTGCGGCCCTCAGTCCCGCCGCGACGCCGAGTCGATCGCACGTGGCGCTCCCATCGCGTACAAGACAAAAACACGTGGACCAAACCTAACAGTGAACCAGTTAACACTCATCAAACAATGCAAGATCAAACCCCATCGCGTTCTAACAAAACAACGCTAAACTCTCTGGAAAGCGCCATCTTGAAACTAAAAAATAATCTACAAATACAAGACAACAAATCGACAGAAATGAACGGAATAGAAAACCCGCCGCCGCAAAACATCAAACCAAACACAAGTAAGAATAACTACACAACTGCAACAAGCAGCATTAACTTATCCATTGCTTCCGCCGCTTTGCTCCAGGAAAACATGCTACAACGATCCCTACAGGGAGTTGTTATATCTTTGCAAAATGCTATGATGAATTCTTTGCAACAAGCCGCGTTGCTGCCGTCGAATTCGGCGGCCGCTGCGGCACTCAATTTGCAAGCATTAGAATCTTATTTGACTTTACAACGCCTAACAACGGTATCCGTTAGCACGGGACCTTCCGCAACGCAGATAATATCCGAAAGCTCTACCACATCAAAGCAAGATATTTTAAGAATAGCAACAGCTAGTGCTAAAATAAATGAAATAGATTCTGCTGAAAATAGTAGAGAATATTCTCCAAGAACGCCAGAAGATTATCCGCTGGATTCTGTAGCTCTAGCAGCTGATGATGTTGATCTTTCTGAGGAGGTCGAAGAAGACTTAGCTTTACTTGATAATGATGATGACTTTGGTCTTGAACAGCATTTGGAGTCTTCTACAAAAAGCTACGGATATAGCCCCACTCAAAGCCTAGACAACGGGTATCCGAGTCTTTTAATGAACGCCATGTACCAGCAACAGATGTGCAGCAGTCCTTCACAACCACCCTTATCGCCACAATCATCAAACACCACTTCAAGTTCCAAATCCACGAATAGTTCGACATCATCAACAAGCAGTACTGGAAAGCAGAAGACTGGAAGCGGCCCTCGGACGAAGAAGCAATTTATTTGCAAATTCTGCAATAGGCAATTTACGAAATCCTACAATCTACTGATCCATGAAAGGACGCATACCGACGAGCGGCCATACTCTTGCGACATCTGTGGAAAGGCATTCAGAAGACAAGATCATCTGAGAGATCACAGGTATAAATCTTTTCCTATTTATTAACCAACATTGCAAATATACTACCTGTAATTATGGCCTGTCATGACCTTACTTTATAGGTTGATAATGATTGGAAATAAAATGTCGTCATTAGCGAAATTCTACAGTAGTTGGTTAGGTAGGAAGAGGAGCAGAATAGTGGATAGACTTGTTATTGGGCAATAATAGTAGTAAGAGTCCCTTTTTTCAAGCAGCTATAGTCAGTTGCAAACCCGAAATACTCTTCTTCACTTCTCTTTC
Source organism: Tinea semifulvella (assembly GCA_910589645.1). Classification (NCBI taxonomy): domain Eukaryota; kingdom Metazoa; phylum Arthropoda; class Insecta; order Lepidoptera; family Tineidae; genus Tinea; species Tinea semifulvella. The sequence goes on from OU342626.1 coordinate 8,086,508, forward strand.
CCGCACACGATGGAACCATTACTTTAAAATTTGTCTTCTCTTATTAGAATATCCGTATTCAATTACACCATAAAACGAAGAAAAAAACGAAACCCAACAAAGGTGGTAACTAATAAAATAGGAAAATGAATCTGCTGTGAAATTATTTTATTTCGTCGACATTAAAATGTGTGACCGTATCGAGTGGCGTGGGTCTTTATTTATAACATCCGAGATAAAGCAATCTTTTAACCGCGTTGAGGTGAAACATTTGAGAGGTTTCACGATTCTCATTCCTCGATATCAATAAAAGATTTCGGGCCTCGAGTTACAACGCGAAACGTTATGAATAATGGCGGTGTAGACATACATATAGAGGTAATTAAAACAAAAAGAGTTAAGTATGGTTCGGGCAGATGGTATCGACAGGTCGTTTGCTACGCTCGTAAATTTTACCAAACCGTCACTAATCCTTTAAGAACCGATGTTTTAATTTTGGGGTGTTCCTTTTGTTTTGTTATTAAATATTTCCAGCGCATACCTATTGAATTCTAAATCTTATTAACTTTTTTGTAACACGATTCTCCTAAAGAATCTTTTATACAACACATTAACAATAAAACTTCAAATCCAGTTTGTTTATTTTATGCTCATCTATATTTGATAATACTCGTATCACCAAAAAAGGCTATTAAAGCACAATACTACAGTATTTTAACACCTGCCTCCGTCAGTGATTTCCTTTCCAAATTGTAGTATATCTGAGGCAATAACATAAATTTGGTAGTTGTCTGGCGCGGGAGAATGGACGGCCCGCTGCTCGGACCTGTCGAAGTCCAATCGTTGACACGATACAATATAATGGGCCGAGGCGACTCGACGGGTTTAACAAAAGCCCGTGGCGATCCTGACGAGAGGATAATGTGGATGACAAAAAATAAACAGCTCGCGGAACATATCTTTGCATATGAATTACCGGCTTTAAGAATATATCTTTCTGTCTGTCGTACCGCGATATTGTTTATTCAAAATATGTTTTACTCGTTTCAAATTATTGCTTTTCATAATCATCACTTATAAATTAATATTTTACATATTTAACACCTTTATAATAGTTTTTTGGACGTGGTTATTCGTCTTAATAGAATTTTATTATAATAAACATTTTATAAAGAGTCGACCATCAAGTTTCATTGAAAGCTTAATCAATCAGAACGCTTGTCGTGTTAGTTCGAGTTAGGCCTAACGTGTCGATGCGCCGGCGCAGGCACGCTTCATTGCGCCTCTCAACTCCTAATCACCACATCTCATGTTTTAATATTAAAAATACAATTTCATTCATCGTCGTTTATTCTCACTAATCTAATCTCAATGATCTGAAGATATGAATTTAAATACGTCATCGTAATTCTTGTTTGTTCACTTTGCTCTGAATTTATATTTATTTGTTGTTTTAAAATCTTCTATTTTTTTCTTCTTTTCGGCAACTAAAATAAACTAGCTTGCTTGCTTTTATAAAATCCTTTTGAACTTTGATTCTATTTATCAAATACATTAGCTTTTTTAAAAACTAAAGTATGACCTTTTTATAATATTAACTCAAATACTTTAAGCTTCAATATTTAAAATTCACTATAAAACCTAATTTAATTCAGAAAAAAATCAATTTACAAAATTATCTCACCATACCTCTATTCGGCAAATAAGACAGCTTCAAATTACAGAGCACCTTACAAGTTTATCGGGCCTACGTAAATTAGCACTACGTCGAGTATAAAAATGGAAGGTTGTGCCAATTTATTACCAATATCCCGCGGGCACTTGTTTGTTCCCATCTGCTCCTCACAAGGTGTTTGGAGCACGCGAGCTCGTCTGTTTCGGCGCCTTAGGATACTTCGAACAAGTATTTATTGACTTGTTCTCATCATAGCACTTTAGCGGAGCTGTAATCGTGTATTTGTAGTCGTTTATCTGCACCTCTAGCCATTTCATCATCTCCATGCAAATTATATTTGTTAACATCAACTTTATTGATATCATTACGTACTTTTTTGCCTTTTGGGAGTTTAAACATCGTAGTTTGAATCGGTGATTAACTTTTCATTTGCTTGGCCCACGGCAGTAATAATTACATACGTATATATATATTAATTAACAAGACTACGAGTATGTTACCAGTAGGAACTATCATAAAAAAAATAGAGAGTCTATTTGTTTTAGACGTGGATCTACGTTTAGACACTTGTATTATTATTATTTTTATTTAGTATTATTATATATTTATGTTTTGTATTAGATTTAGTAGAATTTTAATTATTTCTTTTGCTGTTTAAATATTTGCATCTACCTCCCACAAACCATGTTCGTAATGTCCCGAAGGTTGACCGAGTAAGAATGTATAGCGGCATTAGGTCCACCTTTGTACATAGTGCAAAAATAAATAAAATAAATGCACTGATGTTACGAATGTGCGTCTTAAAGTGAAAACCTTCATCATCAGCCTGTGTCTCTTCATGCCTCTGCTGGATGCAAACCTCCCCCAAGGGTCGCCACTGCACGCAGTCTTATGTAACCCTCATCCAACCCCAGCCAGCGACCTGCTTTAAAACTATGTCAGTAACTTTGGTTCTCTGACGAATATAACGTTTCGAATCCTATCCATCAGAGAAATACCAAGCACCAGTATCAGTGTCCATGTCTCTACTCCTCATTTAAATTATTTAAAAAGAAATTAATATAATTTCAGCATATAAAAGCGATCACTAGAGATTATTTAAATAAAGGATTCTTTTATGAACTATCAAACAAAATATACTACTCGTAATATCGGCTCTAATAGCAGTTGACAGTGTCTGTTAGTTGAATGATGCTTTTAGGTATGATGTTTAAAAAAATAGATAACAGCTGCTGGAAAAACCGGTATATCAATGTAGCAGACGTCACAAAAAAAAATGATGGCTTACATGACTGGTCTTTAATTGTGAGTTTACTCGTAGATTATTTTTGTGTAAACTGAGACAGAGCATTACTTCGTTGTTCTACCTTTGCTAGCAAAGATTCTATGAATCTCAACGGATCACGAGCGAGCGAGCGAGTTGCCAAGAGTCTTTTTACATGTTCGGACGTGCTTGCTTCTCCAAGCGGTATCTTTAAGGCGTTCTAGTTGACAAGCACGAAACATTCGTTCGTGTGATCTAAACATCAATCGACCATTAACAAGAATTCTAGTTCTTGTTGTTTTCATTTTATTGTTGGTATTTTTTTGATATAATTGGTTTTCATTTACACCAAAAAGTTCTGGTTTTTAATTTTGTTTAAACCCACCTTGAGATTATAATTATAATTATAATTATAATTATAATTTAATTAGTTTATACGAGTATATTACTTTAGGCCAAATTATTTAAATACAATTTGTAATTCTCTTTTTCATCTATTTCAGATACATACACTCAAAAGAAAAGCCGTTCAAGTGTCTGGAATGTGGTAAGGGATTCTGTCAATCCAGGACTCTCGCTGTTCACAAGATCTTGCACATGGAAGAGTCTCCGCACAAATGTCCAGTTTGCAGCAGAAGTTTTAACCAACGATCGAACCTGAAGACCCATCTCCTTACCCACACCGATATTAAGCCATACAATTGTGCTTCATGTGGAAAAGTATTTAGGAGAAATTGTGATCTACGTCGTCATAGCTTAACGCATAACCTTGTAGGCATATCATCTGTTAATACTTCTCCTAATAATGGTGATAAAAGTCCTATTATTAACTATGCAGTCGATGGTTTAGATACTGAAGATGATTAAAGTAGGTGTAAATTTATCAATAAATAAACTCTAAATTAGCATGCAAATGTCAATGTACAAGCTGTGAGCTGGATACGTGTCTCCTAGTACAAACGAATGATGGTGTAGAGTTCTAGACTAGAGATGACGTGGACATAAGGCTAGAAAAGATGAAATTAGAAAAAAAAGTTACATTTATTTTGGTGTAAGCTTAGAATAATATATAGAAGTACCCACACGGTGAGGCAAGTTATACTGGGCAATAACGCCCTGGTTACTAGACAACCCAGTGCAGAGTCTAAAGGTCCAATCATCGTACTAACAGCTCTCGGGATTTTTATTTGATTGTGACAGTTTTTGTGCAATTAATGGGTGTTACAATGCATTGGAAAAACAAAAGAAATGTTGTAATAAAACTGCATACGCACACAAGAACGTTTTTGCCTCAAAGGTGTCAGATTTTTGCATAATTGTCTTACCAATTTGGTGCACGGGTTCGAGTGGGATATATTCTTCCCATGACAGCAATTAGACAGCTTAACAAGAAAAGGACATATGGTCGCTGTCGGGGTTTTGGATGAGGGACGAACGAGATGGCTTGGTGGAAAAGTTAAGCATTGAAGAGACACAGGCTGATGAAGATAATGTATACAATAGAGTTGTAGACATAGTTTACAGTGATAATGAATCATAAAAAAGACTGACTAAGTGGTAATGTCTATAAACGTTTTTCCTTAATTAAAAATGTGGTATTATTAGAAGCAGCAGCCAAATTCTGTTTCGTTAATCGCAAACGTTGTGTAAATGATCCTATCAATGTCAAGTAAGTTAATATTCATGTATTTTAAAATTTTGATGTAATCTCGGTTAAGCTAGCGCTGTAAATAAAGGAATTCACATTTTTTTATGAGAAATGGATGGAGGGTCTTTTAATCTGGATAATAAAGAATTATTCTGATACTCATTTGCGAAACATGTGAATTAACTTTTAAAAATATACAACTAAAATACCAAGTTTTTTTTTAATAGTAGAAATAATAAATACAATAGTGAAAAACATATTTTCAATTGTATCGCACGTTGGAGTCTAAACCAGGAATTCTCGTCTTGTGTCTTGGGCTTCAACTGCACTAGTAGGTAGTAGTAGTATTATTCTATAATTATTTATTTCACAATATAGATTCGTATTCCTCGAATCCTCTCCACAAAAGACAGGATAAATATAATAATATCACAAAACTTCATGTTTGTCAGAACTGATCTTTGCTATGTACGTAAACTCGCTTTACTTTAAGTGTTCTACTTTTACATCCATAAGCAGACTGTGACTTCGCACTATGAATACTCGTACTACTAGTATCGTCTTTTAGGTGTTGACCTTCGCGATGCCTTGTCTTGAAATATACGAGAACTGGATTCCTGAATAGGAATACTGCTATGCTTTTTTTAGTTTATCCATCTTTAATATGGGGCTTCTTCATGATTCAATTACCAATTTCCAACAAGAGAACACTTCAAAACACTTCCGACATTTTGTTCTCGCACAATAATTGTCAAAAATGACAATTTACTTAAATAATATACAAATAAAAAACTATGATTAATCGAGGTTCGTATGCTTAACGGTTTTGACAATTTAACGGTTGCGGATAAAGAAGCAGAATATGGTGACAGGAATATAAACTAAATACTAAATAACCACACTGTATTTAGGATTTTTAAAAATATTATAGCTATGTAGTTAATTATATCTTACGTTTTGTAAATTTGTTGATCTCATAAGTGTAAATCAAAGAGATCAAATATAAGATAAGAGTGGGCTATGGCTGTTATTTTCATACAAAAATACATTGCTACACCTTCGTGGTCTAGCGGTTAAGTTCATGGATTTAGTAGCAGAGGCGCCGTTTTCAATTCCTGGTCAAGACACAATTTTAATTTATTTGTGATATTTCTTGAGTTTAGATACATCGACGAGCTTGCCACTTGTCATGTTGGGCCTATAGTAAGTTGGCTAAATGTGATACGGTCTTTTTCTTCTCTTGTCGAAGAAGAACGTGTTTGGTAGCATACATGTCGGCATATTGTTCGTGAAGTAACAAAATTTATTTGAAAAGTGCAAGTCGAACACTGCGATAACTGGTAAGGCACTGTTATTGACTGATTAGTCCTAGCTTTGATTCTCATACTGTTTGGCTTATTGCCCTGTCTTGTTATATATTTAATGTCTTTGATGCACATATTTAATATAGTCGATTCTCTGCGGGTTTCTCAAAGAATACATTTAATAACGAAAGATTTTTTTTATTCTTATAGGTGATTAGGTATTATTTTGTTATAGTCTAATGCCAGTTATTTTTTGCTACTTAATTATTTCTTAAGTTAAAATTAACTAGGTTTTGCAAAAAATGGGTTTTACACACATATCTTAAAATACTTAAAAAATTATTAAGAAGGGAATTTAGATTCAATTTCTTCCCATAAGTTATCAATTTTGCGTTTCACAAAGCAATAAGAAATAATAAAGTAGAGTTTTATAAACTGTTTTCTGTACCATAAATAAACACATTTTATAATTTTAAACAATAATATATGTATTTTTTTATAAATTATCGTTTTTGTCATCAAAAATGGATAGTCATAAATCTAAAGAAACAAATATTAACTGAGAAAAACTTAAGTGTTGTGAAATTTGTTCGTGAAACGCAATTTAACTTAAGAAAGACTTTAAGATAATAGTAGCTAAGAAATAATTGAGTAGAGCTTCGAAAAACCGGCTGTAGGATACGTAGAAGAACTTCACCTTCACCGATCTGTTATCCGAATGAAATCCTCTTTCAAAATAATGAAATACGCTAACGAAAGCAATGGTGATGGGTTGTCTATCGAAAATGGTTTTTATTAAAAATAATAAAAACATCGTATTGTTACACAAGCTGATAGTGTCGCTTATAATGTTGGGAAGTAATGTCAAACGTAATACTGAAGGAAACTGCAGTTAGCAAACCCAATTGTCAAAATCTTTAGGGCTGATTCCCGGCTTGAATAAAAGTTTAAAAAAATATATATACTTATGGTGTAGTTTTATTTTTACCAAATTATCCCGGACACTCATTTCTTTATTATTTTATATTTCTCGTAGTTTGGATAGTCTACCATCTACGCCTACTTAAAAAAAAAATCTGTATAGCCTTGACCATGTTTTGTTAGGCAACCCATCACTATTGCTTTTTACAGCGTATTTTATTATATAAAAAGTGAATTTCATTCTGAAATCGTGCTTTATAATCGAAGAGTCAAACCTATATTTTAATATTCTTTGAGGAAATCGGAGTTCGTTCAATGTTTAGTTGATTCCGTCCATTTATATTATAGTTTTAAGCTGTAGGTAATGAATTATTACATATTTGTTTTATATTTTGCGTATCGACACAATTAAAATTTCACCTATGTTAATAAAATGTTTATTTATAATAATGTTTAGATCAATTTAGGTTACTATTTGTATTATGTACATAAATAAATCTTACGAATTCAGTCTTTAATTTATTATTATTACCCAGTTATAAAGATTTTAATGTTTAGCGGTTAAGACCGTGAATTTAGACTCGGAGGTACCGGGTTCGATTCCTGCATTCTCATTTTCTGTTAGTCGCAAACGTTAATAGTGGATTTCGTTATTTAAGTCAGAGATTGCGTCATAATTACAAAATATTATTTAATTCTCAACTCTATAAGCGCTTGACCTTGACAGCGGCCGTGTATCAACCTTAAGCGTGATATATAGGTATATAGTTAACGGATCTCATTATATAACGTTTGCGACTATGGTGGTGCGATGCGGTGTTGCGTATGTTGCACATTCCGTGGACAGCACGGAAAACACGTCAATACCCAAGAAGCTCAAAGTCACTACCAGGCTCCTTTTTAACTCTCGCAACAAGTATTTTGGTAATAAAGCACGTAAAAGTTCGGACAAACTGAAAAGGCACGATCTAACGTTACGACTGAAAATAAATAAAGAAAAAAAAAAAAAAATGTTTTTATTAAAATAAATAAATCCCACAATAAAATACCTACTTACGTATAAGTAATGATCAGGATTGGAAAAATAATCGAAAACGGGTTCAAGACTCGGCTTTACGCAGTGGAAGTTGGTGCGAGAGGAGTTCCAGCAAAATCTTTGCACCACTTACTGAAAGAAGCAGGTCTGCTGTCAATAGATTTATTGAAAATGCATCCAAGACGGCATTAATGGAATCAAACAGTATTTGGTTGGGTAGGGAGAGAAGTAGAATGGTGGATGGTGAGCGTATTGGTGCGCAAAAAAATATACGAAGGACGAGGCCTCCCTGGTAAACCAACTGGACACCATTCTTCTTATCTTTTACCCACACACGATGGACCCGGCATCAAATCAAATTTATGTTCTAAATAAATTAAATATAAATCTAAATATAATACCACGATGCCTGCCTCCGTGGTCTAGCGGTTAAGTCCGTGGATTAAGACTCGGAGGTACCGGGTTCGATTCCTGGTCGGGACACAAAAATATTTATTAATGTAAATAAATACATTTATATTAATATTTATTTGTGATATTTCTCGAGTTTGGTACGCTGGAGACATCGACGAGCTTGCCACTTGTCATGATTGGCCTATAGTAAAGTTAACTAAATGTGAATCCGCTTATTTATAAGCGTGGTTTCTGACCACCCCGAAAGGGAAACGGTCGTGATGATACTTTACTATGCCTGCCAAAGACAATTGGAAGTAACGTAAATGAGCGTTAGGTGTACTAAATACTTCCGAATCTTCACAGAAGGTCTCGCTGGGGTGAGTTGCCATAATCTGGTTGTAAGTTATACTGCTCGTCACCTGCACTGGGGGGGGGGGTTCCGTGTAGCTGGCCTCCACGTCTTGCTGGGCTAACCCCTGGGGAGTTTTACATTCCAGGACCCTACCTCTACCCTACGATAGTACGATTTCTTAAAGAAGAAACGCTCCAGAGACCTCTCGCAGTCACCCACGACTCCACGCCAAGGAACTGCTGGAGAAGTTCTAGTAGTTCCTAAAGGCTGGTTTTATTGCCAATAAACAAGAAAACAGCAGACGAGTCGGTCGTTGCGCGCCTTTAAAATAGTGAAGGTTGTAACTAATTATTGGCAATGGAAATAAATCACATTGGAGACTTGTTTAATTTGAAAATTTAGTCCCAATACTGGGTAAATTAAAAGTGATAGAAAAAATGCAGGTCCTTTGAGATCCCAGTTAACCAGGTTTCACTGTAGTACACTATTAACTTATTTACTCTTACATCCAAGATAAATACCCAATCCGTGTCTAACAATTACAACTCCACAAACGCACGTTCCGCTCTTGTCAAAACACCCTATACAATTCTGCGGGTCCCGACCAAAGATCTTAAAAACCATGGATACTACTTTACGTGCAATTCCACGATCTGTTATCCAATCCCTTAGTGTTGGGGCAGATTGGTAGTTTCGAACGTAGATACATACATAGTTAATAATAATAATTTAACTTATATTGTAACATAAAAATTATTGTTTACATAGCTTAATATAATTAATATAGCATGTGATCAAGTATATATTCATAATACCAACAGCCCATACTTGAATGTAGGTATGAGAATGGGTGGTGGCATTAGGTCTGCCTTTGTACAAAGAAGCAATTAAGTTTTAAAATAAAATATAGTAAAGTTGGCTAAATGTGAACTAACTTATTACAAAACCGTGGTTTCTGACCGTACGGTCGTGATGACAATTAACATTTTACCTTTTTGCTCGCCGAAGCCACATCTATTTATTTCAAGATCATTGTTCGAGAACAAAAAAAAATGCGAATGTTTTTTTCGTACACCCGCGTGTGGTCCTCTAAACCGACTGCTAAGTGTCGGATACTACACACTCAACAAATATTTTTCAAACACCTTTGACGGTATTGGCATTGTGACAGGACCCTTATATTAATTTCTTTGGTGACAATGTGATGTTTAAGAAGAAAAAAAGTACTAAAGACATGTTGGGAGTTTCGATTGTTAGAACTTATTCAGCCGGTTTCTTAAAGCTCTACTTAATTATTCCTTAGCTAATGAATTATTATCTTTAAGTTTTTCTTAAGTCAAATTGGGTTTTACGAACAAATTTCAGAATGCTTAGTTTTTTCTTAGTTAAGATTTATGACCTACATTTTTGGTGACAAATTATTTAGAGAAGATGTCTGAATTTTTTATATTAATTCTAAGAGTAGGTATATAAAAATAGGAATTTACAACGTGCTAAACTATAAAAAAAACGTATTTACATTCATATTCTCGTAGCTATAAGAAATAATTATAGATGAAATGAAAAAGTTAATACACCTTCTTTGCCTACTTAAGAAAACAGTTGTCAAAACTCTACTTAATTATTTCTTATTGCTTTGCGAAACGCAAAATTGATAAATTTAATTTTCCAGATATATGTCCTGGAAGGCCCATCTCTAGTAGTAGAGGTCTAGAACGCTGTGTATAATACTTGAATAAAACTTAATGAATACTTAAAAATCGTATGGCGATACATTATTGTTGCTTACAACGTTATATGTAGTTAAAATATGAACGTTACAATATAATCAGCCATTCTATAATCAAAATATAATCAGCAATTGGCCTTTACTGAACCATCAAAATCTGGAGAAATTTGGTTAACATGTCTCTTTGTGTACTTAACAATTATTTGTTTAAAGTTATATGAATTTCATATAGCTTTTAGCTCTACTCGCTAATCGCTAGTGGTGAAACAAGTTCCTAAAATCACGCCGCACACTATTAAAGCAGCGAAAAGGCGAAAACCATAACGAATCGTACGTCATGTGGCAACAAAATCAACCAATCTAACGCTCAAATCGTAACATATGGCTATTGCAAACAGCTCATTCTTTCCATTAAAATGAGGAAGATACATTTGAATTAGGTATGTTGCACGTAAGGTGCAACATTAGTTAATCGCTATTTAAATCGCTAAGAAACTATTTCATTACTAGCTTGTCAACAAAATTTCTATTTAATAGTCGGGAGTGGGTCAAATGCTTAAAATTTCATTAAAGCAGCAAAACCCATAATAAAAAATCGACCATTGTTTACATTGCTGACGATAACTATATGTATATGATTAACTAGTTCCTAGCTTGACTTGGTAATCGTCGATGTATCTAGCTACCAAACTCAAAGTCAAAATATCTTTAATCACGTAAACCTATTACAGACATTATGAAATTTATTCGTCATTAATTTAATTAATATGTTAAAATAATAAAAAAAAACCGTCAATCTCCAAATAGAACTATTTAAATTAACCATAAGCTTAATACACTCTCTGCTATATTTATTTCTCTCATTATAGTCATCATATAGTATGTATATTATATTTATGTATATTCATAGAACGTATGTATGTAGTTTTATTTGTATGTATGTATTAGTATGTACTCGTAAATAAGTATTTATTCACTAGTATATATTGAAGTCTAATATTTTCTATTAGTTTTGATAGCACCTGCCTTATCTTGTCGTAGCTGCTTTAGTTGTCCCAAAGGTTTGACCAGTATAGAATGTCTAGCGGCATTAGGTCCGCCTTTGTACTTTGTGCAATAAAGTTTATAATAAATAAATAATTATTTTTTTGATTAAAAGTACCAATAATACTAGTTGCGTTACCATGTTGCATTGCTTTAGAATTTATTTGATTTTATGTATTTATTATACTGACTATCTCCAGAAACTTCTATACAAAAGAAAGGAATATATATATAATGATTTGTTAGACTTAAATAGATTCTCACATTAATAGTTTAAAGCTTTTTCACTTTTTCCGTCACACCGCCATTAACGACCCCATTCGTAGGACGCTTGCAGTTGTCTCGATCCCATCTATTTTAGAACCAACCGGTCTGAGTCGAGACGATGGCAAGCGTCCAGACGGAATGACATTAGTTCCTTGGAGATTGGGTCAATCCCTGGTATGGGATTTTACCTGTTGAGATTCCCTAGCCCCTTCCCAACTTCAAGGAACTTCTGTTAGAGCTGGTGTTGCAGCGGAACAAGCGCAGATCAGCAAGCGTCGAAAATATTAAACTATTTGCAATAGTTACTTTTTTTCGACGTTTGCTGTAGAAACGATGGGCCCGTGGGGATCGGAACTTAAAGCTTTTTATAAAGAAATTGTTCCAAGGCTCATTGACGTCTCTGGTGACAATAGGGCTGGCAGTTATTTCTCCCAAAAATTAAGTATCCTAATTCAAAGGGGAAATGCTGCTAGTGTATTGGGCACCATGCCACAAGACAGCGATTTGGAGGAGCTATTTTTTTGTAAGTATGTATTTTTATTTTCTATGTATTATTATTATTATTTTTAGGTTTAATTTTGATTTTGTTTTAATATAGTTTATTTAATATTTAAAATATTAAATTAATGATTTTATTCAAACAGAAAATATAAAATTATCTAAAAATGTTTCAAGCTTAACTCGTTAATAGTCGGGAGTGGAACAAGTTCCTAAAATTTCATCAAAACAGCGAAAACCATAACGAATCGTGCGTCATCTGGGAACAATCTAATGCTTAAATCGCAAAACATGTGGCCATTGCAACACCAACCACATTTGTTACCTTTTTAACACCTCATTTCCAAAAAACTCAAAAAGACCCATTATAATCGTGTTTTGTGACACAAGAGGTGGAAAGGGATTCATGTCATTTTGATACACTTCTAAAACCTTTTGTGTACGATTCAATCGGACAAAAGAAGCCTTTTATTCGAATGAATAACACTCGAGTTGGGGTCTCGATTTAAACTCGATGTTGGCTTTAAGAATAGTATGAATTGGATCGATTTTTCAAGCTCGCTGTCGTCCTTTGTTGCTAATAGCTCTTCGTCTTGCCCTTTTCTGTATATAATTACTATTTTCGTAGTTATTTGTGACGCAGTTTTTTGTTAATCCATTATTAAAAGGTTAGGTTTGGTTGTGTTTGGTTTTTTAGCGTGTGATTGAGATTGATTTGTTAAGGATTATACGGATACATTAAAATCTTTATCTTTGCTCATTTGTCTCCTTTTTTTTGTTTTGTATGTACATCATTGATAACGACTTATTCAAATTTAATCTGCGCAATTTTAGGTAACAACCTTTCATTTCAATAGTTTGGTTTATTAAACTTTATTGTAACAGCCTCTAGAACACAACGTTCTAGACCTCCACTGCTGGAGATGGGCCTTCCAGAACTGGAGAATTTGGCCTACACTCGCCACGCTGGCCAGACGGCTTGGCGAGGATATAGATTCCACAAGTTAGAGTTAGTGGAACCGGGACCGACAGCTTAACGTGCTCTCCGAGGCACGGGAACGGTAGTGTTGTAAATCTATGACAAATGTACGTAAGAAAAGTGTATTTCTCATTGGTACATGCCGGGTGGGTTGGAATCGTGCCACCACCGCGCTACCACCACATTACGGTTATGAAGTGCAAAATATTGTTACAAACGTTGAAAAATAAATTAGTCTAATTATCATATTAATATAAATGCACATATATACTATACTCGTATATGCTACTATACAATATCTACTTTATTACATTGTGAGGAGCTCTTTAAGTAATGAGAGTACACCGACTGTTTCAGAGATTTGCGACCACTACTGCGAATGATGAAACCTTGAGTGGTGACAAGGGATAGATAGAATATAATTGTGAGTGGAACAAAGAAATCTGTCATGAAGTGAGGAGAGATAGGTAAATTTGTTCTTGAGGTATTTTGGTGTGGCAGGCTCGTTTCTTATCGGACATAAATGCGTTCTTCCAGCATTGTCGTACGGAAGAGACGTGGATCTGACATTGGGTCTGGTCCACAAGTTTAAGGTCGCTCTGCGAGCTATGGAAAGAGGACAAAACGTAGACATCTGTCATAAAACCCAAGTTACCGACATAGCCATTAAAATTTGAAAGCTGAAGTGTCAATGATGATGTCCGTTAGAGTAGGCGGGTTTTGGAGTGGAGACCACGTACACACAGAACGACGCAGAGTGGGACGACCTGCCAGATTGACGGATGACCTCTCGGTTTTGAACGAGCCTTGCAACAGAAATATCTCAAGGACAATTTCGCCTATCTCTCTTCTTTTCATGATAAATCTCTTCGCTCTTCTTCCCATTCCCTTTTATCTGTTTCCTAATATCACACTGTCTCTAACCCTTTCGTAGTAGTTGCTACTAATTTATGGAACGATCTACCTGTCAACATACTGCAAGCAACTACCAGGTCATCTTTCAAAAAAACTCGTGTATTTGTAATTTATTTTCAAATTTTAATAATTTGCATGTTGTGTGTGCTGCTTGGATTCCCGTCTAGTCCATGTATAAATTAAATGAACTCAAATTTACAACTGACTGGAATCTGTTTGCACACCTAATAATAAATAAAATAAATAAATTCCCACTTAAACACTCGTAGCTTCTGACAGCATATATATGTATGTTTATGTATATTTAGTATGTTGATAATATATAAGTATGTATATAATAATTTTAGCTGGCTATCAGAGGTATGAGTATTAGTCAATATGGAACTGACTGACATCCTAGGACACAAGTTATCTGGGTTAGGAGTCAGGGACCATCTTAAAATTTCCTATCTTTGTGGTTTGTTCAATTAAAAATGTTTGTATGCTTAAAATGTAAAATTCAAGGAATATTTTATATGTTGTTTACTCAACTTTGTATATAGGTACCAATAATAATAATAATAATAAACACAACTTACAAAGTACAATAGTAGAAAAAATAAGAAAATTTACCGATCTTAAAGACGAAATATCCCGCATGTGGCACATGCGCCACGTCACAATAGTACCAATAGTCCTGTCATCTACAGGTGTCATCCCTAAAAACCTACAACAATCACTTCAATTACTAGATTTATCCCTACACACATACATCTCATTATAGAAAGCCACAATACTTAACACATGCAGAATCGTCAGGAAATTCCTACAAACAGAACCAGATCATAATTAAAAGTATTCACTCACTTCCATAAATGATGCTCCCTTAGCTAAGGCTCGCGAGCATTATTAAAATCCGGCCTAAAAACCGAGAGTTTGTCATATAAACCATAATAATAATAATAATTAATTATAATATTTTTATTTTCAATGTTCTACTAAACTTATATATAAACCAAGAAATAACTAAGAAAGCTCAATAAACGTTATTATTATATTAATTCCATTAAATTACCTTTTATAAAATACCAATAATTGTTCAAATTTGTCTCCAAGGTTTGACTGTCAGAGAACGCTATAAGTTCGCCTTTGTGCTTTCTGCATTTTTTTTTTTTTATAAAATATGAGGCTCGTTTAGTATAGACGAGAGAAGGCAGAGGATTCTACGATTCCTTTGACTACATATTTCATTATTATATTATAGAAGGAGAATTTGGCGTTCTCTCGCCATGGTGGCCAGACGGATTCGGGTAATACTTTATCCTTTTTAAGTGTTATTTAAAGACAAAGCCGGTCGACGTGTGCGGCCGTTATCTGCAGGTATCATGTGAGCAACGGCCGTTACTGTCACTTCTCTACACGGCAACTGCGTGGGCAAGAAACAAAGATTACCGAATACAGATAAGACATTTGGATGTAAGTATTGTATAAGCCTCTAAAAGGTTAGAGCTAAATGAGGCTAATATTATTCATAAATCACTCGTAAAGTAAAGTAGTATCTTCACGAATATATCCGTACCGGGGTGGTCAGAAACCACGTTTTTTTTTTAAAAAAGCGTAACCGAAAATACCAACATTCTGTTGCATCTGAAATTTAATGATGACCTCATTAACTCATAAAAAAGAAAGATATATTACGTTAGACTTGGCTGTATGGGCTAGACCCTTTGCCTTCCCTATCACCTCATTCATCATCCATCGGAGAAGGGAACACAACAAATTAAGAAACAATTGAATTACTATCCAATACTAAACGTAATTTTGTTAATATTTTTTTCGACAATGTTGCCAACTGCAACGATTGTACAACTGCGTGATTTAGTACTTAGATGATATATTATAAATATGAATAAATAGAGCAAATAAAAGAACGATTTCTTTAAAATTTTAAAATAAGTAATATACTTACGTACATTTGATTGATAGATTTACAACACCACAGTTCTTGTGCCTCGGAGGGCACGTTAAGCCGTCGGTCCCGGTTCCACTAATACCAACTTGTGGAATCGTTAATAAATTGTCATTAAAATGAGACTTCAGTCCCTCGCCAACCCGTCTGGCTTGCGAAGCGAGTGTAGGCCAAATACTCCCGTGCTCTAAGAGCTGTGATGTTATTTATAAAACATAAGTGTACCTTTAAAAATATAAAACATAAATAAGTATATTTATATATTGAAATGATCGCAACTGTATAAGAAGGTATCTTATAACAAATAAAACAAAAATAGTATCATCACGACTCTTGCGGGGTAGTCAGAAATCGAGCTTATAAAGAATCGTATTTACAATTTAGCTAACTTAACTGTAGGCCTATCGCGATAAGTGGCAAGCTCGTTGATGTATCTAGTTTATGCTCGAGAAATATCACAAATAAATTAAATTAATTATTGTATCTCGACCAGTAATCGAACCCGGTTCCTTCGCGTTTAAATCTACGGTTAACCACTAGACGACGACGGGGGTGGATTATATTCTTAAATTATTAATATTTTCTCCAAACATCGTATCTGTTGGTTAATTATTCTTTGTCCAAATCGCACTAAGCACTTAGCGCTGGTGGTTCCGTAGTTGCGAATGGCGTTTCCAATCACTGTTCACGTCGTTAATTCGCATTCCATTGCTGCTATTATCTCACAAATGTCTTTCCAGTCAGTTGTTATTTGAAATTTTAATGACCAACGCGTGTTTCTGCAATTTTGTTTCTATTCGTTGACTTTTATTTATAATCAACATGAAAGGTAGTAACTTTCTGGTGTGGATTTTGGTTTTGTTATTTAACGACCAAAATCAAGATTAATTCCAAAATAGAATAGTTTGTAATCATTTAAACTGCCTTCGTGGTCTAGCGGTTAAGTCTGTGGATTTAGACTCGGAGTTACCAGGTTCAATTCCTGGTCGAGACACAATCCGTCAGGCCCGAGCAGGGCTATCTTTAAAAAATCTTGTGTAGTGTGTTTCTAGCGTTGTTGATAATAGTTGTATTTGATATGGTTATAGATAGTATTACATTAACTTATATGTATGTATATTCTTATTGTTTATATGTGAAGTTTTTATGTATATATTAATTTATATTATGCGGCTCTCAACGGCATCATTCGAAGGGCTCTTGTCACTGCTGGTATATACGCAATCTTAGAACATCTGGTATTGTGCGGAGCGATGGCAAGAGACCCGACGGAATGACTGTTGGGCCGTGGAAACTTGGCAGGTCTCTGGTGTGGGATGCGACGTGTGTAGACACATTAGCTCCATCTCACTTCCAGGCGACCTCGTCAGGTGCGGGGAGTGCGGCGTTTTCTGCGGGGAATCTCAAATTAGGCAAATACGCCAATCAAAATTTGCGCCTTGGCCAAGAAAGGTCTGGAGACAGAAAGGCTGGCAATTATTTCTGTCAACGTATTAGCCTCGCTATACACAGGGGAAATATTGCCAGTCTCCTTGGGACTATCTCGGATGGGACATCTCTAGAGTACATTTTTTATTTGTAGTTTAGTTTATTTTTAATTTTATTATTTAGGTATCTTTTAATTTATATTTAATGTACATTAATTTAGTTCTTATTTATATTATCTAATTAATCCTACTCTTCATTGTTTAATTGTTTTTGTTGTCCCGATGGTTTGACTGTCATACAATGCAGCCTTTGTAGTTAGTGCAATAAATATTTAAATAAATAATTTATTTATTTTATTTGTCATATTTCTCCAGTTTGGTACGCTGGAGAAACCGACCAGCTTGCCACTTGTCATAATATAATTTAATAATACGTAATTATTTATAAGTTAAAATATTTGGATTGAATTATTATTGTCATTTTTTGTATTAATTTTATCATGATGTCGAATTGATTTATGTATTTATATACCTACCTACTCACTTTTTATTCTAATTTTTATTGTTTTGTATTAACTCTATTATTTCATTTTCAAAGTCAAAGTCAAAGTCAAAATATCTTTATTCACGTAAACCTATTACAGGCATTTATGAAACGTCATTAATTTAATTATTTTGAATGATTCTACTCCTGCTAGTAGAAGACTAAGCAGCAAAGTGGTCCAATAAGTAAGCTGTCAGCAGAAGACCAGCAGTTTAGCAAATTCCAGTGACCTGTTAATGTTTAATCTGACTGAGAAAGGAATCTGCAAGGAAAACTCAGCTATATCAGATTTACAAAATAAAACATATACAAAACTGCACCACAACGATCAATTAATAACCTTTTAAATTTAGTTATCAGTACCTATGAGAATACAATACCTGGTACAGCAGTAACCCACCAGGCAAGTCAGAATTAAGGTAGACTACATGCCTATGTGCAACCCGAAAGTCGACAAAACGCAAAAACCTCTGTTAATTTAAGAACAATAAATTGAACGTGTTCGGCAGAGGTCCCAGGCCCCCACAGCAGCACCCGATCACGGACATAACGCATGTGCCAGCCATCCCCCCGCTCAACCAGGCCCTTAGGGTGCGGACCGGGACCCGACACACCATTGATTTTATTAGTGTTGAATTTTGATTTATTTTCATTATTATTATTTATTTGTCTTTTCTTTCTTTTTATATTAATTTTATACTGTATATAACTATTGTTAACTTTAAAGCTTTATTATTATTAATATTTGTATAGTAGATTTAAAAAAGTAGATTAGGAAATGTATGTATTAATTATAAGATTGACTGCATGGTGAATTGTGCTTTATTGTTAAGCCATGTAATGTTTTATTAATAAATAAATAAATGATAGGCCTATAGTAAAGTTTACGAAGTGTCGCTACTTAAAAAAATAGGATACGGTCGTGATCATACTACGTACTGTTTACGGAAACAAAGAAATGAGAAAGCTGTTGATTCCAGTTGAATTTCCTGAAAAAAGAGTTACGCTATGGCCCTGTCCTACACGCCTTATTATGCACGCACCCTTATAATCCGTTGATATTAAGAATTAAGATATCTGACTTTTGATTGAGCCGATAAGGTTTTATTGTTTTTTATGTCATTATTGATTTTTTTTAAATGTTGAGCAAGGTGTGATTAAAATTAAATGTGACTCATAAGATGTTTGTCTCGCTCGCACACTATAACTTTTTTAAAGATATTTAAAGTCTGAAGTCAAAGTCAAAATATCTTTATTCACGTAAACCTATTACAGGCATTTATGAAACGTCATTAATTTAATTATTTTAAATGATTCTACTCCTGCTAGTAGAAGACTAAGCAGCAAAGTGGTCCAATAATTAAGCTGTTAGCAGAAGACCAGCAGCTTACCAGATTCCAGTGACCTGTTAAGTTTGTTGAGTTGAGTTTAAGTGCTTTTTAGGACTGCTAAAACTGCTAAACGGCCTCCGTGGTCTAGCAGTTAAGTCCGTGGATTTACACTCGGAGGTACCGGGTTCGATTCCTGGTCGGGACACAAAAATATTTATTAATGTAAGAAGAAGACAAATTTCTAAGCATTCCATGGATTCACCGTGCGGGTGCCGGGTCCATCGTGTGTGGGTAAGAGATGAGAAGAATGGTGTCTCGGGCTTGCGACCGACAATTGGCTGGTTTAAGAAAAGGAGGCCTCCTTTTTTTTCTATTGCGCGATAATACGCTCACCATCCACCATTCTACTTCTCTCCCTACCCAACCAAATACTGTATGATTCCGTTAATGCCGTCTTGGAAGCTCGTTCCATAAATGTATTGACGGCAGACCTGCTTAGGCCCAATTCTTTCAGTAAGTGATGCAAAGATTTTGCTGGAACTCCTCTTGCACCAACTTCCACTGCGTAAAGCTGAGTCTTGAACCCGTTCCTGATCATTTCTTCTGTGAGATCATAATATTTATTCGACTTCATGTTGTGGTCTTTTGGAATATTTGATTCCCACGGAACGGTAAGTTCAATAAGGATAACTTTTTTCAAGTTCCGAGAAAACACTAAGATGTCTGGCCTATAGGCTGATACAGCTAGTTCATCTGGGATCCTATAATGGTGTTCAAATGTATCCATGAGAATTTTCCAGTCTGATGCGGCGCCAAGGATCGAGGTGGGCTTGCATTTAGTTTTCGTGCTTTGCCCTTCCTTTACAAATGTGGTCAAAGTTTTATTTGTAGTCAGTCCCTTTCTGGCTCTTGCAATAGAAAGACTTACTGCTTCACGGATAACACCTAGGACTTTGTCATGTCGGCGTGAGTAATAGCCCTTTTCTAGGAGAGTAACGCACCCTACAAGTGTGTGTCTAGCAGTTCCTATGGCAGCACCACACAATGTACAGTTCTTTTCCGTAGCTTTTCCCCACCTTACCAGATTACTCTGGTCCGGGAGGGACATTTGAAAAGCGTTTAGGTAGAACTTTAGCAACGCCGGAGACCAATCGTACATTAGTGTGCGCCACTTTAGGGCTGGAGGGATGCAAAAATCGCCCAAAGTTAGCCAGTCATTTTGAACTTCTAGAGTCATCGCGTGCACTCTGTATTCATGCTCTTCATCTTTCCTGAGGAAGGATTTTATAACCTCTTTGTCACTTTCTTTTTTCTTCCAGCCAATGCCTCTTTTGTCAGTCTGGGCACCTGTCATGAATTTCTTGAAGAATAGTAGTCTCGGTTCCATATCTGAGACCAGAGGGTCTCTTGGAAGGGATGAAATTGTATTATCCTGGGAGCTGGTTAGAATTTGATATTTGCTTATACGTAGATGTTTGTATAATTCAGATGGTCTTTTCAGATCCATTCCGAAGTTTCTCCGTCCTCTAAAGAATGTTGAGGAGTCAGCACCCTGGGCTAATCCAAGCCAAGACTTCAATGTTCTTATGACGTCCGCGTCCAGACTTGATAGTAGGCTTTTGTTGAAATCATATACTAGGAAAGGCCAAGTGAGGCGAGATGCTAAGTAGTTGTCATATATCCAAGCTTTTTTGACATTGCTTATAGGCTGTTGAGTAACCCTATTCATGTCGTCAGTGAATTGTTTTACAACTACTTCTAGGGATGGTGTTTTTCCCTGAAAATTTATCCTTCTGCCAAGAAATTTAATACATTGAATTAATATGTAATTTATTTGTGATATTTCTCGATTTTGGTACGCTGGAGACATCGACGAGCTTGCCACTTGTCATGGTTGGCCTCTTGTAAAGTTGGCTAAATGTGAATCCGCTTATTTATAAGCGTGGTTTCTGACCACCCCGAAAGGGAAACGGTCGTGGTGATACTTTACTTTCTAGGAAATAAAATTCGCTTCCATGTACAATTTTAAGCAGAGGAAAATAGCAAAAACACATCGATAACTCTATAGCATACTCCGCGTTTCAATCTACTGCCTTAAGCGATATGCTGATGCAGTCAACTATTTAGTATAGGAGTATATTTCTATGCTGTCTTCATTTATTTTTTTGTTGAAATCAGAAGTGCCTTAGTAAGAAAGAGTGAGGCTCCCTTTACAGACCTTCTGGTAACAGGGACCCCCTATGTTACAATACGAAGATTTTTTAAAATAAAGAACTAATGACTAAAAGACTCTGTCATCAAAAATTACCAAAATGTTACTTTAAGTTAATAAATAATAATAAATAAATATTTCCAGACAGGTCACACAGCGCCATCTAATTTCCGTGGTAAGCTACGAGGCTTGTGTTACGGAAACTAGATGGTTGATAAACTACATATTATACTTTTTTTTGTAAATATATACATATTATACATATAAACACCCAGACCGAGACAAATTATACAATGTACAACTTGCCCCCGGTGGGAATCGAACCCACGACCTCCCGAGTTCACGGCAACGTTTGTTACCACTAGACCACAGAGGTGGTCGTAAAGTACAACAATATGAAATTCGACTATTATTATTTTCATATCATCATTCATCATTACAGCCCTAGAACACAGCGTCCTAGACATCCACTGCTGGAGATCAGCTTTCCAGAACACATATCTGGAGTTTTTGGCCTACATTCGCCGTCTGGCCACGGCTTGGCGGGGATATCATGTCAATTTTTTATGACAATTTATTAACGATTCCACAAGTTGGTATTAGTGGAATCGGGACTGACACGGTTTAACGAGCTCTCCGAGGCACGAGAATGGTAATGTTTTAAATTTATGACAAATGTACGTAATAAAAGTGTATTTCTCATTGGTACATGCCGGGTTTCGAACCCACATTTTTAAGTTGTTAAGGAAAGTGTTTTTACAACGTTGGAGCCGCTTGATAGTACCTAATTCACTTTAATTATATCAAAATAATGAATTTTTTAATTCTTCAAATTGAACGTTCGTTCGATTTCTTCGCTCGTCGGAATACAAGACTATAATGTAATAAAAAAAAAACATCGCTTCAAGGTGTTGGGCGTGGTTAAGGAATCCCCGCCTATTGAAACACGCTGGTTTCTGATTGGTCGAATGTAGCATAGGAGAATGCGTATAGAATCTGGTGTAATTTGGCTGTGTTCACGTAGCTCATTTTAAATTATCAGAGTAGTGCAGAAACGCATTGAAATGTCAGTCAGTCCGTTTCTAAGCGCCTAACCTTTTTGAAATTAAAAAATAATGTCAGAATACGCATGAGAGTAGAGTTAATGCAGTTGAAATGAGGTTGTTGCGTCGGATATGCGGCGTAACTTTTTACGGACCGCAAACGTAATGATGAAATACGCAAAAAGGTAGGTATGAAAGAAAGCATAGGGACAAAAATAAGGAAAGGCATGCTCCGATGGTTCGGGCATGTTGAAAGAATGAGTGAAGAGAGATTGACGAACCAGATATATAATGCGAAAGTTGAAGACCAAGACTCACATATCACGATTAGATAAATAAAACAATAGCTGAAGGTGCATTAAAAATCCATCGAAACAAAAGGGCATGTATGAAAAGGTTGATGAATGTCGAAGAAGCGAAAGAGGTATGTCGTGATCGTGACAAGTGGCGCTCAATTGTCTCCGCCTACCCCGCAAGGGATTTGGCGTGAAGATATGTATGTATGTAATAATAATATAAATAAATAGGTAAAGGGTTGTTTTAATTAGAGAAGATTCACCGTACGGGTGCCGGGTCCATCGTGTGTGGGTAGGATATGAGAAGAATGTTTTCTCAAGCTTGCCACCGACAATAGGCTGGTTTGAAAATGAGACCACCTTTTTTGAATTTTTCGCGCACCAAGACGCTGACCATCCACCATTCTGCTCCTCTCCCTCCACCAACCATATACTGAATGATTCCGTTAATGCCGTCTTGTTCTTGTTCTTTCAGTAAGTGATGCAAAGATTTTGCTGGAACTCCTCTCGCACCAACTTCCACTGCGTAAAGCTGATTCTTGAACCCGTTCCTGTTCATTTCTTGTGTGAGATCATAATATTAATTCGCTTTCGAGGTCGTGATGATACTTTACTTTTAGTCCGTGATAACAATATTATTATTATTACATAAAATAGATTTATTTATTTATTTCAAAACTTAATTGCACTATGTACAAAGGCGGACTTAATGCCGCTAGGCATTCTCTGACAGCCAAACCTTTAGGACATTATACATATGTGTATATATACAATAATACATATAAAATAAAACTACTCATGTGATGAAGGAAGCGGGACAAAAGTAGACGTCGCGTCGTCGCTCTTTGTGAAAGTGTGATAAATAGAGTGACAATACAATAGAAGTAAAAAAAAACAGTTGTAAGTTAAAGATAGTATTTGTACACCCCATGTATATATGTCTATGTTATTATAATTGTAGTTTAACGTGTTGTTACGATTGACATCGATCGTTTAATGGCTTGTTTCGTTGTAAACAGCAATTTAGAGTTGTCCATTATCTACCTACATTCTTAGTTATTATCTGAGTTTGGAGCACAGCAGCTATATTATATATTTTACTGAAGGTGTGAAATGCTCTCCCAGTCAATATGTTTCTTCATTTCCAATGCGAAAAAGCATCTTCATTGGCCGACATAGTGGTAGAGACTAGCTTGGGTAACAATAATAAATTCTTTATTGCACACAAAAATACAAAATAAAATGACACTTTACAGAAATATATCCCTCCTACTCCTTACTTAGTCGGTACCCCACTGATGGGGATCGTGACTCCGTCGCAATCGCAGCCCATCCACCAGTCGTCTCCAACGGTTTCGGTCCTCGGCGTATTAATTGGCCTGGTGTACAGGGATGTTCAGGTGGTCAGTCACCTGACTGGGCCATCGCTTGGGGCTTCTTCCTCTTGTTCTTTTACCGTCTACCTTGCCCATGATTAGAAGTTTTTCTAGATTATCGTCTTTGATGCCTATTAAACCGTGGACGATTTCCTATACCTCGGCTCCACTGTTAGTAATAAGGGAGGCTGTGAAGGTGAAATTCGTCGACGAATTGGAATGTCCAAAATTGCGATGACCTACCTTAACAGAATATGGGGTGACAGCAACATATCCAGAAAGACAAAAATTCATATAAATAATAAATAAATAAATAAAATCAGTTTTTATTTGTCACAAAAATAGTTAATAAAAATGAAAAATATAGTTAAAAAATAAAACAAAGATATAATGACAAAAGGGTCTATGGTTCAGAAAATGGTGTTCGAAGCAGGTTCCAACAACCTCTGTCATTATACCATAGCCGACATTTAAATTTAGTGGAACAGTAATATAAATAAAAGTTATAAAACAATAATGAAACAAAATTAAAAAAAAACAAAAAATTAAAAAGGAAAAACACCATGAACATAAATAAATAAAATATCGTGTCTTCTCTATTTTTCTGCACGGTTCCGAGACATGGACTATAAAAGCCGCGGATAGAGCGAGGATTGATGCGTTTGAGGTGTGGTGCTGGCGTCGTTTGCTCAGAATCCCTTGGACCACACGACGTACTAACATTTCTGTGCTTGAAGAGCCTAAGCTGATTGCAGAATTCGGGCAAAGCAGACGGTAGAGAGTCTTTGCTCCCTGGTCAGCTTAAGCTCTTCGAGCGGTCCAAGGGATTCAGAGCAAACGACGCCAGCACCACATCTCAAACGTATCAATCGTCGCTCTATCCGCGGCTTACACATAATTAAATACAAAAAAAAACAAAAACTAAATACCTACCTCGTACTTTAACGCCGCATCAGACTGAAAAATTCTCATGTATACATTTGAACATGATAAATCAAACGAACTAGCTGTAACAGCCTATTAGGCCAGAAATTTCACTGAACTTGAAAAACTTACCGTTCCGTGGGAATTTAATATTCCAAAAGACTACAACATGAACTCAAACAAATATTACGATCACACAAAAGAAATGATCAGGAACGGATTTAAGACTCAGCTTTACGCAGTGGAAGTTGTGCGAGAAAAATCCTAGCAAAATCTTTGCAACCTACTAAAAGAATTGAGCCTAAGCAAGTCTGCCACCAATATACTCATACATACATGGAACGAGCTTCAAATGCGGCATTAATCATACAGGATTTAGTTTGGTAGGGAGAGGAGTAGAATGGTGGATGGTGATCGACTTATTGCACAATTAAATAATAAGGAGGCCTCCTTCTAAACCAGTCTATGGTGGGTCTTAAGCCCCAAACACCAATCTTCTCATCTTTCTTTCCCACACACGATGGACCCTGCATCCACACGGTGAACGTAGAATGCTTAGAAATTTGTGTACTTTTTACTAGATGGATAAATAGTGGAAAATAAATAAATACACAAAGGTTTATCCCTCGCTAACCCGTCTGGCCAGCGTGTAGGCCAAATTCCCTAGATATTTATGTTCTGGAAGTGTAGATTAGAGATAATCTAATAGTGGATGTCTAGGACTCTGTTTACTAGAGGCTATGATAATGATCTTGATCAGCTAAGCTTATAATAATAATAATAATAATAATTTATTTATTTGCATAAATGTCATATTTACAAATTTACAGGTCTTAAAGTAAACTTAAGAGTAGGTACATTTGCCAAGTTTTGTCGAGCAAATGTTTTATACAGGGGTGTTCTGCTAATGCATTACATTTAAAAAAAGATAAACAATACTAAGATCACAAATAGTAAACCATGTCATGTTTTGTAATAATAAAGAATTCATTGATATTATAATAACATTTTTCTATTAACCATTTTTTCAATTTTATAATACACAGTTTGTTTGGTAACTGTCTAATTTCTTTAGGTATGTTGTTGTAAACCTTGATACACATAATATATGAGTTCACACTAAATAATTTACTTTTATGACTGGGAATTTTAAGTTTTGTAGTGTCCATGCGACTAAATTTTCTTCCTGTATCACATTTGACAAATAGTTCATTATTTTTTCCAACAAAATTTACTATTTTTAGGATATACAAGGATGTGAGGGTTAATAGTTTTAATTTTTTAAATAAAGGTCTACATGACTCTAGTGGTCCAACCCCACAGATAGCTCTGATGCATTTTTTTTGTGTTAGAAATGCTTTATTTATGTCTGTGGAATTCCCCCACGCTATAAGACCATATCTTAGTACAGAAGTTACATTTCCATGATAAGCCAATATAGCTGTACTTTCGCTACTTACATTTCGCAATCTTTTCAACGCATATATGAAGCTATTGAGCTTGGTACATAATAAGTCAATATGTAGTTTCCAATTACAGTGTTGGTCGAGTAGTAAACCTAAAAATTTTATACTTTCTGTTTCCTCTAAGACTTTATTACGACACTCGACTTTGATTTGTGATGGGTTAGATTTATAGTTACGGAAGTTTATATATTTTGTTTTATCCAAGTTTGCTTTTAAGTTATTACATTCTAGCCATTCTAAGACAGAGTTCACTGTCTTATTGACTATAGTTCCATATAAAGGTGATTTGTCAGTATTAGGTATAATAATTGAGATGTCGTCAGCAAATAATACACATTTATGGTTAGTAATTGAGGGAAGGTCATTGATATACAAAAGGAATAGCAAAGGTCCTAGTACGCTTCCTTGAGGGACTCCATATTTATTATATTCGTAAGACGATTTATGTTTCATACACTCTAAATTGTTAGAAATATTTGTTATTTCTACACATTGTTTTCTGTCATCTAAGTAGGTACGAATCCAGTTTAGAGCCGGGCCTCTAATGCCGTGACGTTCGCATTTGTCCATTAATAAAGTGTGATCTACATAGTCGAATGCTTTTGACATATCAAAAAACATTGTTATAACCTGATTCTTTTTGTCGATATGTTTAGTTACATTAGAAATTAGTGAAAACATTGCACGTGTTGTCGATTTTCCTTTTTGAAAACCACTCTGTTCTGGATTAATAACTCTGTACTTGTCAATAAAAGATGTCAATCTCTGATGCATTGCTTTTTCAAATATTTTTGAAAAGATTGATATTTTAGTAATTGGCCTATAATTACTTAACTCAAGTTTGTTACCTTTCTTGTAAAGAGGAGTAACTATTGAGCTTTTTAGTAGTGATGGAAATACGCCTTCAAGAAATGAACAGTTAATTAAATAGGTTAACACTGTAGCTATCGATAAGACTGATGACTTGTTCATAGGAAGAGAAAAAAAATTTCTAAACATTCCATGGATTCACCGTGCGGGTGCCGGGTTTATCGTGTGTGGGTAAGAGATGAGAAGAATGGTGTCTCGGGCTTGCGACCGACAATAGGCTGGTTTAAAAAGGAGGCCACCTTGTTTATTTTATTGCAATAATAAAATGACATTAATAACTTTTAACAATTTAACGTTTGCGGTTAGGAAAACAGAATAGA
Organism: Tinea semifulvella; assembly: GCA_910589645.1. Lineage (NCBI taxonomy): Eukaryota > Metazoa > Arthropoda > Insecta > Lepidoptera > Tineidae > Tinea > Tinea semifulvella. The sequence continues at coordinate 8,114,272 of OU342626.1, forward strand.
GCCAAAGCGTAGGTAATATAACCTTAAAAAAATCCCTTAATCAGTGACCTTTGAAACGCCATATCACAGCACGCGTTTGAAGGTATGTCTACAACAAATATTGGCTTTTTCTTCGGGCCATTGTGTCGGCGTTCACCAAAGCATCTTATCAGTTGGCTTGTTTACTGACAAATACTCTGTGGCGGTACCTAAACGCGTTATCTCCCACATCCTTTGAAGCGCAAGTAATTATCTATTATTGGTTTATTTGAATATATACCGCCTTCAATGGAAGTTGGTTGTTAAGATAAGGAATGATTGTTCAGTACATAGAGCCAGACAGATGGTGGGATCGTCCAGGCACGGATAGCTAATGGACCTGGGTTGGGGATGCGAACATCCCCCGGTTTTCCTTAGCAGGATCTTAGCGGGTAATCACGCGCTGGTAATTCATGTAATTTTATTGCTGGGCACCGCTACTGGTATAACAGGACTAGGTAGATTCGACTTCTTTTGCTTGGGGGGCCATGACTTGAAGTGTCCGTTGACGGTACGTCTAGTCCAGGCCGACGACAAACTCCTCAATTGTAGGCATCTCCAGACATCGAGCTATGACACACGAACCACGGCGCTAGGTAGACAGACTGTAAGCGATATGTTCTGCTGACTTTGGATCTTGTCCCTATTGGTCTTGGACAAGAGGTGGTGCCAGGCTGACGCCGCATAGGTGAGACGAGAACGGATGAACATCTTATGAACCTTCAACGCTCAGATTGAAAGCATGAATTTATAACAGGAGTTCATAGAGTAATAAAATTTGTTCGCATTAATAAAGAAACCATCTTCGTCTCTGATAAACTTTAGTTTGCCGATCAGATGTCCGTTTCGTCTTTGCCCTAAAAAGAGTGAGACAAACAGTTTCAATAGAAGCTGCAAAGGCGGCATATCATGGGTATGTGTCCTTAGTTCTTAGCTATGTTTTAATACACTGGGGAAACTCAGTAGACATAGACCGTGCTTTCATAATACAAAAAAAATGCATAAGAGCAATCTGTAATGTCTGGTATCGTGACAGTTGCAAACCTCTCTTTAAAACACTAAAAATATTACCGCTACCGTGTATGTACATTAGAGATGTATGTCTTTTCGTACATTCTCACCCAGAACACTTTAGGAAGCGTAGTGAAGTCATACCCAGACAAAAAAGAGCCAAGTTTTTTAAATCTATTATACCAGCCCCCCTGCTATAAAGACATAAGTATGAAAAGTTATACAATTACAACAATAACTAAGTAAATCTAAGCAAAAATTACAACACAATACAACATGATGCAACCATAATCAAGCAACACAATTCCTAGGATTGATTCTTAATATTTGTTTGTCAGCTGGAAGGAAATGTTGAGTGGAGGAGGACTGTTTAAACATGTTGGCGCTGCGAGAGGAATCCTCTACGCAGAATGGTAGGGATTATTTATTACTTTACGATGGGTATAGAATCCTTCTTAATTAACAGGTTAATTTATAAACAATTAGACCACCGTCTCGACCTTATTAGGTACTAAAATTGGGTGTTCTTATTATATTAAATAACAGGGTGTTCCCAAATTAAATTTTAGAGCACAATAGGTTTTAGGCAAAGCTTTTTGTCGATGTCGCTAGCGGCAATGGTACCTTGTTTTACAACTATATCGCATAATTTTTTAAATGTTATATATATATATATATTTATTTTTATAACAGAAATATGTATTTTAAATTAACGTTGCCTACCTTCACAACTTATTAAGAAAGCGCACACCATCTTTAAAAATAAAATAAAAATTAATAGAACCGTAATTTTGAGATCACCATTACTTGATTTCGCTTGGAAATCGCGATTTGTGCACTTAAAAGCTGCTCACTTCGTTGTAAGAATGCTTTCCTTATATCCTATAAAAGCTGGTTTAATAAACCCTCCCGGCATTGAGCAATACACTTTTTTGTATTTGTACTGGTATTAGTGGCATTTGGTATTAGTGGAACCGGGACCGACGGCTTAACCTGCTCTTCGAGGCACGGAAACGGTGATGTTCTAAATCTATGACAAATGTTTAATAATAATAATAAGGTTTATTGAAACAATTTCATTTTTTTCTTCCTTATAAATATGGACTTAACTTAGGGAACAGTTTTGTAACAAATAGTTAAAACCCTGACTCCAAGACTAGTTGGGCTGTATCCTAGAAGTCAGTGCTCAATGTACGTAAGAAAAGTGTATTGCTCAATGCAGGGAGGGTTTGAACCGACCTTTATAGGATATAAGGAAAGCGTTCTTACAACCGAGCCGAGCCGAGCAAATTAGGTATATGACAGTGAAAATATGTCCAAAATGTCCGTAATTTTATTTTCTAGAAAGTTGATAGACTACATTACTTAAAAATGTCGTTGACTTGAAAAATCTTTAAAAAATATTGGATTGTACGAACGAGAGGGATGCAAAAGTGCTTAATTTGTTCCTATTAATAAAATAAATATAATATTCATTTAATTTGTAAAAAAAAGACACCCTGTGTGTTTTAAAGCTTTACAGCAACCAGATTCTGTTTTTTTACGCGCAAAGGTATACTTAAACGTGTCCTTTTACTAACCTAACCTAACCTAGACCTAAAGTGTTGGACATGGGCATTTAAGAAAATTCAGGAGAATTTGGCCTACACTTTGGCTAGACGGGTTGGCGAGGGTCTGATGTAAATTTTAATGATAATTTATTAACGATTCAAAAGTTGGTATTTGTGGAACCAGGACTGAAAGCTTAAAGTGCGATTTTTTTTGGGAGTATTAAGAAAAGGGTTCATACAAGCAATCCATCATCGCTCTTTCAATATACATATTTGTATAATAAATTGTTTTTTTTTTATTGCGCCCACCTGATGGTCACGGTACGCGAGGTGCAACTGAATTGGTTGCGGAATAGAGGAGAAATGACAAAGTTATGGAGCTCTTCAGAACTACTACCACTACTTCAACCACGGCCACATCTAGGCGAAGATGCAGTGATTTGAGAGTTTTAGATATGTGGTGTCGTTCACTATCCGAATCGCGCAAATATAGAATTTTAACGTAGTCAAGGCTAAACTCGCGTATTTAAACCGCCAAAACTAATAGTACATAAAGTAATCAACTATTTACATTTTCTTGACAGTACCCTATAATATTCCACGTCGTCCTGTAACCAAGATCCTGTGCTGTCCTCCCTCAAGAACTAATGTAGGTTCACATTCGTCAACATCCCGAATGTGCAACACCTACAGTAGTCTCTGCAGTGACAATAATGATATAGACATATTTCATGACCGTTACAATGTATTGACAGAAAAAATGTTCTCGACCATTCCAAACCATCAATAGCTTATTTAACAAGTGTTTTGTTTTCGTTTTTTTTTCTTCTAAGGTACCAAATTTATGCAATTTTTATGTTTCTTTTAAAGTTCTATTAAAAAAGAAAAAAAATATAATTTTATTTTAGAAGTCATATTTATATGTTATATTTTGTAAATTTGATAGTTTTTGATATTTTTTTTTTGTTTTAACAGTAATAAATTTTTAATTTCTTCTTCTTTTTATATTGGTGAATGCTGTGACACCTAATTGGTACATATATTAGATAAGCTATAATTATACTATGTTTGAATGCGAGAAAAACCAAGGTACTAGTGTTTCAAAGAAGAAGGATGACAACCGTGACGATAAAGATTGATGATGAAACTCTAGAACAAGTAAATGAAATTATATATCTGGGCAGTGTTTTCACTGCGGATAGGAAGTACGATAGGGACGTTGAAAGAAGAGTGAACGCGGGAAATAGTGTTAACGGTGCCCTGGGGTCACTGATCGGCAGTCGAAATGTCAGTGACAAAGCTCGGCTCGCCATACACAATGCCATGTTGGTACCAACACTGATGTATGGAAGCGAAACGTGGATATGTCAGAATACGCATGAGAGTAGGGTTAATGCAGTAGAAATGCGGTCGTTGCGGCGGATATGTGGCGTCACTTTGGCGGACCGCATACGTAACGTCGAAATACGGAAAAGGGTTGGTATGAAGGAAAGCATAGGGACAAAAATAAGGAAAAGCATGCTACGATGGTTCGGGCATGTTGAAAGGATGAGCGAAGAAAGATTGACGAACCAGGTATATAATGCGAAAGTTGTGGGTAAAAGAGGCCCTGGCAGACCAAGACACACGTATCACGATCAAATAAATAAAACACTAGCTGAAGGAGAATTGAAAAGCCTTCGTAACAAAAGGGCATGTATGAAGAGGTTGATGAATGTCGATGAAGCGAAAGAGGTATGTCGTGATCGTGTCAAGTGGCGCTCAATTGTCTCTGCCTACCCCGTAAGGGATCTGGCGTGAAGATATGTATATGTATGTATATGTATACTATGTTATGTGTGTGATAATATATGTACTGCTGTGTGTACTATATAAATAAATAAATAAACTATTTCGCGCTTAAATAAATAGACTACGGCCACTAAACAGACTAGAAGCAGATAATTAAAATGTCTTTATTTTATTATTATTGCCTTTTTCAACGTTTACGACCATCCTTTTCAAGTTGTTAACTTTAGAATCAGTTTAAAATAAGGTTACAATTAATTAAAGTTAAGTCCGTGGATTTAGACGCGGTACTTAAAGTTAAGTCCGTGGATTTAGACGCGGTACTTAAAGTTAAGTCCGTGGATTTAGACGCGGTACTTAAAGTTAAGTCCGTGGATTTAGACGCGGTACTTAAAGTTAAGTCCGTGGATTTAGACGCGGTACTTAAAGTTAAGTCCGTGGATTTAGACGCGGTACCGCGGGTTTGTGCTATTTCTCGAGTTTCGTACGCTAGAGATATGAACGAGCTTGCCACTTGTCATGATGGGCCTGTAGTAAAATCGACTGAATGTGAAATCGCTTCTTATAAAAGCGTGGTTTCTGACCAACCTGAAAGTGATACGGTCGTTAAGATACTTTACTACTTTTTATATAATTTTCATCATCCTTTCTGAATATAGCAGTAATAAGTGCGTTTGACACTGACAGTGTCGGTGTGAATATCAATGTCAGCGATAATGGACAATAAAGACGAAACTCCCGTCACTTAAAACTCTCTTATTGTCCTTAAGGTTAACAGGCAGAGAATGTCTAACGACTTTATGTTAGCCCTTTGTACTTATGTGCAATAAAGTTTTTAAATAAATAAAGAAATACATAATTACGAATAGTCTTATCAAATATCATGTTATTCACTCATTTTAATTCATCAAACAGTATTTTGTTATAATAAAGACAATCTATCTATCAAAAAGTGACATTATTATTTAATTGTAAAAAGATTCTCTCACAATCAACTCCAATAGCGTTTGATAGTGTCAGTTTCCGTTAGGTAAGGGAGACATCGACGAGCTTGCCACTTGTCATGATGGACTTATAGTAAAGTTGGCTAAACATATTACAATTATTGACAATTTAAAATAAAATTATAGGAGGATGGTAACTCTGAACCTGTGGAAATAAACATGATGAATAAACATGCAAAAAAGTCAATAACAAAATCCCTAAACAAACCAAACTTGATATATATTTACACAATAAATACATGAAATATGCACATTATTAATAATATATAATTAAATTAAATAATATTCATTAAATACAAAATATCTAACCTAACTGCCTCCGTGGTCTAGCGGTTAAGCCCGTGTATTTAGACTCGGGGTACCGGGTTCGATTCCTCGTCGCGACACAAAAATATTTATTAATGTAAATAAATACATTTAATTAATATTTAATTTATTTGTGATATTTCTCGAGTTTGGTACGCTAGAGACATCGACGAGCTTGCCACATGTCATGATTGGCCTATAGTAAAGTTGACTAAATGTGAATCCGCTTATTTATAAGCGTGGTATTCTAAATTAAAAAATGTAAAAAATACGACCAAAAATACGAAACCCCGATTTAAAAATCATATTAAATAAGATGATACTCGTATAAGTGATAATGTGAACTAAAATAATGTATTATGGCGATCCACTGAATCAATCGTAACTGAATACAAAAGTTATGTTTTATAGGTAAGTGGAAATATGAAGTAGCTTCTATAAAAAGCGATTATTCTGGAATTAATACGGATACTAATGCAGGTTTTCTAGTTACTTATTTAAGGCTAGAAACACTGGACTTGCATTTGGGCAACTTTATATAGGCCACACATGAGAAGTGGGAAGCTCAAGGGCGTCGCTCGATAAAGAGAAAAAGTATAAATTGTAGGTACACTCACAAGCACTTGTTTGTAGTGCTATTTTAATGTAGAATAATAATATTAAATAATATCTCTACCTACCATAAACGGTATAGTCAAATGTATAAAGCTACACAAGTTATTGACTGTAGCTGTACTCCTATAGCGCACAATTTTTAATAATTAACAGTAAAGGTAAATTGAGTTTTTACATTTTTCTAAATTAAATAAACATATACATACGAGCGTATAATTAAATTATCCCTTGAGCAGTCAGAAACCACGCTTTTAAAGAAGCGGATTCACATTTAGACAACTTTACTATAGGCCCATCATGACAAGTGATGTCCCTAGTGTACCAAACTCGACAAATAACAGAAATAAATTAAATAAATTATTGTGTCTCGACCAGGCATCGTGCGGTGGATAAACAACCTAATCCTAAGCACATAAATCGCAATTACAAGAAGATTCATAATTTAGCAAAAACAAAATGATATTTAATTAATTTTAGGAGGCGGAAAATATTTTAAACTTTTAACAACAAAAAAACAACTACCTCGTTTGCCTCATTACCCACTTAAGGTCAGGGTACACTGGATGCTTACATTTAGACGATGACGCACACACACAAAAGTAAAAGAAAAAATCGTAAAGCAAAAGTAAATGGAGTTACAAAAATTGGTGCAGTAAAAAATCAAAACAAGTAAACAAGAGAAACAGAACTCTGCTCCCCAAATCATTTTGTTGTAATTTAATTAAAATAAATAAAAGTATTTTTTATGGTAGTTAGGTACAATTCACATATTCCACCAATTCCGGCACACAAAATACAGAATTAAATTATACACAATTTATACAATGAATCATTAATTTATTTGTCCGGGTGGATATAAGTAAAGCTTTTGATTTTTTTGTGATGACAAACTACTTTATAAATTGTATACGTAGGTATTAAAGTCAAAGTCAAAATATCTTTATTCACGTAAACGCATTAAGGCATTTATGAAACGTCATTAATTTAATTATTTTGATTGATACTACTCCTGCTAGTAGAAGACTAAGCAGCAAAGTGGTCCAATAAGTAAGCTATTAGCAGAAGACCAGCAGCTTAGCAGATTCCAGTGACCTGTTAATGTTTAATCTGACTGAGAAAGGAATCTGCAAGGAAAACTCAGCTATATCAGATTTACAAAATAAAACATATACAGAACTACACCACAAGGATCAATTAATAACCATTTAAATTTAGTTATCAGTACCTATGAGATTACAATACCTGGTGCAGCAGTAACCCACCAGGCAAGTCAGAATTAAGACTACAATAGGCATGCATGTATGTGTGCAACCCGAAAGTCGACAAAACTTAAATTAAGAGACCCGGCATACGACTGAATTAAGTTATCTAACCGATAGACAACAACATCGTACAGATCTTATGTACAATTACCATGGTGTCCCACAGGGAAGTATACTTAGTCCGATTTTATTCCTAAAGGTATTAACTATTTACTTGACCATATTAAACATGTATTCTCTTCGCTGATGATACAACATTAGGTATAAATTGTAAAGATTTAGCTAGAAATAAATTTAAAAGTCGTTGAACCAAGTGATAGACTAGTTAGAAAATAATAACTTACATTGCTATTTAAATAAATAAATAAATTCATTTATTTGCTATATACCCAGACATAAGTAAAGCTTTCGATTTTTTTGTGATGACAAACTACTTTATTAATTGTATACGTAGGTATTAAATTAAGAGACCCGGTATACGACTGAATTAAGTTATCTAGACAACAATAATACAATAACATCGTACAGATCTTATGTACAATTACCATGGTGTCCCACAGGGAAGTATACTTAGTCCGCTTTTATTTCTAAACGTATTAACTATTTACCTGACCATATTAAACATGTATTCTCTTCGCTGATGATACAACATTAATAAATAAATTGTAACGATTCAGCAAGAAATAAAGTAAAAAGTCGTTGAACCAAGTGATAGACTAGTTAGAAAATAATAACTTACATTGCTATTTAAATTACAATATAAATATTTAATTATACGAGCATTCTCGAATTTGTTTAAATTAGAAAAATATCCCATTGCAATTTATGTTGTTTATTAATAAAAAAAATTGACTGGTGGTGGCTCAGTTGTACGAACCTTAAATTCCTAAAAACGTAGCTCGGTCCGAACTCCGGCATTTACCAATGATAAATACACTTTTCATACGTAAATACATTTGTCCCAGTTATTATATTATCATTACCAACTTGTGGAATCGTTAATAAATTGATATTGAAAATTGACAACATATCCTAGACAAATTCTCCAGTTATATGTTTTGGAAGGACCACCTCCAACAGTGGAGGTCTAGGACGCTGTGTTCTAGGGGCTGTGATGATGAAACTGATGAATAAAAAGTCAATCTTTACATGTATGTAGTATTTTTTAAACTGTTTTTATAGTATGTCGTGTTGTGTGTGTAGTCTGTCATAGTTATCTGTGTGCCGACATTCATTCAGTGTGACCAGGTCTTTAATATTAAAATGTTATTATGTCCCTAATTTTAATAAATAACATATCATTATGTTACAAGTCCCCTAAAATTGTGTTTATGACAATAGAGGACAAAAAAATGGACGGCCTCATGCCACACTCTCAAGGAATTATTTTTATTTTTTTATTATTTACGTAAATGAGAATGCCCATTTTTCTTATTGAAATAGGCCCAATAAAATGTTTTTGGGACATATATTTTTTTTCTCCGTGGTCTAGCGGTTAAGTCCGTGGATTTAGACTCAGAGGTACCGGGTTCGATTCCTGGTCGGGACACAAGAATATTTATTAATATAAATAAATATATTTAATTAATATTTAATTTATTTGTGATATTTCTCGAGTTTGGTACGCTGCTGGAGACATCGACGAGCTTGCCACTTGTCATGATTGGCTATAGGTAAAGTTGGCTAAATGTTTATTTATAAGCGTGATTTCTGACCACCCCGAAAGGGAAACGGTCGTGATGATACTATACTTTTATTATTGAATTGTATTTAGTTGAAGCACGCTGCAAAAGAGTTGGGGCCTGGTGTTGGGCAATCTCTTTTCCATAAAAACCAGACGCTTATATTTTAATACTAAGTTGACTATTAGGTTTTTTTTATGCTACATTTTTTTTAAATCTAGCCCCATATCACATCCAGGCGACCTTGTCTAACGCAAGAAGTGCGGCAGTTTCTATAAGAGTGCACTGAGGTTCGAGAGGTGGGGCGATGGCTTGTTAAGCGTGCCACTAGCAATCAAATGGTGACCACAACCACTCTGCCAAGTACGAGTATGTAGCGACTATGAAGAAGAATAATAATGATGAAATATTAATGGTAGGCTCCTACATAAGACCGTCCTAAAGCTGTCAGGCTTCCTCAACAGGCTTACAACATAAACTATAAAATTTGTGGACTCTTTATACCATTATAATGTGGCCCGAAATAAGGCCAGATTGCTCCTACGTTTAGTTTAACATAAGAAATTAATATCACGTTGCGACGGCTAATTAAAAAACCCACGAATTTAAATTAAAGTTTCGTATTTAATAACCAATTTACACAAATAGCTTTTAAATACAACAATCACTCGAAAATTCAAGGGGTTTAATCAAAAACATACTTTCTGCTTGGTCTAAGTTAGGCTGTGAAAATAGGGGATTCCTATTGGTACAAGATGCGTAGAAGAGCATGAATGAGAATGAGTTCAAACCCACTCAGCATGTACCAATGAGGAATACACTTTTCTTACGTACTGCAGTCATAGATCTACAACACCACCGTTCCCGTGCCTCGGAGAGCACGTTAAGCTGTCGGTCCTGGTTCCACTAATACTTCTGGAATTGTTAATAAATTGTTATTAAAAATTGACATCATATCCTCGCCAAGCCGTGTGGCCAGCGTGGCGAGTGTAGGCCAAATTCTCCAGGTATGTGTTTTGGAAGGCCCATCTCCAGCAGTGGAGATCTAGGACGCTGTGTTCTAGAGGCAGTAACTTTTACTGTGACCCGACCAGGAATCGAAAATGGTACCTCCGTGTCTAAATCCTTAGTGTAACCGCTAGATAATGGAGGCATTAATATGGTAAAGGCTATATAAGGTGATTTTTTCAAGTAGGCGCCGATGGCTACTGTCTAAACTACTAGGAAAATCGAAAAATGCTTGAACGGAGTCTAGGGGCCAATTTTGTTAAAGAATAGAATTTCATAATATTAAAAAAAAAACGTACATTTGTCATACAAGACCACATCATGAAGTCAAATAAATATTATAAAAAGAATAAATATTATCATAAGATCTCACAGAAGAAATGAACAGGAACACAGTTCAAGCTCAGCTTTACGCAGTGGAAATTGGTGCGAGAGGAGTTCCGGAAAAATATTTGCAGAAACAATTGGGCCTTAGCAGACCTGTCGACAATACATTTATGGAAAGAGCTTTCAAGACGACATTAACGGAATCATACAGTATTTGGTTGGGGAGGGAAAGGAGTAGAAACGTGGATGGTGAATTGTCGCAGCAAGAATTAAAAAAGGAGACCTTCTTTTTAAAGACACCATTCTTCTTATCTCTTACCCAAGTACGATGGAATCCATGGAATAGTTTGACATTTGTCTTCCCACCATCGTTCCCATGTCTCGGATATATAGGTTCCACTAAAATGTTGTGGAATCCTTCATAAATTGTCAATAAATATTGATAATAAGAACCTCGCCAACCCGCCTGGCCAGCGTAGGGAATCTAGGCCAAATTCTCCAGGTATATGGAAGGCTAACTCCAACAGTGAAAATCTAGGATGCTGTGTTCTAGAATCTGCAATAACAAAAGGTAGCTAAAGATCGCGTGATCATCCCTTCTATATATATTGCTTCTCCGAGGGTAACACTTTCGCAACCAGTTTCTTCTTTCTCTTCGACCCGTACGTAGTCTCCAATATTATATCCAAGAGTGAACTGATGATAAAATTGAATGGAAATAATTATTGTATAACCAGAAATCGAACCTTCGCGGTAGGTAACAATAACATGCAAGCGTGAAAGACAAAGCAATTCAGAAATCGATTAAAATTTTCATAATAGTCAGACTTTCACACAAATGCATATAACGAGATAATGCATAAAATCCAACGACCAGTACGTGCAAAAAGTGCCTTAATACGAATAATGAAATAATTTGCAACACTTTATTACGCCTATATAAAAAATAATAAAAAAATACACTTCACCATAGACGTATATGGTTCGAAAGTTAACCTAGTGTTTATATGGCGGTGTTTTCTTTTTTATTATTTTTATTATACTAGCATGACATATGAAGCTGCCTCCGTGGTCTAGCGGTTAAGTCCGTAGATTTACGCGGCTCTTGACGACATCATTCGTAGGGCTCTTGTCACTAATGGAGTACCCGCTATCTTAGAACCCTATGGAATTGCGCGGAGCGATAGCAAGAGACCCGACCATTGGGACGTGGAAACTTGGGCGGTCTCTGGTGTAGGATGCGACATGTGGGTACCATTAGCCCCATCGCACATCCAGGCAACCTCGTCGAGGGGAGTGCGGCGGTTTCTGCTTAGAACCTGAAGCTGTATGTATTTATTTACATTAATATTTCTTTTTTTGTCCCGACCAGGAATTGAACCCGGTACTTTCGAGTCTAAATCCGCAGACTTAACCGACCACGGAGGCAGTGAGCTTGTGGAAAAACTCCGCTTGGCCGTGACCCTTACAGAATATTTTTTTTATCTTGCCGTTAATCGGAGGAACGCAGCGAGTGTTCTCGGCACACTACGCCCATCGGACGGTTAATTATTAGTTTTTTTTTTTGTTTTAATTGTAGTGTAGTTTATATATTAAATAAATAAAATTATTAGGCACACATAATAAGTTAATCATACTGTAACAATTCATGTAATTACATTTTCTATTAACTTTGCGGAACTTGGTTGATCAAAAAATACTGTTCGTTGCAAAAAACTTGCAATCATGATATAGTATATGATATAGTATATATAGTAGAAATAGGTTCAAATTTATAAATTAACTAAGCTAATATACATGGAAATAACAACTTAATTAGACAAAATTTACTGGTGTGGCTGTTTACAATATCTACTATTAAGTGACGTAACTCACGCTGATTATTGTTTTCAGGTAACGTTCCAATACTTTGAGTAATAGCGCATGATAGATGTCTATCCAAAAAAAAATAATTTTTTTTTCTTATTTAAATTTACAAAAATCTTGGACTGGTGTGAATTTCTATGTCTGACATGAAAAATAATATTTAACTTCCTTATTACGATTTTTTATTATTATGTATTGTGTATAGTATTTTATTTTAGTTGGACTTAGAATCGAACCCTGTACGAGTATATGTCTTGGAAACCAAATGAAAATAAACATCGTCCTGGCGGGAGGTAATCGCGTAATGAGCACTCTGTTTAATCCGGAACAGTGTTTAAAAGCTTAATCATTTCGACCTTATACCTTACAAATTAAGGCCAACTTCAACTTGGCGTTAATTTTCGAGTTGTTTTTGCCTTGTTGCAAATCAAATTAAGATGTATACTTGTTGGTGTTAACGTAATTACGTCTTTGTAGTTCATAAAACAGCTAATTTAGTACTAATTGACCGAAACACGGTCGAACTCAAAATATATTTATTCACGTATTACAGATATTTGATCATGTCATTATTTTAAATGACTCTACTTCTGCTAGTGGAAGACTAAGCTGCAAAATGGACCAATGAGTTTTAACTGTCTGCAGTTACACCAGCCGCTTTGTTGATAAAATGTTAAGTGGTCATCGCTAATAAAACGAAACAAAGAGAAACAAAACGAAAAAAATAAAATGAAACGAAAGAATACGAATCTTAACGACACAAAACGAAACAAAACGATATAAAACGAAACAAAACGAAACAGAACGAAATAAAACGAAACAGAATGAAACAGAACGAAACAGAACTAAACAGAACGAAACAGAACGAAACAGAACGAAACAGAACAAAACAGAACGAAACAGAACGAAACAGAACGAAACAGAACGAAACGAAACGGAACGAATCAAAACCAAACCAAACTAAAATAAACTAAACCAAACTAAACTAAACAAAGAAAAAAAATATAATTTGTATGGAATATGGTAAAAGGTAACAATAATTTATATTCGTGGCCGTAAAAAGACCGTGTCACTTTACCAGCTAAGTAAAATTAAAATGTCAAATAAATTAAATTAAATTATTGGGCCCAGGGGGGCACTCAGCCCAGCGTCTGGCCAAGGAGTTGTCCATAGGGCTAACGGAAAAGTCTGGAGACAGGAAGGCAATTATTTCTGCCAACGTATTAGCTTAGCTATACAGAGGGAAAATGTTGCCAGTCTTCTTGGGACTATCCCTGAAGGGTTGTCTTTAAAGGACATCTTTTACTTATAGTTTATTTTTTATTAGGTTTAGTTTATATTTTTGGGTGGTCAGAAACCACGCTTATAAATGAGCGGATTCACATTTAGCCAACTTTACTATAGGCCAATCATGACAAGTGGCAAGCTCGTCGATGTTTCAAGCGTACCAAACTCGAGAAATATCACAAATAAATTAAATGTATTTATTTACAATAATAATTATTTTTGTGTCCCGACCAGGAATCGAACGCAGTACCTCCGAGTCTAAATCCAAACAAATCTAAATCTAACAATAGCGTTAATGAAGAAACAAATATAACTACATAAAAAAGGTTATATCAGAAATCAAACAGTTTAAGTTGGCCAACCGTGGCCAATTGATTACAATCCCAACTATCATCGTCTAACTATTAGAATTTTCTCGCATTAGTAAAGAATTGACAATTATAGCGGTGAAAAAAAACGTCAAAGCCAAAAGGCAAGCCGACACACCACTAGTTTTTGTCTCTCAACATATTGTAGCTTGATAAGTGTGCGTTATAGAAGCGCGGCCTGATTCCAAACTCAACAAAATCTTTTTTTTTAAATTCAAATTAAACTGACCTCATCCATTTTGGGCTATTTTTGTAGTACTTTTGCTGTGTACAATGATGTAAATAGTAATTTCGATAATTTTATTGATAAGACTTTTGTCATTTTTACTATTTATTACTGTGCAATTAAGTTATTTGAAAAATAAAATATGGAGTTAAATCAAATCTTTTAATACTAGAGCTGTCATGATATTTTAAACACTTTGCACACCTAGACTATATAAAGTAAAGTGGTCAGAAACCACGCTTATAAAGAAGCGGATTCACATTTAGCCAACTTTACTATAGGCCAATCATGACAAGTGGCAAGCTCGTCGATGTCTCCAGCGTACCAAAGGAGAGATATATCACAAATAAATTAAATATTAATTAATTTTTATTTATTTACACACAAACTTACGTACTATTCTTTACTTGCTATTCGTGTAACCTCTTTTTCGTTTTTTTTTTGTATGATCATTATTGGAAGACACTTCTAGAAGATAAATCGCTTGCTATAACAAATTCTTAAAATTATAATTTCCAAATTTGACATTAATATTATTGTATATGTAAGTTAGTATTTAAAAATTTATGTACATAGATATTAATATAATTATTATTATTATATTGTACCATATTGATAGACGGTTGTACTTGTTACTTATACGCCCTCCGGCAAAACATAGAGTACAACACCAACTACACTGTATAACATCACAGAAATGTAAAACCTATTGTTTATAAGAAATAAATGAAATGAAAAAATGAAACTGTCTCCTGTTATACAGTACAGCTCATGCAGGAGACACGGTTCACCACAACGAAACAACATTATTTTGTGTAAATAAACGATTTGTATTTGTATCTTGTGACCCGGCCAGGTATCGAACAAAAAAAAGTCTACTTTTTTAAATAGCCAGAATGTAAATCTAAATTTTATATTGGTCTTTCCAAAATAACGTACATTTTAAAAAATCGGGATCCACACTTCATCACACAATTAAATTCCTACACAGAAAGGGTATCGATGGCTGACCATTATGGCCACCATTGTTAGCCTGCGGCCACAATAGGCCCTTTAGCACATCAATGAAATCCAACAGATTCGTCGCGCAATCATTATGAACGCCGACACACAAAATATTAAGATGAATCGGTTTTTTATTATTTATCTTTACTAATGCTATGAAAAGAAGAAGGTAGATGTTCGTCAGAGAACCAAATTTACTGACATAGCTCCATGCCATTTCAGCCTGGTAATTTAGAAGATTTTATAAAATCCGATTTTTTTTTCAACACCAGTGTAACAATAGGAAGCTGAGGCATAAAAATATAGTATACGCTGCTGACTCCTGGCAAAATACTGCATTAATACACTGAAGCATATAAATTAAGTCTATTGGTCATTTGTCATTTATTCTAAATTTAAAGAACTTGATATAAATTTCAATGTTATAAAAGGTTATTCTGCTATTCGGGACGTAGGCAAATCCAACAAGATTGCCTCCTGGTCTAGCGGTTAAGTCCGTGGATTTAGACTCGGAGGTACCGGGTTCGATTCCTGGTCGGGACACAAAAATATTTATTCATGTAAATAAATACATTTAATTTATTTGTAATATTTCTCGAGTTTGGTACGCTGGAGACATCGACGAGCTCGCCACTTGTCATGATTGGCCTATAGTAAAGTTGGCTAAGTGTGAATCTGCTCATTTATAAGCGTTGTTTCTGACCACCCCGAAAGGGAAACGGTCGTGATGATACTTTTTTTACTTTTTAAATTTGTGTTATATAATATATTTATAAGGGTCTGGTTCACAAATTAAAGGTCGCTCAGCGAGCTATGGAGAGAGCTATGGAGATAGCTATGCTAGTTATTTCTCTGATGGATAGAATTCAAAACGTTGAAATTCGTCAGGAACAAAGTTACTGACATAGCATCCAAAATTAGCAAGCTGAAGTGGCAATGGGCCGGACACATCTGCCGCAGAACCGACGAACGTTGGGGCAAAAGGGTTCTGGAGTGGAGTACAGGACGACCGCCCTGAGTAGGGTCGCTGGTATGGGTTGGATGAGGGGATTGGGGGAGGCCTACATCCAGCAGTGAAGACACAGGCTAATGATGACGATGATGATGAAATATTTGTATTATTATTCGTATATATTACATTACTATATACGAGAGTGGTCTGAAAAGTTTCCGACCTCAACGTGAAGATGGCAGCACTCGTCAATAAAAGTCAGGGAATGTAGTTGTGCATCTTCTGACAGGTACTCACCAAAGTTTTAGTCATTTTGGACGCGCAGTTTTTATTTGACAGTCGTTTGAGTAAGTCGATGTGAGTATTTTTGAGAAAATGGAAAAAAAAACGAGTATCAAGCTGTCATAAAATATTTATTTTTGAAAGGTAATACGCCTACGGAAATCAAAGATGAGTTGGACTCTGTGTACAAGGACTCTGCACCATCATTTACCACAGTGAAATTTTGGGCAGCTGAATTTAAACGTGGCCGTAAGAGCTTGGGAGACGATGAACGTTCGGGACGTCCAAAAACTGCAACTACTGACGATAACATCGCTAAGGTTCACGAAATGGTGCTAGACGATCGCCGAATTAAAGTGAGAGAGATAGCAGAGGCTATGGACATGTCCAAAGAACGTATTTGTCACATATGAAATCAAAATTTAGACATGAGAAAGCTGTTGTTTTTTTAGAAAAAATGTCTTGTATCTTTTGTTGTTTGGAAACTGTTCAGACCACCCTCGTAATGTTCCTATTTACTTAAACTTTAGTTTTTTTTTCTCCTATTTTATTTTAAAGTATTTCATTTGATTACCCAAATGCGCGACGCAAACAAAAATTTAATTCTAAACTAATCTAAAAAAAAAAACCCATCTAATTGTAAAAAAATTATATATTTAAAAAACTAACCAAATTTTATTGGATTTAAATGTCTCCAAAGCAACATATGTATGTTAGACGTCTAATGACGCTTCGTTACGTCGAATCGATCATCAGCAGCAATTCCTAATGAGTGATTTGTTTTTCATTACCAACTTACTCAGGGCGTCGCTTTTTATTCTCGTCTAAAAGACCTGCAGATGACAACTGCTACAACTTCTAACCTGTATTATATTTATTGTGGCATTGTTCATCTGTGGGTCATCAATGTAAGCACTTGTTATATCATTATATTCTCTATACTTTTTTCACAATAATGGTAATGCAGTGACGTTTTCTTCTCTTGCTCTTTATTGCTTAACTTTAAATTTATATGTGAAAACCTTTAATAGTTCTTAGTGAATTTACTGTATAATATTTATTATAATATTGTCAACTGTTGGTTTACCAAAATGAATAAAAAAAAAACAAATCTGTTGGCAAACAAATCAATGGCACCTGCGTAAGTTGAACACAGTTCCAAGTATGTTTAGGAAATACTTTCAGCAGTGAAGCATGGAATCTGAATACTTGGGGCTGTGATGTATGAATACCAAGCATTCCAACTTTACTAACATAGCCGACGAAATAAACGCATGTGTCGCATTTTAAGTCAGAGGTCCGATGTCTTGTACGGCAGTTTTGCGATGCATAAATTACATGTATATCATGGACATATCGTCGGTAACTAGTCAAAACCAGATAAATATTATATTTAAATCCATGTTTGTGCCGTTTGCTGAAGAAACTCTGGGCCCATGGAGTCCAAGCATCAATAAGGTTCTAAATATTTATTTATTAAGTACTCACACAAAACAAATTTTGGCATTACAGTTTCTAAAAATAATGGATATAGTGTATACACATTGCTAAAACTCAAAGCATGTATTATAAACAATGGCGTATAACGTGTTTTTTTTATTATTTTTTAAAATTCAAGCAATTCAAATAACTTTCCATAAATGTATGACGGCAGACCTGCTTAGGCCCAATTCTTGCAGTAAGTGGTGCACAGATTTAGCTGAAGCTCCTCTCGCAACTTCCACTGCTTAAAGCTGAGTCTTGAATCCGTTCCTGATCATTTCTTCTGTGAGATCATAATATGTATTCGACTTCATGTTGTGTTCTTTTGGAATATTTAATTCCCACGGAACGGTAAGTTCAATAAGAATAACTTTTGTCAAGTTTCGAGAAAACACTAAGTCTGACCTAGGCTGATACAGCTAGTTCAATAATATCAATAAAAAATCCGTAATTTTATTTCCTAGTAAGTTGATAGACTATATTTCTTAAATGTACACTCAGAAATCTTTAAAAAAGTTGTTATGGAAAAAGAGATGCAAACCCTCTTGATGACTCCATCAGTATTGGTATTAGAACCAGGACCGACAGCTTAAGGGGCTCTGCTGCATCATGAAATGGTGATATTCGTCTATGTAAAAACTCATATGACACACGCGCGGCATGCATAAAGCACGATGTGGTCGACAGAAATGCGCAGACAATCGTTCATTGAGGTACTTATTTATTTTAAATACAATCATCAGGACCTTATGTCTTGCTGTCCAATGTAAATACATAGTATCTTAACAATTTACAAATTTATAAAACCTTTACTTAATAATAATAATAAACTTTATTGCAAACATAAATATACATCACAATTATGTATCTATATTAATACTGTTAAGAATAACTTAATTCGAAGTAATATACAAACAGCAGGTATAAAAGAATTACAATATTTATTAATTAAAAAGAAAACCTTACATTAAATAAACAAGAAAAATAAACTACACTACAAATAAAACTAAAATTATAACCGTCCGATACGCCTACTACGCCTACTAGGCTGACCCTTTGAGCAAAATATTCTCTACTTAAAGGGTCACCCGTCGCCAAGCGGAGTTTTCCCCAAGCTCACGGGAGAACGCCAGAGCCTCCTCGGAACACGGACCCATCGTTTCGACTGCAAATGGGATGAAGTAGTTATTAATTACACAATTAAAGTTGTTAAATAGGTTAGGGCATATAATAAATCGAACATTCGTAGTGACAAAAACAGTTCAGCTGTGACATCTAAAATAGTCGGTGGACGGTGTTTCAGATGTCAATCAGATGAATCATAACTACTTACAATAATTCCCATCCTTGTTAAACATTGTTTTACTGTACCAGTAAGAGGCTGTCGCAGCAACTGTGTGCTGCAGTAGCAACTATTAACACTATTAGTTTTTATATCTCGGTAAAATTATGTACACAATTAAATTGTTTCCCACTTTTATATCCAAAAACAGCACACCTTTGCTGAGAGTCGGTAAATATTGAGACAAAAACTATCTGAACGATTTATGGCAACATCACGTCTAAATTATCAAACTACCTTATATATGGTTTTAGCGTCATTTTAACCCTAGAAACCTTGTTGTTACAATAATCGATTCTAATTATAATTAGCGCGGTGGTGGTTCGGTTGTAAGAAGGCGTACTTTAAATCCTACAAAGGTCGGTTCAAACCCACCCGGCACCAATGAGAAATACACTTTTCTTACGTACATTTGTCATAGATTTACAACACCACCGTTCCCGTGCCTCGGAGAGCACGTTAAGCCGTCGATCCCGGTTCCACTAATACCAACTTGTGGAAAAATTTACATTATATCCTCGCCAAGCCGTCTGGCCAGCGTGGCGAGTGTAGGCCAAATTCTCCAGATATATGTTCTGGAGCAGTGAAAGTCTAGGACACTGTGTTCTAGGGGCTGTAATGAATTATAATTAGATAAATAAACTCTGTACTGCTTTTAAAACGTACTAGAAATATTTTAAATAATATGATGGAAAAAATTGCAGACCCAGATATTTATTGCATTCTTTTGGTAATCATCCCAGCCCCTAGAACAGTCCTAGAACTCCACTGTTGGAGATGGTCCTTCAGAAATTTCTGGAGAATTTGGCCTACACTCGTCACGCTGGGCAGACGTCTGATGACCCAGCCACCACCGCTCTTTTTTTATTTTTTACTACTCGTACAAGATAAATAAAAATAAATTATTTTTCTCTGTTCGATAGTTTGTTTTTAAATTGGGCAGTTGTGGTGGGGCCCCCCTACAGCTCGGCTCCTGCGGCGCTGTCGCTGCCCCCCCACCGGTCTGCCGAGAGCGGTTCCCTTTAATCAACTGTCAAACCCCTTATTTTATTCCACTCATCATCCCAGTATTTAAAATAGAACGACAGTCATTTTGATTCGAGGTTTTAGTTGTCATACATTGATAATAATAATAAAAGCGTTTATTGTAACAAATAAATAGATGTATGATTGAATCCTGATCCCGGCGGTAGAGTCTGTATTACGTGCAAACCAAATAAATTAATAATTTAAGAAACAGCTAAGATAAACATATTAAAATCAATTATCAAAAAATGAAAGAAATTATTCCAAATTTTTAATTTTAATTAATAAAAAAAAAACCTAATCACATAATAATAATAAACTAATTGTTAATAAGTTAAAAGTAACAAACGTTGGTCTTGAAAAATGCAACCTATAGGCAAAAATTCTGACAACCACTATCCAAATCAAACTTTACTCAAAGGCATTTTAATAAAAAAAAGCTATTATGAGCTTAAAGATGCAATGAAAGATACTATTGCATAGAAGTACTTGGCTTAAAATCTTAATTCATGTTCTAATTTCTGTTTCTATTCTAATTAAATAACTATTTCCTTTTTTATAGTTATTATTATGATTTTTATTTTATGTTTATAAGTTGACACGGCCTTTTTACAGCCACGAATTTATATTTAGTTGACTCGGCCTGTTTACAGCCACAAATATAAATTATTGTTAATGGTATTTAGAATATAAGATGACACGGCACTTTTACAGCTACGAATATATGCTTAATTGACATGTATACAGCCACGAACTAGTATTAAGATTTGATATTTATTATTATTGTTAGATTGTAAGTTGACTCGGCCCTTTTACAGCCACGAATTTATATTTAGTTGACACGGCCTATTTACAGCCACGATCTTATATTAAGTAATAACTACAGTTACAATTACCCAGCTTATGACAATAATGCTATTATAACACACATAAATCGATTTACCGTGCTGGTGCCAGGTCCATCGTGTGTGGATGAGAAGAATTTTGTCTTGGGCTTGCTTGGGCTGGTTTAAGAAAAGGACGCCTCCCTTTTTATTTTATTGCGCGATAATACGCTCACCATCCACCATTCTACTCCTCTCCCTACCCAACCAAATACTGTATGAGGACGTTAATGCCGTCTTGGAAGCTCGTTCCATAAATGCATTGACGGCAGACCTGCTTAGACGCAATTCTTTCAGTAAGTGGTGCAAAGATTTTGCTGGAACTCCTCGCGCACCAACTTCCACTGCGTAAAGCTGAGTGACACACAGGTTTTTTTTAACGATAATAGTATAAGTCAAGGCTTACTTGAGATATTTAAAAAGTTAATGTTGTTGAGCACTCACTCTGCTACTAGTAACAATCAAATCAATTTCGGTATGATAGATATAGAAACATGTATTAAGTATATTTTTTTTTGTAAAAATATTTTTAAATCTCGATTTAATGTAACTTTTCTACTTAACTATTATTAGTAAACCATTAGTAAATAATCCCTAATAGTTATAAAACTCTATTTAATAGTGTCTCCGTTTAACTAAAGCTAACCTATAATTATGACTATTCGATTTAACCGAATTTTAGTTGATTGTGGGTTACAACTACGAAATCCCTAACTAATGAAATGAACACTGAAAAAAAGACTAAGCCCTCTAAGCTTTTGATTATAGGAGCTATGTCGTGAAATTATAGTGCCCATGGAAGTATATTTTTTGGGACTATATAGTTTAGGAATAAGTATCTAAGAATGGACTTATCATTTGCAACTATCTACCGCCTCCGTGGTCTAGTGGTAACAAACGTTGCCGTGAACTCGGGAGGTCGTGGGTTCCATTCCCACCGGGGGCAAGTTGTACATTGTATAATTTGTCTCGGTCTGGGTGTTTATATGTATAATATGTATATATTTACAAAAAAAAAAAAAGTATAATATGTAGTTTATCAACCATCTAGTTTCCGTAACACAAGCTACGCTTACCACAAAAACTAGATGGCGCTGTGTAACCTGTCTGGAAATATTTATATTTATTATTTATTTTATTATCTCCGTGATCCTCATGTGCCCATCGTTTCTACAGCAAACGTCGAAAATAAGTAACTATAATTAAAATTTTAGTCAATTTACGTTATAATTTATAAAACTAACACAATTAATAAAAATAAATAAACTAAATTAAAAATAAAACTAAAATCTAAACTATATATAAAAATATTCACCCATGACTTGATCATGTGGTAGTGTGCCAAGAACACTCGCAGCATTCCCCCGCTGCTAGTAATTATTGCAAAACGTTTCATATTTTTGACGCTTGCTGATCTGCGCTTGTTCCGCTGCAGCACCAGCTTTAACATGAGTGCCTTGAAGATATATGTATATAATAAATAATATATAATCTACTTATCTATCTACTTATTAATATAAGTATACTAATAATGCAACATTATACATACATATATACAACTTACAAATTTCTGGGCTGACTCTTTTTTCGCCCAAAGAGTCAGTATTGCAATTCAGCACGGAAATATAGCCCGCGTTGTTGCCACCATTCCAAGCGGACGGGACTGACACCCCTACTCGTATGATAATAATTTTTTTTTTTTACTGCTCATTGAACATTAAGCCGTCACGGTACGGTTCAACTACTACCAACTTGTGGAATCGTTAATAAATTGTCAATAAAAATTTTTATCTGACACTCGTCAACTCAGTTAAGATTAAATTTTCATATTCAACAGTAGAGGTCTAGGTCGTCAAAAACAAAAGTCAAATTATATTTATTAACGTAAACCTGTTACAGGCATTTATCAAATCAAATCATTTATTTCCTTAGGTTAGTACACAACACTTGGATATTGTCAATACATATATTTTAATACAATATAAACTTGGCTGGACCGAATCTAACAGCAATACAATTTATAATAAATAAAAGATTGTTGCCATAAGCGAGGATTTTGTACTTATTTATAACTAGATACTTAAAATTCAATTCGTGGCTTTAAAAAGGCCGTGTCAGCTTATGATCTAATAACATTTATGTCCTTAAATATAAATTCGTGGCTGTAAAATGGCCGTGTCTGCTTACAATCTAGTAATAATAATATTTATGTCCATAAATATAGATTCGTGGCTGTAAAATGGCCGTGTCAGCTTACAATCTAGTAATAACAATATTTATGTCCATAAATAACAAATCGTGGCTGTAAAAGGGCCGTGTCAGGTTATAATCTAAAACAAACAATTACAATTATTAATAATGTCAACAAAACCCAATTAATTATGAAACGTCATTAAATTATTTTGAATGATTCTACTCCTGCTAGTAGAAGACTAAACAACAAAGTGTTCCAAAGAGTAAGCTGTTAGCAGAAGACCAGCAGCTTAGCAGATTCCAGTGACCTGTTAATGTTTAATCTGACTGAGAAAGGAAACTGCTAGAAAAACTCAGCTATATCAGATTTACAAAATAAAACATATACAGATACACCATAATAATCAATTAATAACCTTTTAAATTTAGCTATTGTTATTTATGATAATAAATAAAACATTAATTATTTTATAATGAGTCCATTTTATTAACTGACGTCTATCAAAGATGACAGTAGTATTCTAGTACAAATGTAACAGCTATGAGTACCTATGACATTATAATACCTGGTACAGCGGTACCCTACCAGCTAGTTAACCCCTGCTAATTTAAGAACAATAAATTGAACATGTTCGACAGAGGTCCACCATCGCCATCACGGACGTTACGCATATGCCAGCCATCCCCCCGCTCAACCAGGCCCGACACACATGCTATCACTGCAATTACCTTCTAAGGGACGAAAACTTCGTTTGCTGATAAGCTCGTATAATCGGTATTTTAGGGCCAACATTAAATAACAATAATATAGTGTATAATGGACCGGTATTTTCAACTGTAATATAATATCCGTCTATGATATGACCATTATAAACGCATCTACCCTTTTGGCAGATGGTAGCTCGCTTTTGTAACGTTTAATGTACTGTTCTGTTTAAAGAATGGGTAAGGGGTTTAATGAGGTTTTAATACTTCACCCATGCAGTGATACAGATTTAGTTTTTTTTAAATTGGCTCTGTTATTAAGACCTTTTACTTCTATCTGGATATCGACCAAGCGACTTATACAGTCAAAATAAGACTAAGAGCAACCTTCAACGATCGAGTTTTAAATGTAATCAACTTATCTTTTTCTTTTCCTACACTTCATTCAGGTGCGGCGGTGGCTCGGTTGTAAGAACGCGTTCCTTAAATCCTACAAAGGTCGGTTCAAACCCAACCGGCATGTACCAATGAGAAAGACACTTTTATTACGTACATTTGTCATGGATTTACAACATTACGGTTCCCGTGCTTCGGAGAGCACGTTAAGCCGTCGGTCCCGGTTCCACCAATACCAACTTGTGGAATTGTTAATAAATTGACATCATATCCTTGCCAAGCCGTCTGGCCAGCGTGGCGGGTGTAGACCAAATTCTCCAGATATATGTTCTGGAAGGCCCATCTCCAGCAGTGGAGGTCTAGGACGCTGTGTTCTAGGGGCAGTAATGAATACTTTATTTATTTATTTTCTAGTACGACATCCTGACCCCACCTGACCCCACCTGACCCCACCTGACCCCACCTGACGGTAAGCTACGTAATTTATTTGCTCGTATACTGGGTGACTTTGTATGGTCTTACGTTACTACGACTACAAATACATACAAATTTTTAATAAAAATACATATACTACACACTATATTCATACATAGATATATACACTACATACATTTACTTACATACGCTATGAGGAGCTGTTTAAAAAATGAGAGTATACCATCTTTTTAAATAGTGTTTTGTTGGGAGCTTGGCGAATTTCAACTGGCAAGTCGGTCCACAAAGCTGTCACCACTGCGAATGAGTTTGAATTGATGAATGTTTAATAATGTCTATTAATAAAAAGTAACTTGTTGAATTGAATAATATTTTTATTCTGACAAAAATAATTACAACCGATCAAGTAATAAAAAATACAATTATCTTTTTAAAGTGTGTGGCACAGTCACCACACCTGAAAGCTAGAGTGAAGACAAGGAATAGACAGAACAGGATTGTGGGACGAACGGAGGGATCTATCAAGAGAGATTATCCTTGAGGTATTTCGGTGTCGCAGGCAGGAGATTACAAACAACTATTCCTAATAAACCTTATGTCGGAAGTGACATATTTTTTTTACTTCTCCATACAATGGCTATTATAAAATTAGCACTTTGTATGAAGTAGCCAAAGTTATATGTTTCTATCAATAGAATAACATACACGTAAGACAATACAAAGTCACCCCATATAATAATAATAATATATAATAATGTACCTACAATTGTTTGCAAATATGTTTAAATAAATACTAAATCATAGTAAAGTAAAGTATCATCACGACCGTTACCCTTTCGGGGTGGTCAGAAACCACGCTTATAAATAAGCGGATTCACATTTAGCCAACTTTACTATAGGCCAATCATGACCAGTGGCAAGCTTGTCGATGTCTCCAGCGTACCAAAGGAGAGAAATATCACAAATAAATTAAATATTAATTAAATGTATTTATTTACATTAATAAATATTTTTGTGTCAAATTCAAATTCAAAATCGTTTATTTGCTTTAAATGTGGTACATACGGTAATATGGTTAGTAAGTTGGCTCTGCACATTTAGTTATTGTTGTGGCATGCAAAAATTGTTTTTATTTAAATATATTCTTATCCAGTAAGTTTAGTCATCATTATATAATTCAATTTAGGCCAGTACATTTTATTATTAAACAGTGAAAAATACAAAATAAAAATTATTCAAACAAATTATTTTTCAAACGAATTCAAAAGATTTTCTCTTTCAAAATTACCCCCATGCACTGCCCGAGCCCTTCACATCTAATTTGTTAAAAAACATAATAATACCTAAAACTTAAAAGATTCTTAAAATTCTAAATAGTCTAACTTATTTCTAACTAAAATACCTACATAATATACATTTAAAAACTAATGTCCAACCAAATTTTTATATAATTGCCTTGTCATTTAGGAATTCTTCCCGACCAGGAATTGAACCCGGTACCTCCGAGTCTTAATCCGACGTAACCGCTAGACCAAGGAGGCACTAAATCATATAAATAAAATAATAAAATATCCATGCACATTATTGAGTTGCAGCAAAGCAAACGCATCTTCGTCGTCTAAAGAGGGATATCATAATCTAATAAGATTTATTTTATATTTATTTATTTTATTTACTATTAAAATAGATGTATTATATGAGTATTATGTTTTATATATTTATATATGTATTTAGTTGGTAATTTACGCATTAATTATAAACTAAACATTACCACATTAAAATTTTGGTATGTTAGTACATTTTATCATGCTTAACTTTAGCACGGGGTCACCTCGCGAAGTGTGCAGACACATTACTTACTTAACTCTATCGTACAGAGTTGTTTAGCATGTTATAAAAAATATGTACTTGTATCACAATAAATATATTTGATTTGATTTGAAAGAGCAAGTGTGCTATCACAATAAAGTCAACGTATGTAATGACTTATTGTGACGTGTCTTCCCCTCTTTGATATAATTTAAATCGCACGTTATCCACGTACTTAGAACTAGCGGCACTAGGATTAAGGTAAACACCTAAAAAAATGATGCTTTAATTCGCAGAACAATAAAAAGTTGGTAAAAAATATATATGATATTAAGGACATAAGACTCGTGAAGTCATAAAGACGGCTTTCACAGGAACTACGACCAGAAAGGGACTAAGTAGAAACTTGTGTATATTTATTTTTTGATAGGACTGTGTAAGCTCAGGCGCGTGCGGGTTCAAAGTCAAAACAAGATAAATCCATGCTACTCCAAAACCGTTTGAACCATTTTTGCCGTTGAAACCATAGGACCGTGGGGCCTCGAGGCAAAAACTTTATTTAAGGAAATTTCAAAAGAACTAGTCGACGTCTCTGGTGACCCCGGGCTGGCAGCTTCCTCGCTGAAAAGATTAGTATCGAAATTCAACGAAGAAATGCTGCCAGTGTTTTGGGCACCATGCCACTGGACAATGGCCTGGAGGAAATTTTTATATTGTAAGGTAAAATTTTTATTATATTTTATTTATTATTTAGATTTTATTTTATTTTTCTAGGTTAATTAATAATATTGTAATTCTTTTATATTGTTTGTATATTACTTCGAATAAAACTCCAAAATAATTTTCTATAAATTGACGATTCTCAAGAGCAAAAAAGTAATCAATCATATCGAGTCATTTTTGGCGAAGATCTGATGTCAATTATAATGACAATTTATTAACGATTCCAAAAGTTGGTATTTAGTGGAACCAGGACCGACGAACAGTGTATTTCTTATTAGTACGTGCCAGGAGTGGGGGGGGGGGGGGGGTTAAGATTTATTTGCACGTCATCAAACAATAAGGCTGATTTTCAAATGAAATTATAACTAAAAAAAAAACTAACCTATTGAATTTCATGAATGTCAAGGACAAGTGGAATGGCGAATATCCACACAGGTGGCATCCCACACTAAAAGTCATACCTATCCTCCATAACGAAACATTACGAAAGCTACTAAAATCCGGCTGGTCAGAGCTCTTGTGTTCCCTATTTTCCTGTATGCTGCAGAGACCGAAATATAACGGATTAATGCTCTAGAAATGTGGTGTTGGCGGAGAATGTTGGGCATATCGTGGACGGAGTTCCGAACCAACAAATCCATCCTGGAGGAACTAGAGATAGGACAGCACCTTTCCTCAATCGTACAATCACGCATTCTCAATTTCTTTGGAGACGTGTCGCGGCGTGGAGATACATCCATTGAGCGCCTTGTAGTTCAGGGAAAAGTCGATGGCAAGAGGATGCGTGGTAGGTCTCCGATAAGATGGACTGACCAGGTTAAAGCAGCAATGGATCACCCCCTACACGAGTGCTCCAGGAAGGCTGCAGTTTGAGACGAGTGGCGACGGCTTGTTAAGCGTGCCACTGACACTCAAGTGACGACCACGACCACTCTGCCAAGAGTGTAGCGACTAAGAAGAAGAATCCTCCATAGTACCAGCGTCAATTTATAATTAGTTTATTATCTATTTTATTTTAATATTTTTCTCTCTTACTTCGATTAAATTTATGTTTTAGCAATTAAAAAAAGGTATTTATTGACGCCCAATATTCTCTGTCCCTCGCCAACCCGTCCGGCAAAGCGTGATCTAAGTCTAGGCCGAGGTCAAGGACTCTGTAATAAATGAAAAAAAAACTCTGTTAATTTTGATGGCACCTAAGGCAGCTACTGATTTAGTAGTCCCAAAAGTTTGACGAGTCTAGAATGTCTTGCCTTTGTAGTTTATAATAAACTAGCTGACCCGGTGAACTTCGTACAACCCAACAGTCATTGAATGTTTGTAAACCTTAGTTAGCACGTAGAAATCCACAATGATCAAGGCCTATGTGATGGCTGGGCAGCTCCACTCTTCCAGGATTAGCGTCTCGGTTATGCTGGTAGAGGTCGATTAACCGTTAAGCGGTAAATGGTTTGACTTGGCTTTATTTCTATATTCGACGACAGTCAAGCGCAGAGTGGGCTCGTGCAGGAGTCTCAAGAGCAACGACTGAGTAACTATATTATATATAATAAGAGCGCTAGGAAGTTTTAGGTTTCCTCTCGGTACCCTCGGTCGGTATGCCTCATAAATCAGCGCTGATGCGCGCCACCTATCGGACAACAGTAGTACTATGTTCGAAATCTTCGGCGATGTTCACACAACATATTCCCAAAGTTTCATCCCGATCGGCCAAGTAGTTTTAAAATGCATAGCGAACATACACACAGACATTCACCTTGGAATTAATTTATATAAATAGAGATTATGTGACTATATAATAATTTGGAGACATGTGACAGTTTCCTCTCGAACCGACGAATCTTTTACTTTATTTATTCGACCAAAGGCATTACATTGCGATGATACTCGATTATTGTTTCATGGAATTCAGGAGTAGTTATTTGCTCAGAACAAGCATAGTAGGTTCTTTATTTGCATCAAAACCACAGCGTTTCTTATCTCCTCGTGCCTTAGCGAAAGATAAAATACCACAAATGAAAAAAGTTTAAGCAAATCTGAACTAACTTTGCCTCCGAAGCTAAGGTGTTAGATTAAATAAGATGCACTCTCAATTAAGAATTTTTATTTTAAGATAAAATTAATGTATTTATTTATTTAAATCTTTATTGCACTATGTACAAGAGGCGGGCTTAATGCCGCTAGTCAAGCTCTGGCAGCCAACCTTTGGGACAATGTAAAAGTATCATCACGACCATTTTCCTTTCGGAGTGGTCAGTAAACACGCTTATAAATAAGCGGATTCACATTTAGCTAACTTTACTATAGGCCAATCATGACAAGTGGCAAGCTCGTCGATATCTCCAGCGTACCAAACTCGAGAAATATCACAAATAAATTAAATGTATTTATTTACATTAATAATTATTGCAGCAACTACTGCAAATGAATTTGAAATGGAGTGGTGAGAAGGAATAGAGAGAACAGAATTGTAAGACAAACGAAGAGACTTATCATGAAGTGAGGAGAGATATACGAATTATTAAAGTCAGCGATTGCTTTTAAAAATAACTACATAACTCTCTTTTGACATACCAACAGCTACTGTAGTCTTCCCATACTTTCTCCTCTCCCTCTTGCACAAGCATATGATTGCAATGCATATAAAATTAAAATAGAATGGAAAAAAAGATAATGGAAGTATAAATAAAATAAACATTACCATTAAAGATGGGAAAGCACTGGGTCTCCATAGCACAGATCCCATGTGTTGGAGCCCAGGGCACATTATTAGTTAAGGCCCCAGCCTGCCCCCTACATTACTTCATTTTTATTTTAAAGTAGTGTTGTATTTTGTTTTTTATTTGTTATTTTATGTAACTACTACTATTTTTAAGCTGTTTTGTATTAGGCTTTTTTTTGATCAATAAAATATTTGAAGTTGAATTTGAATTTGAAGTTGAATTTGAATTTGTAGCTTGGCCCATAGTAAAGTTGGCTAAATGTGAATCCGCTTATGTATAAGCGTGGTTTCTGACCACCCCGAAAGGGAAACGGTCGTGATGATACTAAATATTACAGCTCCATTAATGTGCCTTTATGCTGTAAAAATGTTTTTTTTTTAACTAATTAGTTTTATCGTAATTTCTCTATTCGATTAAGAGCTAAAATAATTATTTATAACATAGGACAACAATGGGGTGTATCACTAACTTTTTGTCGCGATGGATGGCGCATGATGGATGGTGCCTAGTATGGCTGTCAGTTGCATGGAAGACGTGTATTTTTATTACGAAATTTATTATTTTCCGTGGTCTAGCGGTTAAGTCCGTGGATTTAGACTCGGAGGTACCGGATTCGATTCCTGGTCGGGACACAAAAATATTTATTAATGTAAATAAATACATTTAATTAATATTTAAATTATTTGTTATATTTCTCGAGTTTGGTACGCTGGAGACATCGACGAGCTTGCCACTTGTCATGATTGGCCTATAGTAAAGTTGGCTAAATGTGAATCCGTTTATTTATAAGCGTGGTTTCTGACCACCCCGAAAGGGAAACGGTCGTGATGATACTTTACTTTACTTTATACCTTCTTAATATTTTATATTTTGTTTTTTACTATAATTTTCTTTTACAATTTTTTTTTATGTATTAGTTATCCTTTTATGCGTACATACATACACCACACTAAATATATGGATATATTTATCCAATAACACCTCTCCTAACAAGGAGTTAGCCAAAAATTAGCGCTGTGGCCCAGAGTCGCAGCTCCATGCTGAGCTGATTCCCTATTTGTCCCTACACATCTTGTGTACACTACCAGGCTTTATTTAAGTTGTGTTTATTGATATGTGGCAAATGTTTTTTTAATATTGTTAAGTATCACTTCCTCTTCCAAGAATACAAACCAGTACCATCAGTTTTTTTTAAATACTGAATACGACATGTGACATCGCGTCCACCTGATGGTAAACGGTACGCTAGGTCCAAGAATGGGAGCAACTAACGAGCGACATGTCTCTAACACTATGCCGGCCTAACAAGGCTTATGTAAATCCACAGAGGCGATATTTTTTTATTCTACTTAAATATCTCAGAGAATTTGTTAACAAACAAGATTACATTTTAATCACAGATTAAAATCTATAATATTTCTGTGAAAATAAAAGGAGGATCGGAATCTAGACATCGACGTATATCTAATGTAACTTGTGTGACGAGTTTATAAAAGGAACATTGTCAAACAGATAGGTACTTAGTCAGGGTAGGCAGAGACAATTCGGCGTCACTTGTCAAGGTCAAAACAGACCTGTTTCGCTTCTTCGACATTCATCAACCTCTTCATACATGCTCTTTTGTTTCGATCGCTTTTTAATACACCTTCAGCTACTGTTTTTTTTTTATTTGATTGTAATATTTGAATCTGCAAGGGCCTTTTTTATCCACAACTTTCGCATTATATATCTGGTTCGTCAATCTTCCTTTATTCATCCTTTCAACATGTCCGAACCATTGTAGCATGCCTTTTCATATTTTTGTCCATATGCCTTCTTTGATACCAACCCTTATGCGTATTTCAACATTACGTATGCGGTTCGTCAAAGTGACGCCACATATCCCACGCAACGACCCCATTTCTACTGCATTAATTCTACTCTCATGCTTTTTCCATGACATATCAACGTCAAGTGTTGCTACCGGCATAGAGTTGTGTATGGCTTTTTGGATTCGAGCTTTGTCACTTGACATTTAGACTGCCGATCAGTGACACCAGGGCACCGTTAACACTATTTCCCGTGTTCACTCTTCTGTCAACATCCCTATCATACTTCCCATCCGCAGTGAAAACACTGCCCGGATATATAATTTAATTTACTTGTTTCATCATCAATCTTTATCGTCACGGTTTGCTAGTTTTTATCGCATCACAACATGTACCAATTGGGTGTCACAGCATTCACTAATAAAAAAAATGAATTATTAAAAACTTATTACATTTGAACAACATTTTTTTAAATATAAATTTACCGACGCGGCGACGTGTCCCTGGTCCATTGTATACGGGAGCGAGAGGGCAATAATATCTCAAACTCTATTCCTTCTTTCCATTCTGTCTCATCACACCTCGTTCATCTTTAAATCGTTTGCTGTCGTCACCGCAAATCTATGGAATTAATAACCTAAGGATATTAGATGAAAATATAAATTAGGTTAGTACTAACATAGTTTATAAGTTTTTTTTTGTATTCGAAATAAATAATAATATTTTTTATTATTATATTTATTTATTCAAAGAGAAATGACAGAGACAGGCAACATAAGAACAATAATAATCAATAAAGTTTAAGCAATTAACATTATACCCGCCACCAGAATATTTCTCACTGTCAACAATAGTGCACCCTCTGTGCTAAACATGTTTGGTAAGCAATCACCCTGGCCAGGTATTTTGAGAATAACTGTAATGCATTAAAACTACTCCGAAGCAGCTACCCTAAAACCCTTGCAAGCTAACCGGCAAGTAACAGCTTTGTGATTAGGTATAGGCCGGCATAATGGTAGGGACTGATGTCGGCCGTGGCTGGTGTCAATTGCTCCTATCCTTGTACCTCGCGTACCGCTTACCATCATTTTGGAGAGATGTAATTGAGGTTTAAAAAAGTTTTTGTGTAAATAACTGCCTTGTCCAAATAATCCACCCAGTATACGTCTATCACGAATGATTGGAATGGGTTATTGACAAACCGACGTGTGCATCTTTAAGGTGCTAACAAAGAATATTTTGAAGAGTTTAACAAAGGTGGTCAGGATTGTGATAATGACTGGCGATAACCAACTTAAATACATTAAATATATCATGTGAACAAATTTGACCCAGACTGTCGGATAAAAACAACATTTTTACGTATTTTACGGTTCGCGATAAATATATATATTTTTTTATTGATTTAAAAACTTAATATAATATATATAATGCCGCTGGGCATTCTCTGACCGTTAACCTTTGGGGCATTGGGATCATTTAATAAAGAGTACGGTGCAAATAAATATAATAATCAATCGTAATAATATTTAAAAAACTAAAGAAAAAAAAGCAATATTTATAAATATGTGTACAAACACATACATACTAATATTACATTATTATGATGGTCTTGTTATATATATATTTAACCGGCTACAAATCTTACCATTTTTTCTAAAAATAGTAACCAAATGTGTATTAGAATATTTAACGGTTTCCCTATAGAATTAAAACAATTGACATCAATAATTAAATTTAAGAAGCTGTTAATTAAATGGTTGAAAGAACAGTGTTATTATAGTATCCAGGAATTTTTACATTATAAGTGTTGACATACATATATGTAAATATCATTTTAGTTGTAATTTGACATGTTTAATTATTTGCACACCATTATGGTAGGATACAGCTGGACTGTAAAATTGTATTATCCTATATTTACCTGTATTCTGTGCAATAATAATATAATAATAATGTTCTGGATTTTATTTTTTTATATATTTATGATTGTTATATTATTTAATTATTATTTTAATTAAATAACATTGTTATTTCTATTTTAAATTCTCATTGCTTTTTTTTTTTATTTTTTATTGATTTACTACCTTATTATTTTTCTTTGAAATACCATTATTTTATTATTATTTTCCTTTTGACATATTTCACTGAAATAAAATAATTTAATTGAAATGACAATGTCATGGCTAAATCACAATAAGCATGCTGTGTACACTGCTTTTGGATTGCAATCTGGAACTCAATAAATTGCTGTAAAATTTGAACTGTATAGATTGTGATCTGTTTGTGTCATCATCATCTTTATCATCATCAGCCTGTGTCTCTCCACTGCTGGATATAGGCCTCCCTAAAGGCTCGCCATTTTACAAGACCTTCTGCGACCTTCATCCATCCCCCACCAGCGACTTTCCTCAGGTCATCTGTCCATCTGGCGGGGGGTCGTTCCACTCTGCATCTTCCAGTACGTGGTCTCCACTCTAGAACCCGTCTACTCCATCGTTCATCGGTTCTGCGACAGACGTGTCCAGCCCATTGCCACTTCAACTTGCTAATTTTGCAAGTTTGGTTCTTTGACGGATGTCAACGTTTATGTACCTATAGTAAATAAATAAATCAACGATTTTGAATTTGAATTTGAATTTGAATATATCCCCACCCAAGAACCCAGCAAATGTTTTAGCAAAGGGGGTCCTGCATATATTGTAGGTTAATCAGTACCTCTTTATCCATCCGTTTTACAATCCGTACCTTCATATGACAGAATAGAAATAAAACAGAAAAGAAAGAGTGATAAGGAATTTGTTTGGTCTGTCCACGTATCTCAATGAAAAATGCGACGAAATTAACATAAAAATAAGAAAACTGAGCCTTGATAAATGTTGCCCCATAAGGTGAAGTGAAGCACGCAACCAGACTATGCTCTGTCGCTACAACGTGCCTTTACACGTCTGCACGTGGTAATTTATAAAGTTGCATTTATGGAAATGCATTATTATTCATTTGGTTTTTTTTTATTACCTTCTACTTTTAATAAATATTTTACATTAATTATTAAAAATGAGTTATAATGCCTCCGTGGTCTTGCGATTAAGTCCGTGGATTCAGACGAGAGGTACCGATTCCCACCCTAAAATAATATTTATTAATTTAAATAAATAAAGAGACCCGACGAAATGACTGTTGGGCCGTGGAAACTTGGCAGGTCTCTGGTGTGGAATGCGAAGTGTGTAGACACATTAGCTCCATCTCACATCCAGGCGACCTCGTCTGGCGCGGGAAGTGCAGCGTTTTCTGTGGAGAACCTCAAATTGCGCAAATATGCCAACCTTGGTATCGGTTACGTATTTGCGCCGTTTGGGGTCCAGACGATGGGCCCATTGTGTTGACCAAATTCTCCAGCAATTTCTGAAAGGTCCAGTGATGATGAAAAGACAATAGGAAATGATACATATTAAAAAATGTAAACTGTTATATAGTTGTCGGTGTGGGTCTAGGTACATGCACGCATTCGGTGTGGCCAGGCCTAAAGCATTCCATAACGGTATAAAGGATGATATGACACGTATCTTCAAGACACAATAAAACTATTTAAGGCTTGTCGCACACAAACGACCACGACAACCAATTTATTTCGAATTAGGCCATCAGCAGCAATATGCGAGTATTTAATTATTAGAACAAGACAAGCAAGAAGGCAAACGTTGGGAGAATAGGCCCACAGTAAAGTAAATTATCATCACGTGGTCAGAAACCACGCTTATAAAGAAGCGGATTCACATTTATTCAAAATTCAAATTAAAAATTCTTTATTGTATAAATTGCTTATTCTAATTACAGTTGTATG
The DNA here is from genome assembly GCA_910589645.1 of Tinea semifulvella. Classification (NCBI taxonomy): domain Eukaryota; kingdom Metazoa; phylum Arthropoda; class Insecta; order Lepidoptera; family Tineidae; genus Tinea; species Tinea semifulvella. Next base: position 8,150,199 of record OU342626.1, read on the forward strand.
TACATGTCATGATGATGCAATCTGCTCATATTATGGGCATACAATATGCTTATGTCAATAGATATTTATTTGTATATAGTTTATATTTAATATTGTTCTTGTCAATTTATTGGAATATAATGTTAATGTCAAAATTTGCATTAAAAAAATTATTTTATTGAGTAAAAATAGTTGTCAATAAGAATTTTCTTTAACTCAATAGTAAAACGTTTTATAGGTAACTTTACTATACGAGAACGCCTCGTTTTTACGTTTGGCCAGGCGTGGCGGGTGTAGGCCAAATTCTCCAAAAATTTCTGGAAGGCCTATCTCTAATAGTGGAGGTCTAGGACTCTATGATCTTAGGGGATGTGATGTGACTATAGGCCAATCATGACAAATGGCAATCTCGACGATGCGATGTCTCTAGCGTACTAAACTCGAGAAATATCACAAATAAATTTAATATTATTTTAAGCGGCTGACAGAAAGGTCTGGAGACAGAAAGGCTGGCAATTATTTTTGCAACGTTAGCCTCGCTATACAGAGGGGAAATGTTGCCAGTCTCTTTGGGACTATCTATTTAGTTTATTTGTAATTTTATCATTTAGGTAGCTTTTAATTTATATTAAATGTACATATATTTATTTTTAAAAAATATTATTTTATTTTAATAATGACCTATATTATTTAAATTAACAAACAATAACCGAATGACCTAATGACCAGGAATAGTACCCAGTACCTCCGAGTCTACAAAGGAGTTCCGTAAGGAGTACGTTCCTAATAAAAGCAACTTAATGCAATTTGATGAAGAAGCGTAAAGTATGGGCACCTGTTTCTGTGTGTAGAACTGCATTTGCAACCCGTTTTAATGATTTTTCGTTTCCATTCTTATACAATAAATTACTGGAAGTTTATCTATCTCGCAGTTGCTACTGCTCCAAAGGCTAAAGTTATCATTGAAGAACATTTATTAAAACTAAACTACGAAGAAACCGAAAGGATGTTACTGGCTACCAAATAAAATTTTAAGACTCCACGGCATACAAAGTATTTATAATTTACATTTAATTATATATCTTACTTTATCTTTATATATGTAATGATATTAGTATTTATTATTTACGTACATTTATTTTCACTATTTATCATTTACACTTATTTAAACATATCCTACACCTGTATTTATTGTATAGTTTTAATTATCTTTACTTTGTCTAGTGGTGGAAACTATCTGGAATTACCTTCAGGGCCCCTGCAGGACAAGACACTGGTGTGGGGGCCAACAAATGTCATATATGTTACGTTTTGATCTACTAAATAAATATTTCATTTCATTTCATTTGAACTACATCCAACGCAGGTGTTGGATAATCCTGTAACCGCAAAGGTAGGTTACAGTACTTACTCGTACAAAGTATTAATTTTAGGCCATTCAAAAAAAAATTGTGTTTAATAAATATTTGTCTGCAACTATCACAATGGCGCGGTGGTGGCTCGGTTGTAAGAACGCGTACCCTAAATCCTACAAAGGTCGGTTCAAACCCACCCGGCATGTACCAATGAGAAATACACTTTTCTTACGTACATTTATCATAGATTTACAACACCACCGTTCCCGTGCCTCGGAGAGCACGTTAAGCCGTCGAACCTGGTTCCACTAATAACAACTTGTGGAATCGTTAATAAATTGTCATCATATTCTCGTTAAGCCGTCTGGCCAGCGTGGCGAGTGTAGGCCAAATTCTCCAGTTCTGGAAGGCCCATCTCCAGCAGTGCTTTGTTCTAGGGCTGTAATGAATGAAAAATAATGAACTATCACAATTACCTAAATTGTATATTATTGTTTGTAGTAAAGTGTGCGTCAATCCTTAGCCATTGTCGGTCCTGCACGGAGCATGCGCTTGCGCAGGGAGGCGGGCGGTTCAAGCGACTGCAACATGTTTTTTATTGTTATTTGCACGTAGATACCTTTTACATCGGCGTTCAATTACTGCGCCGGCTCAGGGAATAACCGAAAGAATACTATGGATAATACTTTTTTTTATATAAAAGTAAATAAATAAAAAATAAAGCGCAATAATATATTAATTAATTAAAATAGTAAAAAGGCATAACAACGTAAAAAAATAACGTTAATTAAAAACTGTAATTAACCACTCTTCTAGAAAATATTCAGATTCGTATACTGTGTCTGCAGCCCGCCAGTGGAACAAGCAACCACTCGCTATTATACACGCGTTTTTTTTTTAAGGACGTTGAATCGCAAAATCGCCTAACAACACGACCCCAGCCTGAAGGGCCACCGCGGGAGGTCGCATGCCTAAATCACCGTGAGGCCTCCTAAGGAGACCCCAAGGCGCCTACGGACTAAAACCCAATAAACCGTCTCTCTTTCACAGTTGGCGCTGCGTGCCTTAACAGCTAAGTCTCGGAGTGAAGGCACTCGTTCGCCGCGTTCATGCAAGCATGCGAAGCAAAAGTCTATGTAGTAAGGGCCTGCGGTAAAGCCATCGAAGGGGAATGGGGGACGAAGACAGCGGCGGCTGGATCGGCGACTGGAACGGTGGTGGTAGGATCGGGGGGTCCTTAGGTTGACGGCCAGAGGACTTGGCGGAGGCTTCAACCAGTAGATTGAGGATCGTCGTGAGCGGGTCATCGGTGTCGTGCAGGACACTTCTGGGGCGACGCCTCTTTCAGAAGGATTTAAGGTCGTAAGAGCAAGCCTCTACTATGAGAGGGTTTGAGTGAGTACTCGCCTTGGAGAAGTAGCGTAGGGACGCTTTCCGCAGCCACTTGGAGATGGGCTCGATGCTGAGGTCGTGATGGATGATGAATGGCGCAGGAACTTGTTCTGGATCACCTGTAGCTTATTAATAAGACACGGTTTAGTGTGGGCAAACGCCAGACTGGCGTAGGTGAGGACGGGCCGAACACAAGCTTTGTAGATGGTGAGCTTGTTTTGTGCATCTTGCTCCTCCTGCCGATCATCACAGGCAGTGGAGGTAGAACCGGGCTCTGGAACATACTCGAAAAATATGTGGTATTAGAGACGCGCCGTCTGTCCACGTTTTTAAGCGCTAGACAAACAGGAGTCGTCATCAGGCTAACAATATATATTTGGCATAATATCTATGTATATATGCGTTTATTTATATATGTAATTTATGTAACAGTGTAAGTATCTATTAGTATGTAGTGTGTGTAGTATATTAGATATTGTTTTAACTTGATATTGGCACTAGCCTTAATCTCACACTCTCCCAAAGGTTAGATGTTAGAAAATGCCTTGTAGGCATTAATCTTCGCCTTTGAACACTTATTTTGTATTTAATAATAATAATAACTATCAATTGAAATAATTTTATATATTTTATTACATAGTGGCTTTAACAGACGGGACCCATTAAAAACTGAGGCTGAAATCTTCCCAACAGTGGATTCCGACTGTTAAAGTTTATATGTATATAAAATTATTTTAATGGTATAGTTTAGCGCTTATGAAACTTTATAAAGAATGGCATGTTTTTTTATTTTTAGTTGTCATTAACTTCTTTTCTTTTTTTTATTAAATTTTTGTTTAACGCAGTCAGGTTTTTTTATTTTTGAAATTATTACTTACTCCTTTGACAGCTTTATCGCTAATCTTTTACGTGGTTTTGGGCTTGTCATAAATGCCGTTAATTGTCAAAACATTATGAAATAAAAAACAGATTAAAAACTGACTGCTACTTTTTTTTGACAAAAACGGATACTGGCATTATAAGTTAATCAGTTCTTTGTGCGTCTTGTAGAAGTAATCTTCTCCCAAATCCCATAACTGGGTAATTCTAAAAAAATGTCGCTTTCAAACCGAAAACTTTAGTTGTTTGTAGAAATCCCAACAAACAAACAGATTAATACCTTTTCTGTTTCATTTCTTTATCGGATTATATTTAAACTAACATTAGCTTAGTGAAAGGATATAAGCTGCCAGGGAAAGAAGCAACGTCCTTAAGAATAGATAATGTTTTTGCTAGGACAAATAATTACATAATTAATTTAACGAAAGAAACCATACAAAAATGACTTATTATGAATAGTGCTACACAATCCTGACCTTGGTCAGAACAAGACCACTGATATGGTTGCAAGATCAATACCATGACTTATCCTAGCCTTGGTCTTGGTCAAGTCTCGCAGTCTTGCTCAGATTTTTTTTTCCCAATTTTGCTGAAAATGTTTACTTTTTATAGGATTAAGATTTTTTGTTTTCAATAACTTGTAATTGCGTCGTGTCCGCTATTTTTACCGTGCGTCATTACGACCGTATCCCGTTCAAGGTGGTCAGAAACCACGCTTTTAAAGAAACGTAATCCCTTCAGCCAACTTTACTACACGCCAATCATGACAAGTGGCATGCATCCTCGTCGATGTCTCTAGCGTACCAAACTCGAGAAATAATTTAAATAAATGATTGTGTCCCGACCAGGAATCGAACCAGATACCTCCGAATCGAAATCAACGGACTTAACCACTAGACCACTATTTTTATTATTATTATATTGTGAAAGATCTAATAAATAAATAATTTAAGCCATATCCATTCATTTCCTGGTATAATCGCCCACGCGCACTGATTGCGCCTGCCTTGACATTACTTCGACTGTCGCGAACCAAGCCTGCGCAAGCGCATCTTATGTTCTTCAATTTTCATTTTAAAAGCTTTTCACTACACTACAAATACATCAGAATTTTACATTTGCAATTAATTTATGTATTTACAGTGCCTGAAGGACTACTTTTATAGATATTTCGATACCCTCGTTCTGATTATTTATTTATTTATTTTATTTTAAAACTTTATTGCACTATTTACAAAGGTGGACTTAATGCTGCTAGGCATTCTCTGACAGCCAAACCTTTAGGACATTTAGACAGGATAGGTGGTAGGCATCGACGAGCTTGCCACTTGTCATGATAGGCCTATAGTAAAGTTGGCTAAATGTGAATCCGCTTCTTTATAAGCGTGGTTTCTGACCACCCCGAAAGGGAAACGGTCGTGATGATGATGATGATGAGGTGGTAGGTGCAATTTATTAGTTATCTTTTTATGCGTACATACATACACCACACAATATATTTGTATATATTACCCACTAGCACCTCTCCTAACAAGGGATTAGCCGAAAATCAGCGCTGTGGCCCAGAGTCGCAGCTCCATGCTGAGCTGATTCCCTATTTGTCACCACACATCTTGTGTATACTACCAGGCTTTATTTGTTCAAGTTGTGTTTATTGATATGTGGCAAATAAAATATTTTTCTTTCTTTCTTTCTCTTTCAATAAAAAATTAGGTGAAATTTGAATAAAACAGAAATATAAATATATACATACCATTATCTACATACTAATACATACATAAATAAGTTATACTATAGATATACGAGGGGCGTTCAAAATATTCTCGGTATGTGGATAAAAACAAACAAGTACGAAAAGTTTGATATTTTTATTTTTCAATATACTCCCCCCCTATGTTCATACACTTATAAGATCGATCAATTATTTTTTTTAATCCCTCATAAAAATATTTTTTATCTTTGGTGTAAAAATGCTCCTCCACGGCCGTCTTCAACGCTTCATCGTCAGAAAATTTATTTCCACGCAGATCCTTTTTAAGATTGGGAAACAAAAAGAAGTCGCTTGGGGCTAAGTCCGGACTATAGGGTGGATGAGTAACAGTTTCAAACCCACATTCAACAATAGCTGCCTTGGCAATATGAGCAGTATGGACAGGGGCGTTGTCATGCAGAAGCAGAACACCTTTGGTTAACTTTCCTCGCCTCTTTTCTTTGATCGCATCTCTTAATTGACGTATAACGTTAGCGTAGTACTGCCCTGTGATATTTACACCTTTTTCTTTATAATCGATAAGCAAAACTCCTTCACAATCCCAAAATATTGTGGCCATGACCTTGCCAGCTGACGGGATTACCTTGAACTTCTTGGGATGAGCTGAACCCTTAATGTGCCACTGCATGGACTCCTGTTTGCTCTCTGGGTCATAATGATGAACCCAGGTTTCATCTCCAGTAACTATTTTTTGCAGCACCTCATCGGGATTTTCACCACACAGGTCGATAAAATCTGAACAGCAAGCCACACGCATATCCTTTTGAAGAAGCGTCAACATTCGCGGAACCCATCTTGCACTTACTTTTGACATATTAAGATGGTCATGTATAATGTCATGTACGGTACCAATAGAGAGATTGGTTACTTGAGCTATAGATTTTACCTTCACTCGGCCGTCTTCCAATATAAGTTTTTCCACTTTATCAATATTTTCTTGTGAGGTAGCCACTACAGGCCGGCCAGGTCTAGGGTCATCTTCAATACTCTCCCTTCCACGCTTAAATTCGCTTGACCATTTTTGAATAGTAGATAAAGAAGGAGCAGACTCACGGTAAACACAATCCATTTCCTCTTTTATGGTTTTTTGATTTTTACCCTGTTTTGTCAAGAATTTTATGACGGATCGGTGCTCTAATTTCGTTAAAATTGTTAATTCGCTCATGGTGTTCATGTTTGTTCGGCAATTGCAGAAAAACAAAAGAACATCTCGGTTCCAATTTTACTTTTTTTTAATGTCAATGGATGAATCTTAGCGGCCAGTAACAAATATATATATAAAAGAGGTTGTAACGTATCAATACCGAGAATATTTTGAACGCCCCTCGTACTAATATAACATAAATAAAACTATTTACTTACATGATGAAAAGAGTGTGATAAATTTACTTTCAATAAATTACGAAAAATACTCTATTGTTTTCCAAATTTATAATTAGCTTTTAATCTTTATCATCATCAGCCTTTGTCTCTCCACTGCTGGATATAGGCCTCTCCCAAGGGCAGCCACTTCACACGATCTCCTGCCACCCTCATGTCCCTAACCCCCCCATGGGGTTACATGGGCCAAACGCTTAACCAAGGAGATGTCCAAACGACGGCCTTGCTATACAGAAAATATGGGGACTATTTCTGATGGGACGATTCTAGAGGTCATTTTTTATTGATATACTACGTTTATTATTTACATTTATTCATTATTCGGTTTTGTTTTTATATATTTAAATAAGTAATTATTGAGAAATATATATCCATGTCTTATTTATTTATTTTTTTATTTAAAACTTTATTGCACATAAATTACAAAGGCATCTCTGCCTATCAGACCTTCGGGATAACGAGAACATTTATGTGAGGTAGGTGCAATATATCAATTAAAATTAAATATATTAAAAATATACGTCTATAAAATATAATAGTATGTAATCTTATAGTATGTATTAGTTTCGATCGCAGTTGCCTTATCTTATCGTAACTGAATTAGTTGTCCCAAAGGTTTGACCAGTATAGAATGTCTAGCGGCATTAGGTCCGTCATTTTGTGCAATAAAAATAAATATATAAATAAAAAGTCCGTGTGTGGCACATTGAAGGCGCCAAGCCCATGACACAGGTAGGCACATGTCGCCGTTCGACCACGGGCACTGCACATTGACAAAGTGGATACCTAACGTGCCCCGACGGTCACCACAAAGTCTAATTAAGACCCGCAACATATCCATGTAGACCTAGACGTACATTAACAACTCGTGCAAGAGGGATTCCAGAACATTTATTCGTTCATTTTATTGATTTTAAATTATTAATTTAAAATAGTAGTCGCCATCCCTTCGGAGCTGGCTCGGTTGTAAGAACGCGTTCCTTAAATTCTACAAAGGTCTATGTACCAATGAGAAATACACTTTTCTTAAGTACATTTGTCATGGATTTACAACACCACCGTTCCGGTGCCTCGGAGAGCACGTTAAGCCGTCGGACCCGGTTCTACTAATACTAACATGTGGAATCGTTAATAAATTGTCATTAAAAATTGTCATCATATCCTCGCCAAGCCGTCTGGCCGGCGTGGCGAGTGTAGGCCAAATTCTCCACATATATGTTCTGGAAGGCCCATCTCCAGCAGTGGGGGTCTATGACGCTGTGTTCTAGGGGCTGTAATGAATGAATGAAAATCCCTTCGCGTACGTATAAATTTGGGGACTCATACATCTGTCGTACGATAAAAATGTTGAATGCTCTTGTTTCCACTCTCCTATAACTTGGAGTCCTTCAAGCGAAGTGTGAAAAAGCATCTAGTCATGCCGGCATAGTGTTAGGGACTGATGGCAGTTATGAGTGTCTGACTTCAGTTGCTAAGATTCATGGACCTTGCGCGCCACTTACCATCAGGTGGGCCCAAGGTCACATGTCGTGCTAGTATAAAAAAAAAAAAAAAAAAATTTAAATTCTTTATTGCATTAAATTGGCGGGCTTAATGAAGGCATTCTCTAACAGCCAACCTTTGGGACAATACAAAGAATTAGCTAAGGTTTTGCGTTTTGTCGGGTTGTACAACAGGGTACCACGGTAGGGGTCACCCCCTATAGCCCAACATTTCAAAGATAGTTATGTAATTTTGTATTCGCTTAGGATCACATTTAGTCTGTCACCTGAGAACTTTCTTCTTTTTATCATGTTTTAATGTGCATCTGTTGTATATATTGAATAAATAAATAATAAAATATCATCACGACGTATTCCTTCCGGGTGGTCAAAAACCACACTTATTTTTGTTTTTTTTAGAAGCGGATTCACATTTACTATATGCCCATCATGACAAGTGCCAAGCTCGTCGATGTCTCTAGAGTCGCAAAATCGAGGAAGAATATTACAAAGAAATTAAATAACTTATCCTATACGTATCCCGCCTAAGAATCGAACTCGGTACCTCCTAGTCTAAGTCTACTGTACCTCTCATCTGTTACTTAGTCGCAAACGTTATTAGTGGATTTCGTTATTTACTTCAGAGATTGCGTCATAATTACTAAAAATGTTATTCAATTCTCAACTATATAAGCGCTCGACCTTGACAGCTTCTGTCCAAATATGAACTTTAATAGCGTGATTGCGCAAAGAGAACAGCTGGTTAGGAACTACTACGCAACTCTATTTGGCCCGTCCTTAGCTATTTTGTATATGTCTACGCCTTTAACATATCGATGTATTGGCTTATCTTATCGCCTAGTCGATTCGAAGATTTCAAACCTCAGTGTGCGGTTTCATTTGAGTGTGTTTTTTTAATATGTACTTCTTTTGAAAATAATATTGTCGCGATAAGATACGATATATCTTAAGCCTTTGTGTTATAGATACATTTCCATTTGTACCAAAAAGAAGACAAGACGGGAAAGAGAAGATAAATTTCTAAGAGAACTCCATGGATTCACCGTGCAGGTGCCGGGTCCATAGTGTGTGTTTAAAAGATAAGAAGAATGGTGTCTCAGATTTACAAAGACCTGACTGACCATCTAAAAACCGCCTCCGTGGTCTAGTGGTAACAAACGTTGCCGTGAACTCGGGAGGTCGTGGGTTCCATTCCCACCGGGGGCAAGTTGTACATTGTATAATTTGTCTCGGTCTGTGTCTTTATATGTATAATATGTATATATTTACAAAAAAAGTATAATATGTAGTTTATCAACCATCTAGTTTCCGTAACACAAGCCTCGTAGCTTACCACGGAAAGTAGATGGCGCTGTGTGACCTGTCTGGAAATATTTATTTATTTACTCTGCCTACCAAACCAAATACTGTATGATTTCGTTAATGCCGTCTTGAAAGCTGTTTCAATAAATGTATGTTTTTCATTCTTTCAGTAAGTGGTACTACTTGTAGTCATGTATATCACTATTACAGTACATCTAGTTAGTGTGAAATTAAATATTTCACATTTGCGACAATCGTCTAATCTTAATGTGTAGAGATTAACCAAACATGCATTTCGTATTAAGATTAAAGTAATTGAAGGTTAAACTTGTCAGTACTTTACTAAGCAGTTAAGGTCCATGTCCGACCTTATCTTGACTTACACGCATTTGTATAGACTATGTTATTATTTATATTCTATATTGTTTTATAAAGTAGAGAAATTACCACTACATATTATTAATCAAAGTCCTGCGTATGTCTGTCTGTTCGCGATAAACTCAAAAACTACTTCACCGCTTTTTCATGCTGTTTGGATAACCAATGGATCCCGAGTATGTTTCAGTATATAATTTGTTATGTTTTTGCATACATTATGTTGGAGGTCTCGGAAAAAAATAAGCCGTCTGGGAGCTTTCAGCGAAAATGCTGCCTAAATAAACCCTTTGAATATAACAAAATAATATATGGTGGAATTTCGTATCTTATATAGGTCTACAGAAAATACCGCGATAGCATATGTCTATCTCTTAAGAATAACATACTATATGCATTTTAATACTAAAAAAAATAGGCAATTATAAAGCGGTAATTGTAAAGCTATTTACACAATTACGGTATTAATCCTTATTATTTTAAATACGTTGGCTTAAGCATTTTATGAAAATTATTTTTCTTTCTACACTATAAAAATTAAATCATCATCATTACAGCCCCTAGAACACAGCGTCCTAGACCTCCGCTGTTGGAGATGGGCCTTCCAGAACATATATCTGGAGAATTTGGGCTACACTCGCCACGCTGGTCGTACACAATTTATTAACGATTCAACAAGTTGGTATTAGTGAAACTGGGATCGACGGCTTAACGTGCTCTCCGAGGCACGGGAACGGTGGTGAAGAAGAGAGAGAAGACAAATTTCTAAGGATTCACCGTGCGGGTGCCGGGTCCATCGTGTGTGGGTAGGAGATGAGAAGAATGGTGTCTCGGGCTTGCGACCGACAAAAGGCTGGTTTAAGAAAAGAAGGCCTCCTTTTTTTTATTGCGCGATAATACGCTCACCATCCACCATTCTACTTCTCTCCCTACCCAACCAAATACTGTATGATTCCGTTAATGCCGTCTTGGAAGCTCGTTCCATAAATGTATCTCCTGCAGACCTGCTTAGGCCCAATTCTTTCAGTAAGTGATGCAAAGATTTTGCTGGAACGCCTCTTGCACCAACTTCCACGGCGTAAAGCTGAGTCTTGAACCCGTTCCTGATCATTTCTTCTATGAGATCATAATATTTATTCGACTTCATGTTGTGGTCTTTTAGAATATTTGATTCCTACGGAACGGTAAGTTCAATAAGGATAACTTTTTTCAAGTTCCGAGAAAACACTAAGATGTCTGGCCTATAGGCTGATACAGCTAGTTCATCTGGGATCCTATAATGGTGTTCAAATGTATCCATGAGAATTTTCCAGTCTGATGCGGCGCCAAGGATCGAGGTGGGCTTGCATTTAGTTTATATCTATGGTAAATCTATGACAAATGTACGTAAGAAAAAAGCATTTCTCATTGGTACATGCCGGGTGGGTTTGAACCGACCTTTGTAGGATTTAAGGAACGCGTTCTTACAACCGAGCCACCACAGCAATTAAATTAATACCTTAGCAAAATCAAAATAATGCACAACGAAATTAATTTCGTGTTGTCGTTTTACACAGGCAAAGCCGGGTAAAACAGCTAGTCTATTAATAAAAAATAGTACATAAAATTTATAACACATCTTTAAAATCTTTAACTACGAAAATTTATTGATTAAAAATGACAAGAACACTTTAATCAGACGGTCCCGGATCCACTATTTCCAACTTGTGGAATTATTGATAAATTGTCATTAAAATTGGCATTGGCGATTGTGTCTAATTCTTCAGAAAATTCTGGTAGTCCCATCTTCAACAGTGGAGGTCTAGCCCTCTGTGTTCTAGGGGCTGGGATAAAAAAAAACTCGTGTAGAAGGGGAACTAGAGCATTTATAAAAATTTCGGGCTTGCAACCGAAAATTGGCTGGTTTAAAATTTAAAAAAAAAATTACCATGGAGGCCTCCATGTCCTTCTTTTTTATTTTATTGCGCAAGACGCCCATTCTACCCTCTCCCTACCCAAACAAATAATGTATGGTTCCGTTAATACCGTCTTGGAAGCTCTTTCCAGAAATGTATCTCCTGCAGACCTGCTTAGGCCCAATTCTTTCAGTAAGTGGTGCAAAAATATTGCTGGAACTCCTCTCACATCAACTTCCACTGCGTAAACCTGATCATTTCTTCTGTGAGATCAGTACAACTTTGATCCAAACGTGATATTGCTTAAACAGTGAAATTTTTAACAATACCTATTTGCTTGTTAACTTTAAAAAGGATTATACTTTCGCCACCAAATCCCACGGAAAATTAATTCCTTGTTCAAATTTACTTTTGCGCGGGAAAAAATGAAAGTTTACTTGACACCTACTGAGCTTTACAAATTAAAAAAAAAAAAACTCAAAAGTATAAAAGAACTGTAGATGGTACCCATATATCATCACATCATAATAACCTGCCTCCGTGGTCTAGCGGTTAAGTCCGTGGATTTAGACTCGGAGGTACCGGGTTCGATTCCTGGTCGGGACACAAAAATATTTATTAATGTAAATAAATACCTACATTTAGTTAATATTTAATTTATTTGTGATATTTCTCGAGTTTGGTACGCTGGAGACATCGACGAGCTTGCCACTTGTCATGATTGGCCTATAGTACAGTTGGCTAAATGTGAATCCACTTATTTATAAGCGTGGTTTCTGACCACCCCGAAAGGGAAACGGTCGTGATGATACTTTTTATAAAACCCTCGGCAATCAGCCGAAATAAACTGACCATGGCGTAGTGCTTTCGTCTCAGAGCCAGTGTGAGTGTGGAGGACCCGTCGGACGTCTAAGTGTTTGGCGCACTTCTCGTCACGCGGCTCTTATCATCCAAAGGGCTCTTGTTACTGAGGGATCTACCCTAACCTAGAACCCTCAGGGATTGCGCGTAAAACAAAGGCAAGAGACCCGACCGGCTTGACAATTGGCCCGTGGAAACTTAACAAGCTTAACTTAAGCTTAACAATAACAACCAGGCGAAGTCGCCAAGCGCCGAAACTGCGGCTGTTTCAGCTGAGAACCACAAGCTGCTCAAATCCGCCAACCTCAGCACCGGTTAGGAATTTACGGCGTTTGGGGACGAGACGATAAGGTCTGCAATTACTGCAACGTATTATCAGCACCATCAGGGCGCCCCGTCGTTGCAGTGCCTCTGGGGTGCTAGCAGAGACGCGGGTGGACGGATTCCATGCTATTTTGAGGAAGCGCTGTGCCTCAATCCTCGCCCGCGTGAGGGGCAGCCCCAGCAGCATCCTGGCCGTGTGGGCTCTCCGTTCTTGGGGCACTGGATACGCCTGCATGTCAGCAGGTGATCTGGGCCCCAGATAAGGAAAAAAATAAAAATATTTTTGTATTATAATTTTGTATTTTTACTAACACTAGATATTAGTAGATTTCTTTAAAAATTGTTACTAACACATATGGAATTTATTATTATTAGCCTTGTTATGTAGAGGGGAAATGTTGCCAGTCTCCTTGAGACTTTTTTATTTATAGTTTAGTTTATATTTAATAAATTTTGTACTACATATTTAAGTAGTTTTTTATTATAGTAATAAATAAAATATATAAGTAAAAAAAAGTATTAAATATCCTGAATATTTCTGATCCTTTCATTGTCATTACAAGTATCAACACGTTTTGGGATCAGGCTCGAGTTGCCGACATGCCCGTCAAGTGTTAGGGACTGATGTCAGTCATGAGTATCTGATTCCAGTTGCTAACATTTATTTCGCGTTACTTTTGCTTCTGGCGTCATTGATAAAAAATAATCTACATAAATTTTCAAGCAAAGAAAGTTACCGTTATTCTTAAAATTGTAATTAAGCTCCGTTATTTGATTTAAATACTAAGTAATACAGCTATTTAAAAATACGTACAAATCCTAAAAAAGGTTTTTAATCAGTCGTTTATCTAAATCCTGTAGAATACCAATAACAGTAGCTGTATTTTAAATGTCATAAATCATTCAAAAACAGATTAAAAATATGTCCACCACGAAGATTATCGTAAAAAGCAAACAACAAGGGTCTCATTTGCTACACTGGGTGGGATTTATAGAAAAAACAGCAGGCTTATGTCAAAAGAACATCAGCTTTCTTTGAAAATCCATACTTTCTACTTGTTCCGAATGAGAAAATCTTTTTTAGTTGCGAGACAAAGCGTCTCAACTTTTTGACTTATGTATAAAAACACTATAAATAAAAATATTCTTAAGAGACGCCTCATCAGAGATAGTCCCAAGAAGACTGGAAGTATTTCCCCTCTGTAAAGCGATGCTAATACGATGGCAGAAATAATTTCCAACCTTCTTATCTCCAGATTTCTCCGTCAGCCGTTTGGACAACTCCTTGGCCAGACGCTTGGCTGCAGGTCCCCATGGTCCAATCGCCTCGACCCCAAACGGCGCAAACTCTTAACTGTAAACTCGAGAGATCTGCCAAGTTTCCACGGCCCAACGGTTATGGCATCGCTCCGCGCGATCCTACGGATGATGTCATTTGTTCCGCGTGACGAGGAATGCTGCCGGCCCTTCTAGAACAAGAAAGTGGTGTGTCCGAGATGTTCGTTCCCCACACCGACACTGGGGTGGGTGAACAGTCCGTATTTCGGTCAAGGAGTGTCCCAACCGATGCTGAAGGAAAAACCTACAAGATAATATATCATCCAGAATCAATTTGCAGAGCGGCTTGACCTCTAGTCGCTGTAATTTTGGAACCGAATTATTGGGATATGCTATCAACCAGGAATCTCGGGCATCTGACAAGTACGGCGGCTCTATGGAACCCAAAGATGGATTTGTGATTCTACCGTAGAGCTCGACAGTACTCGACAGAAATGCTGGAAGAGCTACACTTGAAAATTTGCAGGTTCCCAGACCTCCGAACCTAATTGGCAAAGAAGCCTGGGTTCAAGTACGGTCGTTCATGGGACAATTTAGAATTTTGGTAAGTGAAATTTGTAAAATTCGTCAGGAAATTTCGAAAGTTGGCAGCAACGGAGTACATATGTAAATTCGGGAGCAAACAAGCAAAATCGGACGATAAAAAGTGTCATGTGAGGTTGAATTTTGAATAAGCGTTCTAAAATTGTGTTAAATTTGGTTAATTATTCTATAGGATTAGTGATTCTAGAAGTCGATGGGTTTAATTGTTTACAATTTTAATATTGGGTGCCAGACAATTAAAAACGGAAATTATTTCTGATTGAATTAAAACTAAAATTACATAAAATAATAATTTTAATGTAAATTCATTATTATTATAGCCCTTAGAAAACAGTCCAGATTTCCACCTATTATTAAATCGACTTAGCTTTGCACAATGGACGTTGTTGCGAGAGGAATTCCGACAATTTTTTATTTTATTTTGGCCAATACTCGCAACGCTGCAGCTGGGCAGACTGCTCTGGTTTAAATTCAATGTCAATTTATTAACGATTTCACAAGTTGGTATTAGTGGAACCGGGGCTTAACATCCCGAACAAAAAAACATATATTCTGCACAGAGAGAGATACACTAAAGAGGTTAAAGTAATTCTTAAAAATATATAAATATTTCTAATCATAATAAACCCGGGCGCATATTAGTCAACTGTCAAACTAAACGTTGGTTTAAATATAATCCGATAAAAGGAAGAAAGAGAAAGGGTATCTATTTGTTTGTTGGGATTTCTATAAACAACCAACGCGTTGTCATTAGAAGCGACATTTTGTCGAATTACCCAGTTTATTTATTTATTTATTCGAAGAGAAAGGACAGGGACAGGCAACATAAGAACATAAAAGATAGCAACAGAGTAGAAGCAATTAAGATTATACCCGCCACCAGAATATTTCTCACTGTGAAGTTATTGGATTTGGGAGCCGTTTACTTCTATAGCACGTCATTGCACACACACGCAATCATATAAACATACACACGCAATCATATAAACATACACACGCAATCATATAAACATACACACGCAACACACGCAATCATATAAACATACACACGCAATCATATAAACATACACACGCAATCATATAAACATACACACAAAAATCATGATAATTTTTTTTTTTATTACCTACGATTTATATATTTGTTTATTTATTAATAAACTTTTTATTACATAATAAACTTTAACTGTACAAGGGCGAACTAATGCATTTTATAACAGCTAACCTTTGGGAGTGTGGTAGAGGATTGCGGGGTGCATTATTATAAATATACAATTACATACATCATTTCATCATTACAGCCCCTAGAACACAGTGCCCTAGACCTCCACTGCTGGAGATGGGCCTTCCAGAACATATATCTGGAGAATTTGACCTACACTCGCCACGCTGGCCAGACGGCTTGGCGTAGACATGATGTCAATCTATTATGACAATTTATTAACGATTCCACAAGTTGGTATTAGTGGAACCGGGACCGACGACGGCTTAACGTGTGTACGAGGTACAGGAACGGTGGTGTTGTAAATCTAGGACAAATGTACGTAAGAAAAGTGTATTATATAACTGCCTCCGTGGTCTAGCGGTTATGTCCGTGGATTTAGACTCGGAGGTACCGGGTTCAAATCCTGGTCGGGACACAAAAATATTTATATAGTAAATAAATACATTTAATTAATAATGAATCTATTTGTGATATTTCTCGAGTTTGGTACGCTGGAGACATCGACGAGCTTGCCACCTGTCATGATTGGCCTATAGTAAAGTTGGCTAAATGTGAATCCGCTTATTTATAAGCGTGGTTTCTGACCACCCCAAAAGGGAAACAGTCGTGGTGATACTTTTAAAAGTGTATTTCTCATTGGTACATGCCGAGTGGGTATGAACTGATCTTTGTAGGATTTAAGGAACGCGTTCTTACAGCCGAGCCACCACCGCGCCTGTATTGTACGTAATAATCGTTACATACTAATGTGATATACTTAAATTTATATATTGATCTAACATTTACATAAGGCCATACAAAGTTACCAGCGCAGTTACCAGGGTAAATTATTCAATTGGTGCCTTCTAGACGCACAGCCATTGAGCGCTATAATCTCGCAAAGCAATCGCTCAATAAAATAGTAACCTATAAAAACTTCGTACCTGCTAAATTAAAACACAAGACCGTCAGTAAATGACCCCACAACCTAACTCAATAAACTTTTACAATCAGAGACGTATGTACGCTGACCAATCCAATATACCGCTTATTATATATCTCAGTAACAAAGGTTAGTTGGTAGAAAATGCATTTACGGCATTAAGCTCGCCTATGTATCTGCACTTGTTTTGGTTTTGTACAATAAATAATTTATTATTATTATTATAAATACAAAAATAATTAATAAAGGGTAAGGTAAGGTAAGCATAAAGCTCGCCGGTGCACATTAATTTTAAGTTATTTTAGTTTTTGTGCAATAAAGCATTTTTATTATTATTATTAACTAAAAATTGAGTCTGGTCCACAAGTTCAAGGTCTGTCAACAAGCTATCGAGAGAGCTATTGTTGGTATTCCTTAGAGAACCAAAGTTACTGACATTAAACATTAGCAAGGTGACAATGGGCCGTACACATTATCGCAGAACCGACGCGACGAGTTCTAGAGTGGAGACCAGGTATGGGATGACGCAGAGTGGGACGACCCCCCGCCAAATGGACGGATAACCTAAAGAAGTCACTGGTGGGGGTTGGGTGAGGGTTGCAAAAGACTGAGTGCAGTGGCGAGCCTTGTGGGATGCCTACATCTATTAGTGGAGAAGATACAGCTAGGTGCTGATGATGGTTAAAAAAAATGAAAATTGAAAATGTGTCATCATCATTGGTTACTGCATTATTTTTAGACAAACAAGCAACGGGCTGACAATAAATATTTGGCAAATATATATTTTATAACATGTAGGTATGTCTTAGTATGTATATACTGTACCAAAGGTTAGATGTTAGAAAATGCCTTGTAGGCTTCATTGCCTTTGTACAATTTTCGTGTAATAAAGAATTTAAAAATAATAATAATTGGAATCTGCTAAGCTATTGCTTTTCTGCTAACAGCTTACTCTTTGGACTACTTTGCTGCTTAGTCTTCGTAGAGACATTTAAAATAATACCTGTAAGCTAACTGATTTTTTTTTAAATGTTTTTTTTTTATTTATTTATTTACGAATTTCTGGAAAAAAACTTGGGAGTTATTATGGGGTCCGAATCGCTTTAAAATTTGACTTTTAAATAACGTGTTCGAATTTTCGCTCTTAAAAGCTGCTATTGCAAATGGCTGCCGGATGACGTCACGTAATATTATATATGCCGTTATATATATGACTCGTTTTTTTTGCTTTATATCGCTTTTTGCCTCCATGGAATTAACCGCTAATTCCGTAGAATTAGACTCGTGGGTACCGGGTTCGATTTCTGGTCGGGACATAAACATATTTATTAATTTAAATGAATAAAAACTTATAAATTTATTTAATATTTAATTTATTTGTGATATTTCTTTAGTTTGGTACGCTGGAAACATCGACGAGTTTGCCACTAGTCATGTTGGCTAAATGTGAATCCGCTTATTTATAAGCGTGGTTTCTGACCACCCCGAAAGGGAAACGGTCGTGATGATACATTACTTTACTTTTCAAAAGTCAAATTTCATTCACTTTAAGCAAAATAAAGTATTTAAAATTAATAAAAAATAAGTCGCACAATACATAAGAACCGTCACTCACTCTGATTTATGTGTTTAAGATAACGTTCTAAAATCCAAAATAAGATTTTTTTTAAAAATGATTTTGATATTTAATTAAAACGAAAATCTTCAGTGAAAAATTTTAAGCACTCAATTTTCCTTGTATTTCGTGTGTTATCTATACGTCTATGGTATCAACAAACCGGAAGACGTGATGGGTCTCCGATAAGGTAACCTAATCGATAATGGTATCTTCGACACTTGGCTATATACTGCCATAAAAAGGTGAGAAAGTTATCACACAAATATATTAAGATGTGGCCACAAAAAAGGTAGTGTTGCGTCGGACGGTGATAAGCGGACCTCCGTGGTTGGGGGGCGGCGCGACTGCTGAGCGGTGGGATGACTCTCAATCAAGGCCATAAAGGATCCATATTCCAGGTTAAATATTATTATTACTAGATTGTAAGCTGACACGGCCTCTTTACAGCCACGAATTTATATTTAAGGAAATAAATATTATTAGATTGTAAGGTGACACGGCCTTTTTATAGCCATGAATTAAATTTTAAGTATGTAGTTTGGCAACAATGTTTTATTTATTATTATTGTATTGCTGTTAGATTCGGTCCAGCCAGGGCTGCTGATAGTACATTTTTTATAAACATATATATATATATTAATATAAAAAATATTTTATTTGTCACGTTAACAAAAATTAAAAGTGTATGGTGACAAATAGGGAATCAGCTCAGCATTGAGCTGCGACGCTTTAAGAGTCACAGCGCTGATTTTGAGCTATTACTTAACGAGTATAAATAAATATTAAAATATATGTATTGGCAATATCCAAGTGTTGTGTACTAACCTAAGGAAATAAATGATTTCATTTGATTTGATGACAAGTCTGGAGCTACAGGGTTCTAAATAATATTGCGTGGAATAAAGATTATTTATTTATTTTATTTATTTAAAAACTTAATTGCACTATGTACAAAGGCGGACTTAATGCCGCTAGGCATTCTCTGACAGCCAAACCTTTAGGACATTAGGACAGTTTGCATGGTAAGTAGGTGCAATAATAGATATAAAATAACAATTTATAAAACAAATACATAAAAATAATACTTACTATTACATATACAAATACGTAAATAGGTTATATAATATATACACTAATACATATAAAATAAAACTACTCATGTGATGAAGGAAGCGGGACAAAAGTAGACGTCGCTCGTTGTGAAAGTGTGAATGAAGAGAGTGGCAATACAATAGAAGTAAAAAAAATAGTTTAAGTTAAAGATAATATTTGTACACCCTATTCTTGAATATAGCACGACTAGAAGCTTGTCTAATATCCTGAGGTAATTCATTCCATAGATTTGCGGCGACGACAGCAAACGATTTAGAGACGAAAGAGGTGTGATGAGAGGGAATGGAAAGAGTGGAGTTGGAAGAGGAACGAAGGGTTCTTACGTGATGTGAGCTCAAAAAACTAAATAAATCTTTAAGATAGTTAGGTGTATCGGGTTCGTTGAGAATACTGTATAACAAGCACAGAACCCTACGATTCCGCCGTTTACGAATAGGCAGCCATTTAAGTTGATTCCGTGAAGAAGAAATATGGTCATATTTCCGCAATCCAAAGACGAACCTAATACATGCATTGTGTAATCTTTCCATTTTATTAAGATAATCTTGTGAAAGATCCACACAACATACGTCACCGTAGTCTAATATCGGCAGAAGAAGGGATTGTACGAGCGTAATTTTAGCTTTTAATGGCAAAAAGTTTTTTAATTTGTTGAGAGAGTGCAAAGAAGAAAATATTTTACGGCTGATATTACTGATCTGCGGTCCCCAGGAGAGATGCGAATCCAGGTAAATACCGAGATTCTTAACTTCACCGGAGAACGGAATAGGCACGTTGTCAAACCTAACAGAGTCGATTAAATTCATGTCAACTTTGGATAATAGTCGGGAACTTCCAACAATTATTGACTGACACTTGCTAGGATTGACAACGACACCATACCGCGCAGACCAAGAATATATACTACTAAGATCGGAGTTTAGCCAAGCTATTGCACTATTGAGAGTGGTAACATCTGTCTGCACATAGAGTTGCAAGTCATCGGCGTACAGGTGGTAGTGGCAGTGAAGAGAGGAGGTGATCCCATTAATAAATAATGAGAAAAGTAATGGAGAGAGTATGCCACCTTGTGGGACGCCTGTACTTACCTCACACCAGCTCGAGGACGCCTGATCGATGCGTACCCGTTGTTCACGCTTATGTAGATATTGAGAAAACCATAACAGTGCTTCCGGCGATAACCTCAGACGAGACAAAATAGCGATTAGCAAGTTGGGATCTACTGTGTTAAAGGCATTGGTGAAATCAATCAGTACAAGTACCGTAACTTTAGTTTCATCCATGCCGTTTCTGATATCTTCAGTTACTTTCAGTAAAGCTGAAGTAGTGCTATGACCTGGGCGAAATCCTGATTGGTAAGGGTTTAGGAGTTGGTTTAAATTAAGGAATTCAGTTATTTGTTTGTGAACTGTGGACTCTAATACTTTTGAAAGGAATGGCAGAATAGAAATTGGACGAAAGTGATTAGGTAACGTAGGAGAGGAAATTTTAGGAAGTGGAATAATATTGGCGCTACGCCATAAGGTCGGGAATTGGCCAGACGTAAGTGAAAAATTTAGGATGCGCGTGATTGTGGGTAGGAGTATATCAATTATTGTAACGATCATAGCACGACTGATGTCATCACATCCCATTGCTTTGGAAGTTATGGAGTTAATCGTCTTAAGGATAGCATCGCCAGAAACCTCTGCTAGAATAAACGGTGCAATATTAAGAGTCGGCATTTCTACGATCTCTTTCAAAGTATTAAATTTTACGTCTACGTCAAGCGTCGGAGCCGATGCGAAATGAGCATTAAGCTGATCAGGTGTTACAGTACCGAGACCAGCAGGGCACTGCGAAC
Source organism: Tinea semifulvella (assembly GCA_910589645.1). Classification (NCBI taxonomy): domain Eukaryota; kingdom Metazoa; phylum Arthropoda; class Insecta; order Lepidoptera; family Tineidae; genus Tinea; species Tinea semifulvella. The sequence continues at coordinate 8,171,813 of OU342626.1, forward strand.
GACCCAGTCCCAGAGATTTGAGAAATTTCCATATATCGGACTGAGATTTGTTGGTGATGTTTGCACAAAAATGGCGGCGTTTTGCTGTCCTACACACCTGGTTACAACGATTTCTTGCGACTCTAAATGCATCCCAGGCCTCGTCACTACGTTTTCTCCTATATCTGCGGTACGCACTGTCGCGCTTTCTCATTGATGCTCGAACATCGTCAGTAATCCACGCTGCCGGGGCACGCTTAATTTTCGTCGGGCGTATTGGTGCGTGCCTGTCATACAGTTCCAGAACCTCACGGTTAAATAATGATACCATATCATCTATATTGGTAAGAGTATCAAAAGTGCTCCAATTGATGCGTTGGGCATCATCGCGCAATTTATCGATGTTTATGCGACAAAAATGTCTCATAAATATCGTAGGAGGTCGGTATTTTGGAGGTTTGGACTTATAGGAGGCATAGATGAGATCGTGATGGGAGAAAGCAGAAGCGAGCAACTGGCCATGACAAGAAATAGTATTGGGGCGGGAAGTGAGCATAAGGTCAAGAAGAGTGTCAGAAGAAGCAAGGTGGTGAGTAGGGCCAGTTGGCAATATAGATAGATTAACAGAATATATTAAATTTAGAAGTTTAGAGGCACGGGACTTATATGGTTCATGATCGTTAATAATGCAGGTATTAAAATCACCCATAATAATGTTATGGGTATAGTCAGGCACGATCTCATCCAGCACATTCTCCAGACTCGGAAAGTAATTGATTATCGGCGGACAGTAAACAACTCCAACTAATATGCTTGCACCAGAGAAGCTGACATCAATGAATAAGTATTCGCAAGACGCAGAGTACGGCGAAGGCGAGCAGCTCACAATTTTGTGAGAGAGTCCGGCACGGAGATAGATTGCCACTCCACCTCCACCGCGGCCTGTGCGGTCATTGCGAATGAGAACGTACCCTGGAAGTGAATAACTAGTTGAAGCTAAGGAAGGTTTGAGCCAGCTTTCAGAAACGAGAATTGCATCAATAACATCGGGTGATGAGAAGGTAGTAAGGAGATCAGTGTAGTGCGCAGGCACACTTTGTGCATTAATGTGGCATACGTTGAAGTTGTTTCTGTGTTGAGAAAATCTATCTTTTAATAGCGAATCTAAATCGTCTGCATCGTAGAAAGAGTCACTAGAACTAGTACTATTTACAATAGAATGAAAATAATTTTCATTGCTATCACTATCCGACATCTTATAATCATTAAGTAGTTTAATATAATATAATAATAATATAGTAAAAATATAATAGATAATATATATATATATATATATCAAGCAATATTTATAGTACTAAATATTGTAAAATTTATTTTACAAATAATAAAACCTGCCTGTCCTGCTGGCATGGAGTTAACAATATAAACCTAGTTACATCTTCAAATCAAATCAAAAGAAAAAAAAAACAAACACTTTTAACACACTGTAAATCAGTAATGCACAATTATAATACATATATGAACAGTCGATAAAGCGGCGCCGCAAGCAGAGCAAACCGAACGCGTCGGAAGTATAGTAATTATAAAAATAATTAATTACATGAGTAAAATAAAATAATATATTAAAAAAAGGTATAAAAAGTAAATTTAAATGTTTTATTTCTAAACCTTTTCTTTTTCTGTAATAACAGGTTACGGTATTCGTTATCTAAACCTTCAACACGCCAGCCCACTCCGATCAACGAACACTGCCATCCCACACTATTTACCAATGCTACAAGCTTTGTGTTTGACTTGTCACTTCAAGCGCCCCTCCTCACTGTATTTCGCCCTGAAAACCGCCAAACCCGGCGACGCTCCACAACTCAAAAAAAATTCGACAAATAGTAATAATAATAAAAAAAAGTAAGATCCGCTTAGAATTTGAACACAGCAAAGGTACACATAAAAAATAATGTCGAGCAATAATGCGATCATACCTAGTGTTATTTATGAACATTTCATCACACAAGATTTATGACATGCAGATCCCACAACCCTGATCACACAACCTTTCCTTTCTGTGCATTCAAATGCACAGAAAACAAAAGAAAAAAATGGTTTTAAAAAAAGTCGACCTGGAAGCTAGGCAAAGCAAAGCTTGCTTCTTACGGAACCCTGCCTAAACCGTATGAAAACCACGGAGCAAAGCCAAGCCGAACGACCCTCAAAGCGAAAAAAACGCATTAAGCGACAAGTCAAACCCACCCGGTAAAAATACATCGACTAGATGAACCACAAACGCAACAAAAATAAAAAAAAAACATTGCTACGAGCTATATAAACGCCACGTTAAACAATCAGTCGGCATTCACATTTATTATAGGAATGAAAGACCGAGATAGCTGTCAAAAGTATGAGAAAAAAGAATAATCAGGAATAATGAAAAAAAAAAAAAAAACAAATATCCGAACGCTCCTAAAAATAAACGGTGCCATAGACAAATAATTGACAGATGTGGATTCTATGCCTTTACAAAAAAAAAAAAAACAAATTACATTTTTATTGGCATTTATATAGTCTGTGGCCAATATAAAAAAAAACCACAGATTATATAGACATGTAAAAAAAACCAAGCTGAGAAAGCGTGTTTAACTAATTTATATGACATAATTAACGCTTCCGAATTGAGGAACAACATAATTAATTACCTTATTTCGAGCAATATGGTTCGCCCAGTCGATGTAATTACCCACTGAAAAACAAATAAAGCAAAGTCTGTGCAATAACAAAAATTTAACAGTGTTATTGTCGGGCAGTTCTTCTGGGACGTTCCCTGTTGTGGTGCCTTGGTTCGTTTTGTGACTGCACAGGTGGAGATACCACTTCGTTTTGTAACAAATCAGTTAGTTCGGTGTGATGTATGATTTTTCTTCTAGTGCCATCCGAGAGCTTGACTACTATTATGCCATCCTGTGTCCAGCAATTACCCAAGCCAAATTCCTTGCGTGCATCTGTAAACAGTGCCTGTCTTTTGCTAGTAAGGAATTCTGAACAACTAAATGATGTGCCCCTAAACTTGGTTTTGCTTCGCCACACTCGTTGCCTCAGCCCACAGTCTAAGAAGCGAACCAATACAGTCCGAGTTGTTGCCTCTCTGGGTGCTCCAAGTCTATAGCAAGACCGCATAGACTGCTTACTCATCTCAGAAATACACAGCTGCCTCTGTAGCATGTCAGCAACAACCTGTGAAATATCTTCGCCCTGGCACTCCGGTATGCCCCGAAGCAACAAACAATCAGAGCGGCTTCTGGTCTCTAATTTATCAACTGCAATCTGCATTTCTTTAATTTGTTGACGGAGCAATGACATCATTTCCATGGAAAATGTCTTGAAATCCAGAAACTCCTTGGCCAGTACTTCTAATTTAACACAGGGCCGTGAGTCCTTGGCCGCAGTGAGCTGGACTTCAAAATCCGCCATTCTCTTGGCAAGCTGGTCCTCAATTAGCCGCTGCGTCTCATGAACTTTGTCTGCTGTAGCCATTATAGTGCTTGTTTGTATTTTGAAGAAGTAACAAGATGTTATGAGTAAAGGTTAATAACCAGCAGGAGTAGGCACAAAATAAATATTTTACAGCATGTACACACACTATAACTCAATAAAGCACTTTTTAATAAGATTTTAATTCTTAATAATATTATTTCTATTTAATTAACAAGGAGCAAAATTAATAGATGTTTTGTTTTGTGCACCTACCCCCAAAAAAAAAAAAGTAATAAAAAAAAAAATTATAGTACATTTAAAAAGTATTACCAAAGTTCTACCAAACAGAGGTAATAATTTTGTTGAAATCTGAACATAACTTAAGCTCCAGTATAATTTTCATAACACTTAACTAAACGCTACCTCAGTAAGGGCCGCGACATAAGTTATGCCGTCGTATCAAATTTCTTAAAAGTATGCTTAAATATGTGCATATTACTGCATGCATTCTGCTGATAAAGACGTCAAAACATACACGTACGGTTGGCAAAACAATTAGGTACACATTTTAAATTCAGATTTTTTTAATAATCCAAAATATTTTTTTAAATTTAATAATCCTAAATCAAATATTCCAAAAGACCACAACATGAAGTCGAATAAATATTATGATGTCACAGAATAAATGATTAGGAACGGTTTCAAGACTCAGGTTTACGCCGTGGAAGTTGGTGCGAGAGGAGTTCCAGCAAAATCTTTGCATCACTTACTGAAAGAATTGGGCCTAAGCAGGTCTGCAGGAGATACATTTATGGAACGAGCTTCCAATACGGCATTAACGGAATCATACAGTATTTGGTTGGGGAGGGAGAGGAATGATGGTTGGTGAGCGTATTATCGCGTAATAAAAAAAAAGGGAGGCCTCCTTTTCTTAAACCAGCCTATTGTCGGTCGCAAGCCCGAGACATTATTCTTCTCATCGCACGGTGAATCCATGGAATGCTTAGAAATTTGTCTTCTCCTCTCTCTTCATTCATAGACTAGACCTCTGCTGTTGGAGATGGGCCTTTCAGAACATATATCTGGAGAATTTGGCCTACACTCGCCACGCTGGCCAGACGGGTTGGCGCAGCCCCTGCCCAGGCCAGCTCCAGCAGTGGAGGTCTAGGACGCTGATTTCTAGGGGCTGTAATGAAGGAGAGAAAAAAATACATAATAGCAATTTTTTGTTGGTAGAGGTTTTGAAGATTTTTTTATCTGATACATTTTTTTTGTACTTTTGTATTATTTATATAACATTTAGTAGAATAGTTTTGCTATCGTTACATTCCTTCACTATTTATGCGAGAGGTAGTCGCGATACTTCCAACCAGTTGTATTTAAAATTAATCCATAATTTGTTTTGTTCTCTTCTCGAATATGTAATCTAATAACTTCGCTAACTTTTTATTTTATTATCTTCATTGTAATTAATTTATTTAAAAACTCAAGTTTATTTATTTTAATAATCTCTTCTGTCCAAGTTCATGCGCATTCGTTGATAGGGTGGAGAGTATCAAATACCTGGGTGTCAGTATAGACCAAAGACTCAACTGGTATACGCATGTAGACAAAACCTGCTCGCGGTCCCGTAAACTTATATGGATATTCAAAAAGCTCCGTCATGTCGCCTCATCTCGCCTGCTCCACCTTACGTATTTGGCTTTAGCGCAGTCAGTCCTTGCGTACTGTATTCCGATCTGGGGGGGAGCTGGGAAAATCAGATTGCTTACTGTGGAGAGAGCGCAGAGATCACTCCTAAAAGTGATGTTTTTTAAACCATTTAGGTACTCTAGTTTCCAATTGTATTCTAGGCATAAAATATTTACAATAAGGCAACTTTACATTCTTAACTCCGTTCTGAGGAAGCATACTAACCTACCCTATATTTCTGACAGCCATCGTAGACGTAGAAAAGATATTGTCTGTCCGCCATTAAATTGCAAAACTTCTTTTGCACAAAAACAATTTAAGCAGAGCAGTAAACACATATGTAATACCATCAATATAGTGTTAGACATTTACAGAATGAATTGCGCTAGTACTAAAAAAGCCGTTACAGAATGGTTGTATTTGCAGGACTACCAAAAAACAGAAGAAGTACTGAAAGTAATGACATAGATTTGTTAAAGATTGTTTTAATAATATACTATATTATATATTATATTTTTATCTATTGTATTTATATCATATATATATGTGTTCATTTATTTTTATCTATTTTATTTGTTTATTCATACTTGATTTATGCAATGAGTTTTATAAATACTGTAGTTTTTTGATTTTATATCGTGTTATTTTTATTTTTATTATACTTGTCTAAACTGTTTTCAAATTTATTGTTTATGCATGTTGATCACGAATACCTTTGTAAGCAAGAGTGGGGCTCCCTGTATCACAGACCTTCTGGGTCATAGTACAGGGATCCCCGTATTTACTGATTGATGTATCTAGGTTTTTAAGTCAATAAACGTTTTTATTATTATTATTATTATTATAAGTATGAATTTTCGGGTTAATTTAAAAAAAGTATAAATCTGTATGTGGTTTTATCCTTCATAAGAATTTGAGAAATTGTTTAATACTTCTTAGTCCGTTATAAAAACTTGGTACATTATATTTTTTATTATTATTATTTATTATTATTATTATTATTCAACCTTAATAACTTCAATTTTATCTAAAACCAAAGAATTACTATTACCTCCAATAAAAACAAAAAAATCAAATGCTACTTTGGCAAAAGACAGACGGGTGTAACAAAAAAAAATTGCTTCACTTTCTGTTTTTCGTAGACGTATATTTAAAAATTAATCACACGGTTTTTTTTATGTATTTACTGTTTCCAAAATACATTATTAATAATACAGTAGAGTCCACGATAACCTTCAAGGTTTACTCGTATCTGTGTCCGAAGTATCACTCACAAAAAAAAAACAAATCGTAGTCCTTCGCGCCATTTTCTGAGAACACGTCGAGTGCAAATTTTTGGTTTTGTAAATTAATTTACTGTGGACATTGTTGGTCTAAAGTGGTGTTATTTTGTTTAAAGTGAATAATTATGGAAAACGGTAAATTGGATTTTAAATATGGGGCACAGGTTGCAGTTTATTTTTTGCTGTTTTCCCACGCTGTGCAACAGCAGGAATTTGATGATAACCTTATTAAATCATAAAATAGAAAGATATATATAGATATATAGAATTGGCTGTATGGGCTAGGTCTTTTGCCTTCCCTATCACCTCATTCATCATCCATCGGGAGAAGTGAACACAAACAAAAAAACATTTCTGCAGTTGATTCATGTAAAAAAAAACTTATTCTAACATTCGAGTATTTATTCGAGGAAACATTATAAACAATATAAACTACTATTAATATATACTATCTTAATAATCCTTACAGCTGCATATTCATTAATGATTATCTCATAATACGGTTACATTTTATTTATTAGATATTTAACATAATTTTAGTGCAGGTATGAATGACAATGTCACTTTACAGCTTCTATCCACTATTAGAATTAAGTTTATTATTCTCAGGCACTATGCCCTTATTAGAAGACTATTCCTTGTTAACTACAGTGAGCTATTTTAGACATTTATTTATTATTAATATTAAATAAGAGAAAAGTAAATTTGACGTATCCAAGTGTTGCTATAGGCCAAATACTTACTGCCAGTTCTGTTCTTTGCTCGAATATAACACTTTCCAGATATATATATATTATCTAGTAAGTAAATTATATAACATAACACTCGTACCTAATAAAATTATGTACTTAATCATAGACCTAACCAAATTCCGGTGGGAATGTACGGTGACAAAATAAAGAATAAACAATAAGGCGAAAGAAATACGCGGAGATCATTATAAATCACCACTTCTTTCTATTTACAGTCGAAACGATGGGTCTGTGGTCCGAAGAGGATCTGGCGTTTTCTCGTGAGAGGATAAACTCCGCTTGGCGATGGGTGACCCTTTGAGTAGAGAATATATTGTTCAAGTGGTCAGCCTCGCCGTTCAACGGGGGAACGCAGCCGGCACACTACGCCCATCGGACAGTTATAGTATTAGTTTTAAATTTTATTAGTAGTGTAGTTTATTTACTTAGTGTTACATTTTATATTATGTAAATAAAAAATCAAATAAACATATGGTTAGAAAGACATATTTATAATATATTTATTTTAGTTTTTTTTTAATATAATATTTTTGTTTTATACTGATCACGACATGGGACATCGCGCCCAACTTGGGTATGCGAAGTCCAAGAATGAGGGGAACTAACGCCAGCCTCAGACGACATCAGTATTTACCACTTCGCTTGAATTAATCCAGGTTATAGGAATGGGGAAAGACTGGCTGGGAGAGCATACCACAACTTCAGCGTGCGACAGATGTACGAGTCTCCAAATGTACGGTATGTAAGTGCATATTTAAGGCTTCATTAAAATAATCATTTAAATTACGAAAATTATGTTTGTCTTTTTAATTTTATTTGTTGGCTGGTCCGTTAGTTATACTTCCATGGTTCAACACAAAAACTGTTTTATAGCCCTTAACGAGTCACCCTTATGTTATCTGATCGACATATTACTTTCATCCCCGACACACCCCAACTTGTTCATTCCCAATCACCAAATCTTACAATTTGGTAAAAATTGGCTTACATGAAACATTTTTTTTAGCGATTATTAAAAAATATATGCAATACATTTTAGTATCATCATCAAGACCGTTTCCCTTTCGGGGTGGTCAGAATCCACGCTTATAAATAAGCGGATTCACATTTAGCCAACTTTACTACAGGCCAATCATGACAAGTGGCAAGCTCGTCGACGTCTCCAGCAGCAGCGTACGAAACTCGAGAAATATCACAAATAAATTAAATATTAATTAAATGTATTTACTCCCGACGAGGAATCAAACCCGGTACCTCCGAGTCTAAATCCACGGACTTAACCGCTAGACCACGGATCAGTCAATTAAAATTAAATTATAAATATATTTAAAGTAAATTAATATTCATTAAATATCAATTAAAAGCTACCTAAATAATAAAATAAGAATAAATTAAAGTATAAATAAAAAATGTCCTCTAGAGACGTCCCATCTGAGATAGTCCCAAGGAGACTGGCAACATTTCCCCTCTGTATAGCGAGGCTAATACGTCGGCATGAATAATTGCCAGTCTTCCTGTCTTCAGACCTTTCCGTTGCCGCTTTGACAACTCCTATTTTACAAACGCAAATTTTTTTTTTTACATAACAGTTATTGAGATTTATTTGCAAACAAATTAATTTCTCCAAACACGTCTTGGATTGCATGTAAGCCCAGTATGTTTTATAACCAGTCACCGATAATCATGTCACACATTTTTTTCTTAAAACCACACAGGGCAAAATGGCGTAACCGTCAGATTACGACGAGCTCTTGTGGTCGGATTATTAGATTTTTTTACTTCCTACCTGCTAAGGGACAGATATAGGGGAGAGATAGCCGAAGGGATTTGTGAATACAAATTAATAGTTGTCGACCGAAACATTTTTCCAGTCAAAACCGAATCCGAAACCGAATATTCGGCTGCGCCAATTTTTCAACAAAAAAAGTTGCTATTCTTGCCCCAGTATGTACCAATAAGAAATAAGAATACAATTCATAGTAACTTGCAAAAAATATAAATAAAAATGTTTTACAAATAAAAATTGACATTTTCTTTGAACCTTATCTCCCGAAAAAGTAGTCTGTGTATCAGGAGATATGTACTTACAGCTGAACCTTATTATACTAGCATTATTTTATATTTAACCTACCCATCACCAAGCATTATTATTTTTGCATATTGCATAATGAAAAATAAATAAATAATATAATATATATATAATAAAATAAAAATATTAATAATACAATAATTATCCTTTTCATATTGTGTGTAACGCATGAGTGTTGTGTATCGGTGTAAGTTTCAATGTGTGTGTATATGTGCGTTAATGTGTATGTGTAATTGCGCTAGTGTGTATGTTTTATTATTTTATGATACAGTTTTTAGCAATTCCTCAGTGTTGTCATAATCCAATCCCAAGAGCCACTCATCAATAATTTTAATTATGTTACGTTTGCTATGATTTCTAACATTCCTGTAATGTTTTATAAGTTTATTATATAATAATATATACAAGTATTCGGTTGGGTAGGGAGAGAAGCAAAATGGTGGATGGTGAGCGTCTAATTGCGCAATAAAATAAAGAGGCCTCCTTTGTTTTTAGATTTTATTTAGTATTCTAAAGTTGCCCTGGAGTGTAGTGCGTCTGGTATGTTTGCTGAGAACAGAGTTGACGACTTTTTTGCCATACTCCGCAAGCGGCACGCCTCTTTTGTGGACCGACTGAGACAATCGGATAACGACATAATTAAGGCTATTTTTGACATAAGGTCGTTTCATCATCATCATTACAGCCCCTAGACCTCCACTGGAGATGGGCCTTCCAGAACATACATCTGGAGAATTTGGCCTACACTCGCCACGCTGGCCAGGCGGCTTGGCGAGGATGGTCGTTTGACCTAGTTAATTATAAATTTATTTAGATTATAGTTATGATTAAAATTAGAATTAGAATTATTGTTATAAATTAATTATGGGTTTTTAGGTGCTTGAAATAAAATATATATATTTTTTGTTTTTAATTTTGTAGGTCGCAAATCGAGACACCATTTTTCTCTTTCCTCTTTTTAACACACGATGGACCCGGTGTACCCCGGTGAATCTATGGAATGCTTAAAAGTATGTCTTCTCTTTTTTAAAACACCACCGTTTGGAGAGCACGTTAAGCCGTGCGTCGTTTCCGATTCCATTAAAACCAACTTTAGTTGAAATTAATTTTAAAAAATAAAATTTATATCAGACCCTCGATAACCCGTTTGGTCACCGTGGCGAGTGTAGGCAAAATATATATAAATATTTATTGACTCAAATTTTTATTATAGTTTTAATAGGTGGTGGGCGGACTGATGGTGGTAATTTGCCTAGTCTGCCGCGGCGGGGAAGCATCCACCGTTTGTGCCGATAAACCGTGTAAAGTGTTACGTTACGGGATCAGGCTCGAATTGCCGTCATGTCCAGTGTCCAGTCTAACCGGCATAGTGTAAGTGTCAAAAACGTATTGTCAAGAGGTTGTCACTCTTCCTTTTATGTTTCAATGAATAACAAGTAATTCTTTATAATGTTCAATGTAGTTTAATTTCCTATGCCCAATTTTTCCTTGCATCGGTTATGGGCTAGTAAAAATTGTAAATACAAGTTTTTAGGTATATTTATTGATGTTGTTCTTCAATAGCCTTCGTAACAAAAGGGTATTTATGAAGAGGTTAATGAACGTCGACGAAGCGGGTCCAGTGGCACTTAATTGTCTCTGCCTACCCCGCAAGGGATCTGGCGTGAAGATGTTTATGTATGTATGTTCTTCAATATTTGTTGAAAGTATCCGGAGAATGTCCGACCATGACGAGATGCCAGTGCCTAACCCAACGCAATATATTGTCAGCAGCGGATCCAACGTAAACATTGAAAAAGGGTGGTGAGGGTGTGTCAAATTTTACAGGAAGGGACTGATGCCAGTCATTATTATCTGATTTAAGTTGTGTGTGTTGTGAGGTTGTCTACTTTTTTTTGTGTCAAAATATAAGGTTTGGTCTACAAATTAAAAAACGCCGAAACTAATAGCGCGGCCGAAACCAATATGTTAGGCCGAATCCGAAACCGTAACTTCGATCGGACACTATATATTACTAAAGTAACCAAGCTACTTTTTCTTACAAAGTATTTGTCACCTCGTTTATGAAGTGCTTGTTAGTTAAACAATTCGTTTCTACTTGTCAATTGGTTATGACAACATTGATAAGGATATTTATTAACAATTCCACAAGTTGGTATTAGTGGAACCAAGACCGGGCTTAACGTGCTCTCCGAGACAACAGTGGTGTGTGTTTAAGGCTATTGTAACATGTTAATTTATATTTATTATAAACAAAACGCGTTATATCGTTGACTTGGAGAAACAGAACGCTTAGGGACGGAATGCAATATGTCAAAATCAGCCGTCCTCCATTAACTTTAGATTAAGCACACATTATTCTGTATTGTATTATATATACATATATATATATATATATTATGACCTATTTAAGGAAAAAGGAAAGAAAAAAAAAACATTAAACAACTGTCCTTAGACAGTCCTTAGACAGCCCTCTTAAGGCTGGTTTTTTTTTTTTAATACTAGCACGATATGTGACCTTGTGCCCATCTGATGGTAAGTGGCGCGCAAGGTCCATGAATGTTAGCAACTGAAGTCAGGCACTTATAACTGCCATCAGTCCCTAACACTATGCCGGCTTGACTAGATGCTTTTTCACACTTTGCTTGAAGGACTCCAAGTTATAGGAAAGTGGAAACACAGAGGCTGGAAGAGCATTCCACATCTTTATCGTACGACAGATGTATGAGTCCCCAAATGTATACGTACGCGAAGGGATGGTGACTACGGTATGTGGGTGCATATTCTGACCTGTGCGTGTGGTTCGGTTGCGGAATGGAGAGGGAGGGATTAGGTTATAGAGTTCTTCGGAGTACTCACCATAGTATAGGCGGTAGAACACGCTCAGAGAAGCCACATCTCGGCGAAGCCGAAGGCCGGCGAAGGGATTCGAGAGATGGTTGACGCTGTATGTGACAAGAGGGAGTTTTTCGCGCCTAATTAAGTAATTTATGACAACTGTTTTCTTAAGTAGCCGAGGAAGGTTCATTAACTTTATCTTAACTTTAATAAATTCTTATTAACTATATAGTTACGATATCCCATGGTACAACTACATGCAAATTTTGCCAGGAATCCATGAAAGACAGGACAGCGGAATCATACAGTATTTGGTTGGACCAGAATAGTAGATGGTAACCTTGTTATTGCGCAATAAAGTTAAGGTAATTTATTTATTTATTTAATTAAGCAAGTCAACAACAAAAAGTAAAGTCAAGTATCATTATGACCGTATCCCTTGCAGGGTAGTCAGAAACCACGCTTATAAATAAGCGGATTCTTATTTCGCCAACTTTACTAGGCCATTCTAGATAAGTGGCTAACTCGTCGATGTATCTAGCGTACCAAACTGATAATAAATAAAGAACCTGGTATCCCCAAGTATCATATCTCTACTGCTGGATATAGGCCTCCCGCAAAGTTTACCATTTCACACTGGCCGCCTTCGTGGTCTAGTGGTAACAAACGTTGCCGTGAACTCGGGAGGTCGTGGGTTCGATTCCCACCGGGGGCAAGTTGTACATTGTATAATTTGTCTCGGTCTGGGTGTTTATATGTATAATATGTATATATTTACAACAAAAAAAAAGTATAATATGTAGTTTATCAACCATCTAGTTTCCGTAACACAAGCCTCGTAGCTTACCACGGAAACTAGATGGCGCTGTGTGACCTGTCTGGAAATATTTATTATTTTATTTTATTTTACACTATCTTCTTACCCTCATCCAGCGGCGGTTGCGGAATAGATAAGAGATGAGGTTATGGATCTTTCTTGCTACAAAGTAGCCGTAAAAACTGCAGTTTACACGTTAAATTATATAGTAAAGATACGCTTTATAGCTCGGATCAGCGGTCACCTAGGCCGTACATCATTCGGGTATACCCATAAAAAATCTACTAATTTCTTCAACGCCAGACCACCGGGATTTCTACCAATAACTTTGAAGCCTGATTCTTGTCCTAAAGTGGCGTTTACAATTTTTTTTTCAATGCGTTCCAGATTTGAATGCGGTTAGCATCACGTAGTAACATCATAAACCAGCGCCAACTACCGTTTCATTTACGATGTTTTTTTATATATCGACCGCCTCCGTGGTCTAGTGGTAACAAACGTTGCCGTGAACTCGGGAGGTCGTGGGTTCGATTCCCACCGTGGGCAAGTTGTACATTGTATAATTTGTCTCGGTCTAGGTATTTATATGTATATATTTACAAAAAAATAAATTATAATATGTAGTTTATCAACCATCTAGTTTCCGTAACACAAGCCTCGTAGCTTACCACGGAAACTAGATGGCGCTGTGTGATCTGTCTGCAAATATTTATTTATTTATTTATTTATTATATAGGACCTTAAATAAAAATTAAATAAGAATGTATGCTAACCAATTTTAAATCGTTATAGATCCTAAATTGTCACTCGTAATAAAAAATAATAAAAAAACCTCAACATTTATTTATTTTAAGAAAAATCACAGCTTATTACTAAAACAATAAATTATTTTATTATACATAGTTATTTATTTGTAATAGTTTTTATAATTTTAACGTGTCTTTACGCGATTTACGTTAGAGACATATTTCTCCCGACGTTTCAGCCAAGTTGCATTGGCCGTGGTCACGGGTCGACTGGAGCTGCGCGGTGTAGTCTCGTACATACTGGGCGGTAGATGTAAACCTACCCACTTATAACTTTCTAGAAATCACGACACACGACACTTACTTCTCCTGGGCGACACCGGGCGATTTATCCCGGCGTCAAAACCTATTTATTAGTGGATTCCACGATGAAGATACCTTATAAGTATTTTAGGGTAATAGTGACCATCGGTGGAGAGTATCTTTGGGTCATGTAGCTCAATCCAATGGTTTGTACCACTATTAGGCGTTCTGCTATTGCTGACTTCTTTATTTGGCAGTTTTTTACAGCTGCTATACGTTCCTTGACCGTCTCGGCTATCGCGTGCTTAGTTTGGCCAATATATAAACTTTCACAGCTGCAGTGCAGCCACGACTCAGACTTAGCTGTTAAGGCACGCAGGGCCAGCAGTGAAAGAGGTTTCTTTGGTTTATAGGGTTTTAGTCCATAGGCGCCTTGGGATCTCCTTAGGAGGCCTAACAGTGATTCGGACATGCGACCTTCCGCGGTGGCTTCAGGCTGAGGTCGTATCGCCAGGCGATTTTTAGATCTCCGTCTTTAAAAAAAAGTCCACTTTATATACGCCAGGAAAAGCCTCAAAAAACAGTGGGTTAAATAATAGATAGATAGATAAATTCTTTTTTGCACAGAAAATAATACATTTTACAGTACATAGTAGTTAGCATATTATAGCAAACAAAAGTAAGCCATGTATAGCTTTGGTATGGTGAATGGTTGAAGGTCCGGATCTACAAGATGTTCATTCGTTCCCGTCTTACTTACGCTGCGCCAGCCTGGCATCACCTCCTGGCGAAGACCAATAGGGACAAGATCCAAAGTCAGCAGAACATATCGCTCAGAGTGGTCTCCCGAGCGCAATGGTTCGTGCGTAATTCCGTCATAGCTCGAGATCTGGAGATGCCTACTATTTAGGAGTTTGTTGTCGGCCTGACTAGACGTATGTTCTATCTGACAACGGACACTTTAAGCATCTCCAGAATATCGCTCCATCTTGGCCTCGGCATCCCAACGGGAAACCGCTTCCTAGAGAAGTGCTTCTGGAGGAGAGCTGAAGTAGCCGAACCCAGATCCCCTAGGCTCGTGAGCCATACGGGCGCTGTTATACCACTAAACTGTGCCCAGCACTAAAGGTGCATGAATTACCAGCGGGTGATTACTCGCTGAGATCCTGCCGGGGAGAACGGGTGAATGTCCCCATCCCCAACCCAGGCCCATTAGACATCTTCAGTGACACATCACAATCATCAAAATGGGCCCACGCGTTTGGTCTCTAATGTGTCACCAAGTAACAAACATACCATAACATATAATAATAAATACCTAAATTATTATAGTAAAACGAGAAAGAATACTACTATTTCTAAATTTAAAGATATATATATATTAATAATACGGAGTAGCTGTGAAGTACAGTTCGAAAGGTGTTTAATTTGATATATTAAATAGTATATGATATAATAATACACAATTTATTTCATGTCAAACAGGTTGTATATAAAACAAATACGCACAATATTTAAGTATATCACACTTATCGCCATACACACACAAACACGTACAGTATTCCCAAATTAATAATGCACATACAGATCTTCGCTAATTGTCGTATTCCCGGAAACACCCGAATCATTGAATCGTAAGAGCCTAAACATTGCACTTGCATTTTGCACCTTGTTCGAGAGAAATAGAAGTCAATATCATGTGTACACAATCGAAAACAATTCGGGCGGTCGGTGACTGCATGTGTTCTCTCTGAGTGGAATTATATAGAGCTGATATTACACACCGTTCTTGGTTTTGTTTTCAAAGATGAATTTAATTTCAACTTTAATTATCTTATTCAACTTTAAATAGTTTATTAATTTATTAGTTTATTTATTAGTTTTTATTAGTTTATTACACATAATTCTACTAAATTATGCATGAAGAAAATGCACTTAACCACTCTATATACATATCGTATTTCGACGCTCGGGGAATACGACCGTTGCCGAACAGTGACGAAGATTTCTATGCGCATTATCACTTTGGGAGAACTGTACACACTAATACAACACAGTGGTACACTAACATAACACACATGCACTCGCACATTCATAATTATTTACTATATTTTGTCCTCTTACGAGTGACTTTATTGTTGTGTTCACGCATAGTATTATTATCCATATTGGCTTATGTTTTTGTTCATATTCTTTGCGACTTACTTAATTTAGTTCTAGTTTTAGTTTAGTTTAGTTTTATTTCCATAAAGAAGTACTATTTATATAACGTAAAGCCATGTATGGCCAATGTGTTACTTATAAGGCATACCTATGTATTTATTTCTGTAATGAGCTGTGGTTTTTGTAATAAATAAATAAATACATGCATACTTAGGCTGATAAAGAAATAACCCTTCTTTGCGTCACGCTTTCGGGTAAAATGCGATTTATATTGTTTTTGAATACAAGAATAAGGTATCTGGTGCCATAAATGTGATAGTGTCATCATTTATTTTTATAGATGAGTGTTTTATTGCTGAATGATGGTATATGGCTGATGTCACTACACGAGACTCTACAAAAAAAACCTGTGCTGTGTCTATTGCGTGGCGTACACGTGTACATATGCGTAACAATGGTGTGCCGTCTAGTATTTCAAGCAGAGTATTAAAAAACGTTCCGATATATAATTCTTTATTTATACAATAGAAATCAGTTACAATAATAAATACAATAGTGAAATATTTATATAATAAATTACACGATGTGAACAATATTGACACTACATATTCCCAATTGTATTGCTCGTTGGAACCTAAACCAGGAATTTTCGTCTTGTGTCTTGGGCTCCAGCTGCAGTAGCTGCCCTAGTATTCTACAGTTATTTATTTCACCTGAATTTCACAATTAACGTATTATATCAATCGTGAAGTATCAAACATAAATTTAAAAACTTTAAGCTAACACTATTCTAATCTATTGTAAATGTATGCAAAAGCAATAAAACTAATAAATAAATAAATAATAAATAAGATAAAATTGCCGTCGCCATATGTTAAATTACAATAAATAAAAGGTATCTAAATTGTGATTTTATTTTTATTTAAGCTTGACTAATAAATGATATAGTGGTAGGGTGACAAGAAAGAGGTTGGATTTTTTTTTAATCCTCGTCATCATCACCCGTCTACTTTGTTCTTCTATTGTCGAAAGATCCAGCACTTGTACGATAACAAAATTTCAAAACATCGACTACCTATTGCAATTAATGTCAAAGAGTTGGTCGCCCACTACTATAGTTTTACGACTCTTCCTATCAGCACATAAAACTTATGCCTTCCGACATAAATATGTGATAGCCAGGTGCTAAAATGTCACATTTTGATATAAGATTAAATCACAGTTACTCTGAGAAAAATATACTCAGGTTATTATTTATTTATTTAACATTTTATTGGACAAAGACAAAGGCGGGCTTTAATGCCTTTTAATATGTTTATTTTTTATTTAAATTCATTAATGTACTTTAATAAATAGTACAGAGGCGAGCTATAATGCCAGTAGGCATTCTTTACCAGCTATCCTTGGGGATCGAGTAAGGTGATAGGCAGGATGAAAAAAAAAAGAAATTTAATATTTAATGATATTTTATGATAGCCAACTATCCTTGTCACGCGGCTCTCAACGATATCATCCGAAGGGCTCTTGCCACTACTGGTGTACCCGCAATCTTAGAACCCTCTGGGATTGTGCGGAGTGATGGCAAGAGGTCGCCTGGATGTAAGATGGGGTTAATGTGTCTACACAAGTCGCGGTCCATACCAGAGACCTGCCAAGTTTCCAAGGCCCATCGGACATGCCATCGGGTCTCTTGTCATCGCTCCGCACAATCCCAGAGGGTTCAAGATTGCGGGTATTCCAGCAGTGCAACCCTTCTGATGATAGCCGCCAGTCCGGGCTCCGAGACAAAGGCACAATGCCATGGTTAATGTATTTTGGTCAAAAAGTGTCGCAACCGATGCTGAAGGATAAGCTTATAACCAGAGACCCGACTCCCTAGTGCAGACGGCCATGAAACAAGACGGCATTCCTCTCATAGTCGTTGGAATTTAGGTGAATTTGGAAATTAAATATTGGGGCACGCTACTGTTCAGGCATCTCTGGCATCTGGCAAGTACGACAGCTTCACGGTACCCAAAGAAAGGTTTGTGATATTCGCGTAGAGCTCTACAGTG
This sequence comes from Tinea semifulvella, assembly GCA_910589645.1. Lineage (NCBI taxonomy): Eukaryota > Metazoa > Arthropoda > Insecta > Lepidoptera > Tineidae > Tinea > Tinea semifulvella. The sequence goes on from OU342626.1 coordinate 8,189,994, forward strand.
CTATGTATAAACGACAGAAATGCTGGCAGTGCTACAATAGATTTTTTTGCGGATTCCCAGGTCTTAAACCAATTGGCAGGGAAGGCAAATACGGTCATTTATGTGGCAATTTATAATTATAGTAATTTATTTAATTTTTTTAAGTTTTCTGGTGAATGAAGATCGACAAGAAATTTCCAAAGTAATTCGTTTATTTTGCAAGTAGGCATAGGACAGAAAGAGATGTTTTCTGCACTTTTACACGTCAATTTTTACAATATTGATATAAAACAATATCATTTTATAGTACATATTGGTAAATCTGGAGCAGTACATGATAACCATCATTTGGATAGAGAAATAATAAATTAACAAAATTATAAATACAGAATAACGCTTAACATTATAGCTGCTGTAGATAGGCATTGTCACACTATAAGCTAAGACAGACACAATTATAAAAATATAAATATCAATGTCAGTTAAGATAATAGCTGCTGTATAATAGCATTGTCATACTATTATAAGCTAAGACATAGATACATAGATAAATAAAAAAATAATAATAATAAATGATTCTACTCCTGCTAGTGGAAGACTAAGCAGAGAAGTGGTTGAAAGAGTAAGCTGTTAGCAGAAGACCAGCAGCTTAGCAAATTCCAGTGACCTGTTAATGTTTAATCTGAGAGAGAAATCTGCAAGAAAAAATCAGCTATAGCAGATTTACAAATGAAACAAATACACAACAATAAATAAAACAAATTCACCCATGAGAACCTATGAGATTACAATACCTGGTGCAGTGGTACCCTAACAGGTATGTCAGAATTAAGATAGGCTACTTGCCAGTGTGCAACCAGAAAGCCGACAAAAGTTGCGGTGAGTCCATCTGACGCACGATTAAAATGTGGAATGCTATTTCTATAACCTGGAGTTCTATAAAAGAAATGTGAAAGAGCATCTAATGAAGTCATAGCATTAGGAAATATTTAATGGTATTTATACTTCGTTTCTAAGTTTTTTTTTAAGTATACAATTCAAATTGAGTCGTATAAAGGCAAAATGTGCCGGAATTCAACCCACTCCTCTGTTATTTATAACGGCCGATTATGGTAACAAATCACTGGCCGGCGTGGATTGGTCACCTCACCCGGTGAAACCTGAGACACCCTTACTTTCGATGATTGGACAAATAAATATAGTCCCCAGCTTTATCGGAGCTCAGGTGTTAATAAAAATGTGGGGTAAATGAGCTTAAATTTAAATTTATGCAATTTTTATGTTTGCTTTATAGTTCTATTAAAAAAGAAAAAATGTATAATTTTATTTTAGAAGTCATATTTTTATGTTATATTTTGTAAACTTGTTAGTTTTGGAAATTTTTTTTTTTGTTTTAACAGTAATAAGTTTTTAACTTCTGCTTCTTTTTATATTGGTGAATGCTGTGACACCTAATTGGTCCATATATTAGATAAGTTATAATTATACTATGTTATGTGTGTGATAATATATGTACTACTGTGTGTACTATATAAATAAATAAATAAATTGAACAACGATTTTTTTTTATGTTTAAAATTAGTATCACTTAATTTTTTATTGTATATATAATTTTAAGTTTATCTGTTTTGTTCAATTTAATTAATAAAATGTATTTTATTATAATTTAAATATTTGTTATTCCACACAAGTCCCCTTTTACAGTCACATTTAAATTCAAGTACTTAATATTATTTTATATGTCTTCATCACGTCCAGTTTCTATTTATTTATTTATTTATTTATTTATTCATTTCCACAGCACATTACAGAACATAAAGGTTAGTATATAATTGAGTTTATACATTGGCCAAATTAGGAAAAACACTTTATTACTGATACTTAGGTGTCAAAGAAAAGGAGAAAAAACAAGAAATATAACCAAAAGATATAGAAATTCAATTAAACAAAAAACAATAACACAAATAAAATTACAGATATCCAATATTGAATTAAATTAAATTAAAAAAGAAAAAAAAAATTAAGGATTAAATTAATAATTAAATTAAAAAAGATTTCTAAATTAAATAATTAAATAATTCTTGGCTGCCCTAACTAAAGGAAAGTGTACCCTAACAGTGAGTGAGATGTGATGTAGCCCTGTAGAATTGACAGCAGCACCGCGGACAGCATTAACAAACCGGGTTCTGCATCCGAAGTACAGATTAATACTAATACTAATACTAATAATAAAGTATTTTTGTTTATAATGGATAATACTTAAAAGCTACTGCTACGTTTGTAAATAGCGTAAAGGGTTAAAATTATACTAGAGAATAATATGTACGTCCAAGAATATCTAACAGTTTAAAATAAATTGTGACTTGCATTCTCGTAATACACGCAATAAGCACAAATTAGCTTTGCCTTACCTAGTAAAACATGTAAGTATTTTTTGGACTAGCCGTTCATGTTTATAACACACTGCCAAATGAACTGACTAGCTTATGTGTAGATAAACTAAAAAATATGTCAAAAAAACGTCGACTTATTTTAAACACACTTATTTAACACCTTTTATTGCTAGTGTAGTTTATAATATAACAATGTAATGTGACAATACAAAAGACTAAAAAAAAGATTCGAATGTTTATATGTACCGTTCCAATTTAGGTCACTATCCCCTGAACATGGCGAATGGGATAGCCGGGTGGCCAGCGTCCGTCGTCGTATCGCCCCAATAAATTAACACTAATACAATCACACCACAGTGGTTTTATCACATAAAGATGGCTGGCCTTTACACATATGCGTTCATTTTTTTTTATCCATACCTATATTACATGATTAGTTGTCTATGTACATATGTTAATTTTCAATATTATTTATGTTTTAAATTTGTATATATTATTTCTCTATTTGCACCATACTCAAATTTAAATGTCCCAATGTTCCAAAGGTTAACGGGAAGAGAATGTCTTGCGGCATTACGTTCGCCTTTTGTATAGATTGATAATAAACTTATAAAATAAAAATTAGTAAATAAAAAATACGAATATACGAGTAAGCTTTGTATGTCATGTTTGTCTCGACTACTGAACCGATTTCAACGATTTTACTCTATTTTACTATAACAAATATATGAGAGAGTGGACAAATTTAACACTTTTCACTGCGGATGGGAACTACGATAGGGATGTTGAAAGAAGAGTGAACGCGGGAAATAGTGTTAATGGTGCCCTGGGGTCACTGATCGCCAGTCGAAATGTCAGTGATAAAGCTCGGCTCGCCATACACAATGCCATGTTGATACCAACACTGATGTATAGAAGCGAGACGTGGATACGTCAGAATACGCATGAGAGTAGGGTTAATGCAGTAGAAATGCGGTCGTTGCGGCGGATATGTGGCGTCACTTTGGCGGACCGCATACATAACGTCGAAATACGGAACAGGGTTGGTATAATAATAATAATAATTCTCTTCTGTGAGATTATAATATTTGTTCTACTTCATGTTGTGGACTTTTGGAATATTGGATTCCCACGCAATGGTAAGTTCAATGAGAATAACTTTTTTCAAGTACAAATAATACACTAAGATGTCTGGCCTATAGGCCGATACAGCTAGTTCATCTGGGATCCTGTAATGTTTTTTTTATTTTTGTTTTTCGTCGAGCGTTAGACCTTCCTAAAGTATTTACAAATCAAATTGAATCAAAATAGTTTATTTCCTTTGGAAACAACTTGGATTCAGTCAGAACTAATTAAATCAATACAATTAATAAAACATATGTACTAATCAAAGTGGTAATAATGGTAGGACCGTAATAGGTGGTAGGCAGACTGATGGAGGTGATTGAAGGGCGGGGAAGTATCCACCTTTCGTGGCGATAAACCCAGTAAAGTGTATCTACATATATCCGGATCGGGCTCGAATTGCCATTATGTCCAGTCAGCCGGCATAGTGTTAGGGAGTGATGTTAGTCATGAGTGTCTGATTACAATTGCTAATATTCAAGGATCTCGCTCCTCACTTACCATCAAGTGGGTGCAAGGTTCATGTCGTGCTGGTAAAAAAAAAAGGCAATAATCATAAATAAAAAATATTTATGTATGTTAGCTATAAGCAAGTAAAACTAACTTAGAAAGTACTTCAATAAGATCGTGGCTGTAAAGAGGCCGCGTCAGTTTACATTCTAAATACTTAAAAAATATAATTTACAGAAATTACATACAGATGTTATATAATTAATAAAATTAATTTAAAAAAACAAATAAAAAAGTCGTGTCATCTTATAATATAAATAATAATAATGATATGTCAATTAAACATAAATTCATAGCTGTAAATGGGCCGTGTCATCTTATATTCTAATAGCATTAATGTTAATTAATATTTGTGGCTGTAAAATGGCCGTGTCACCTTACAATCTAAATCTATATATATATATATATAACCTGGCACGACATGCGACATCAGTCATGACTGATATCAGTCCCTAACATTAGGAGTATGTATGCTTGACTGGGCATGACGGTAATTCGAGCCTGATCCCGAAACGTGTGGATACACTTTACTGGTTTTCTCCGCCCCGGCACACTGAGAAAATTACCACCATAAGTCCACCTACTACCTATTAAAAAAAATAGGAATCATAACTAAAGTAACTAAGTTAACTATACTTATATATTAGTTAAGTATATTGCTGTGTGAATCATTTTATTTGACTACCATTAAATCTATGATTTTCTTAGAAGGATCAAAGCTACCACATTTTTACAACGTATCAGGGCCAACTTTAATTAAGCCTTGTAACAGCTAAGTTAAGGTTAAAACTAAAATGTTAACAATCACAGGTTTTAACTAAATTAACCCAAAAGACTAAATAAGATGAGCCGACACATCAAAAGGTATTTTATAATTGACCTAGATCTTAAGACCAGGTATTTTTAGTTATTAGTTTTTCTCCACACAGTAGATTGCGTGGTCTAGCGGTTAAGTCCGTGGATTTAGACACAAAGGTATCGGATTTGATTACTGGTCGGGACTATAGGTTACTCTTACCAAAATCCAATTTAAAAATATACAGCAGCGGTCCCTATGGTATATCCGCAAGTATATACAATAAATTGGCAGAATCTATTAAACAAGAAGCTTTTGTAAATAATCTAAAGTATATATTACCTAAAAAAATGTTACTACACAATAAAATTAATTAATGCAAGATAAACTTTAACGTATATGCAGTAGTTATTATTTTCGATCCTTCTCCGAATTCCTGTTGTTTTTTTTCTTTTCTTTTACTATAAATAAAATAAAATAAATGTGTTGTAATATGGTTTGAGGTATTTGATGGTTTGAAATAGTTATATAGTTTTAATTTTAATGTTATTATTTGCTTCGCGTGTCATATATAAAGTTGTACTATTTTGTGACATGCAATAAAATATTTCAATTTGAATTTGACACAACAATTTATTTGCGTGGTTTTTAATTAATTTTTTTGTATATATTGATTCTTGTATGGAGTGGTTTATTTGTAAGAACGCTTAAAATCCTACAAAGGTCGGTTCAAACCCAATGAGAAATATAATTTCCTTACGTACATTTATCATAGGTTTACAACACCACCGTTCCTTTTTCCCGTGCCTCGGAGAGCACTAAGTCGCTTGCGGTGCCAATAATACCAACTTGATAATAAGAAAATAGCTAGAAACATCGACGAGCTTGTCACTTGTCATGATGTGCTTATAGTAAAGTTGGTTAAATATGAATCCACTATTTAAAACTGTGATTTCTGACCACTCCGGAGGAGATACGAATCCATTGCAGCCTTCTTCACCTGGACAGTAAATCTCATCGAAGACCTACCACGCGTACTCTTACCATTAACTATTCCGTGAACTACCAGAAGGCTCTTCATGGATGTTTCTCCACGACGTGAGACGTGTCCGAAGAAAGTGAGAGTGCGTAATTATATCTATGGTCAAGGAAACATCCACAGTGATGACCTATTGTGATAACAGTTGCTTCTCCGCACTTAGTCTCCATAAGACCTTTGTGTGCGACCTTTACTCTCAATCTCCTCCAGGAAGGCCAGAAGACCCGTCACGTTCCTGGAGACCTCTGGATCTCTCCATGAAAGCATGAGCGACCGCCTCATCGTCTGTCATGCATCGTCTACACAGTGCGCTATCTGTAATGTTTGGAGTGTATAGGTGTGCATTGAAGGCACAGTGTCCCGTACCATTATTGGTTTTGGGCCTGTTGGTATTGTAGATGACCCCCTTCAGGCCAGTTGCCCAGTGAACCGCTATGACCCTTTATCCACTGTAGCGTGTATCTGTTATCTCAGCACACTGTTTCCAGAGCCAGGTGGCAGTAGCATATCAGGGCAGAGCTGATGTACTTGCTTTTGAGAGCCAGAAGGACGGCCATGCTGTCGTTAGAGAATGCGTATATTGAAGTATTTCGCATCTATCTTTAGTACAGCTTGCGCTACTTGTAGAATGCCTACACTTTCGTCAACCCAATTTCGTCTGAATGGATTTGTTAGTTCGGAACTTCGGTGTTATAAGTCAGATAAAAAGTCCAGTCCATGAAATATGAGTCAATGTCTTTTAATCTAATAATTAAGTATTTAACTTGTAAAATGAAAAGGGTAGATTTATAGATGGCAATTGACGCATTGCAGGGCTCTGTGATTGCTTCTAATTATCACTGTCTTATCGTAGACATATACTGGTATTCTAAGAAGGCTCTTCCACTCAATCATTCCTTCCAGCTGTCAAACGGCTTGCCTCAAGGGATCCTCGAATTAGGTATTGTTAAAATTTTCCTAAAATCCTATAAAGATCGTTTCAAACCCCCCGGTTTATACCAATGAGAAATACACTCTTCTTGCGTACATTTGTCATAGATTTACAACAACGCCGTTCCCGTGCCTCGGAGAGCACGGTAAGCCGTCGGTCTCGGTTCCACTAATGCCAACCCTATGGCCAGCGTGGCTAGTGTAAGCCAAATTCTCCAGATACACTCATATGTTTTGTCTGTTCCAACAGTTTCTGGCAATATTGAATACTGCGTTCGCGTATTCTAAATATCTATTTGACGGAATTACGTCACACTCCAGCACTTTCGACAATCATAAATCTCTCTCATTTATATTATGTGTCACGAAAATTATTTTGGAACGAAATTTCATTTGAATGAGTTTAACCATTTGTTTGGGCGAAGAAAGAGCCAGCCCTCTTGTCACCGGAGGGGACGACAAGACGCTTATGTCTTTTAAAAACTTATTTGCGCTTGGACTCCATGGGCCCAGAGTTTCTACAACAAACGGCACAAATATGTAATATTTTAATATACTTACATACTTGCACCGCTTGCTGGACTCCGCATTTTCCGCCGCGGCTCCCGCTTTATGCGCTGTCCCTCTGAGATGCGGCGCGGCGAGGGTGTCGACGCACGTGGCGTCCCACACATGTTAAAGTAACAGTATGTCTAGATTTCGTTAATGTATATAAATAAAAATAATTGTCACCTTTTCATCCATAGGTAATTTTCATCATAGGTAATACATGCCATTGTATGGGCTCGTCCTATAAATGTACGTTCTCGTAAGTTACCCCTTAACAGAGGCTGGTGATTTACGATGGTAGACGATTTATTGCAACACTTTATGACCTGAGAATTGAAACAATGTATTTAACTTCATTTACAAACCTATTTTATGTGTTGATTCGCCATTTTTGTTTACGGCTCCTTTAGTTAGCAGGTTATTTTTAAGCCGGCAGTCTCGCTATGTTAGCGATTTCGGTCGGTTGTCATAAAAAAATGTTGCCACTTACAAAATCAAAAAGCTGATTTGGTCAATATTAGTTCCAAAGGACGGTAATATTTTAATATGAAATCTTATGTCATTAAAAACTTTGGCAGCTCCATATTAACTCATTTAATGTCCAAATGCGCTATGTCGACAAACTTACTATTTGGCGATTTATATTATATCGTTGGACAATTATTTAATCCTTTGCAACACTAAAATCAAATGCCAAAATATCAGCGGGCTGCTGTCAAACGGTAAATCTGTATCAATAATATTCGATAACTTTGCGGGCTGTCAAATTTCGTCGCTAAACAATTTACGAAAATCGCTAACTTGACAGATAAATTCGATACGATTCCGCCATTCTTATGACTAGTATTAACTCACTATACATCCAGACGGACGAAGACTGCTGACGTCGTCACTGGCGGCGGCGCAACGCAAAATAAACTGAATAGACATAGACGTAATCCATGCCCGCTCTATCATATATTTGACATCGTTACTATAGGCCCATCATGACAAGTGGAAAACTCGTCGATCTCTCTAGCGTACCAAACTATAAAAATCTCACAAATAAATTATTACAACGATTTGTTATCAATTATTTTTTGTGTTTGAAGAAGTAGGTCATTTACCTACAACTTCATGAGAAACTTACCACGAGGTGGTCGCGAGGTCACAAAAAAACCTCTCACGATACACAAAAGCTTCTCATCAAAGTTTGGTATAGTGTATGTCAAAATGTTACGCCTGAAGACGCGTCGGGTGCAGTTGCCTATAATTAAAACACACTACCTACTTAACTGAACAATTCCTTTCCATCAATCAATATACATCAATTATGCAACGTAAAAGGTTTAAATAAAACAGAGGTTAAAGATGGGATCCTTACTAATATTATAAATGTTAAAGAATCTTGGTCTGTGTGTATGTATGTTTGTCCCGCCTCACGCCTATTACTAAATCGATTTTGATGTAATTTGGCAGATATATCTCAAAGAATGATTTTTTATTTAATATTTATTTATTTAAAAAACTTTATTGTTTTAATAACAAAAGGCGTATGTAATGCCTGGCCTTCTCTTAACATTAACCTTCGGAACATTGAAATAATTGAGTTAATTAATTTTGACATTGTGTCTTTTGACATTACATAAATAATACAATACATACATACATAAACAGAAAACGAACACTTATCTTACAACTAACAAACAACAATAAAATATATATTGTGAATATTTATTGCATCTTTAAAAAGTGTGAATCTCATCATCTCATCGTTCATTCCACAATGTTTGAAGACCAAAGTTCAGTGCGTCCTCCCCGTAATATCGTACGAAGCAGACACGTGGTCACTGACAGTGGTTCTGGTCTACAAATTAAAGATCACTCAACACTGAAGTGGCAGTGGGCCAAACACATCTGCCGCAGAACCGACATTCGATATACAAACGCCTGATACACGAATGACCTATGGGGGTTGGATGAGGGTTGCAAAAGACTGCGGGAAGTGGCGAGCCTTCGGGGAGGCCTATATCCAGCAGTAGAGAGACACAGACTAATGATCATGACAATGATAATCTCATGGAACCCTAAGACGCTCATATGATATATGCATCGCTACTAGTGAAGGTCTAGAGTTCTACGACTCTGTGTTCTAGGGCCTGTAATGTTGATAAATTATGTACCTAGATCTTTAGCAATGGAGGTCTAGGACTATGTGTACTAGGGGCTGTAATGTTGATAAATGATGTACCTAGATCTTTAGCAATGGAGGTCTAGGACTATGTGTACTAGGGGCTGTAATGTTGATAAATGATGTACCTAGATCTTTAGCAATGGAGGTCTAGGTCTCTGTGTTCTAGGGGCTGTAATGTTGATGATTGATGTACCTAGATCTTTAGCAATAGAGGTCTAGGACTCTGTGTACTAGGGGCTGTAATATTGATGATTGATGTACCTATATCTCCAGCATGAACATGATATTGTTACCTAACTAGATCATAAGAAAGCTAAACAATAATTAACAATGTAGGTACTTTAAAAGAAATCTGTCGCCTAATTGCTCTAAACAAAGTAACACAAAGGCGTAGAATTAGTAACTCATCCATGTTACGAAAAGCCATTAAAAGCGTGCAATAATTAGCGACAGGCTTTTATTTTTTGTTAGTAGATCTGTCTGACTGATTGAAGTTTCCACTATATCTTCTTGACATACTGACACGTCTCATCCATGAACTCGATATACAGCGTGCTACAAAACTTAAATATTTAAACATTTTAATTATAATTTTGAATTAGAAATAAGTATCATGACGACCGTATCCCGTGCGTTCAGATAACACGTTTTTTTACATTGAGCCAACATTTACTATAGGCACATCTGTCAAGTGGCAAGCTCGTCGATATCTCTAGCGTACCAAACTCAATAAAAGTCACAAATAAATTTAATTAATATATTTTTATTCCATCTACGGCCTTAACTACGGAAGCAGTAACTTTCAATATTTTTTTTATATTTGAATCAACAAACAGCATTGTAGAGATTTTTGTCTATTATATGCCTATTTACAGCAGCTATAATTGTAAGTATAGTTTTATGTGGAATTATTATTGTGTATGTAAATCACGTGGGTTTTTTTTCTTTAAAATGTAATTTTATGTTTGTATTGTAACGTACTGCTCTACATTTAAGTAGGGTTGTGTAGTTTCATGGCGTTCTACCTGGTAGAATGCTGTGAAATTATGTAGTCTAATATTAAAATATACTTATTGTATATTTGACATATAAAAGTGTAAAATATTTTTTTTTTGTCCTATGCCTAATTACAGAAATAAACGAATTGAATTGAATTGAATTTATCAGTTAACAATGCTATACAATATATAATGCAAAACCCACCACGTTAACCACATATTTATATTTGCATGATCTTTACAGCTAAGTAAACATAATAATAAACATAAGCTAATAAATGCTATTTGGCCCTCCACAACTGAAGATACGGCAAATTTAGTCTACACTCGTCATGCCGCGCTGGCCAGACGGGTCTCATGTATTTTTTTAATGACACTATTATTGTAAGCCTTACCCAAGACTACTACTACTACTTACTACTACTACTTAACGCGATATCTTTCCACCTTCATCCAACCACCACCACTTTCGTCACAATTAAATAGATATTTTTAATTTACAACATAAAATTGACAAACAAAATAATTAAGCTGAAACTTTAAAAACATCTTGTACATGCAACATTCTTTCACAGATTAATATCGGGCAAATTTGTATTATCTGAGGCAAATCGAAGCGCCTCGAGTTACGTGCAGGCGCAGGGTACAACAAAAACAGAAGCACTTTCAAATGGTCGCTCGTCAAATGACTTGCCATTTCTACGCTCGAATTGCAGACAGGCATATCTCAATCAATAAATTATCTAAGTTTATTTTTTATTATAAAATAGTGGTTTTGGATATACCTAATAATAGCTACGCAAAAAAAAAAAAAAAATTCATAATTATGACAGGTGTCAAGTTGGTTTTGACAATTATTAATATTAGGATTATTTGTTAAAAGTTATGTTATTATTTTATTTAAAACATTTATTTAAAAAATGGACGAAGTATTATTCATTTAAAAGCTATGGATGTCTTAATAGTTTATTTCAATAGCACCAAAAACAATTTATTATCTATTACTAACATAAAGATATTTATGTGCCTCAATAATCTGGTCTTATGTTTAAAGCAGCAGTGCTCAAACCCAGGTGCACATGTTGGTACAATGTCGGTCGAAATTCAACAAGCACCAAAAAATAATTTGGATTATAGTTTTTCTTTTTTAAAATTACTACAATGGGTCTCAACAAAGTATATCGCATAGCAAACTGTCATCATAAGAGCTAGCTAGAACACGACGTTACTTTGACATTTGACAAATGATACGTATTGACATTTCAATACTGAAATTGATTTTTTGACCTTAATGCATTTCGAATGTAACGACATTTCAACGAAATGTGTAGGGAATTATATTCCATGACCGTACGTAAAAAAGTGTATTTCTCATTGGTACACGCCGCGGGTTTCAAATGACCTTTATACGATTTAAGAAATAATTGTTCCAATAAGTCCCGAAGGTGTGGCTGTTAGAAAATGTCTATAAAAACTTTATACATTAACTTTTTAATAAATTAAATATATATAAATATAATAATATTGTAGAAACTTGGCAGGTCTCTGGTGTGGGATGCGACATGTGTGTGTCCCGTCTTACATCCAGGCAACCTCGTCCAGCGCGGGGAGTGCGGCGGTTTCTGCAGAGAACTTCAAGCAGCGCAAATAGGCCAACCTTGATACAGGTTACGAGTTTGCGGCGTTTGGGGTCGAGACGGTGGGACCATGGAGACCCTCAGCCAAGCGTCTGGCCAAGGAGTTGTCCAAACGGCTGACGAAGAAATCTAGGGATAGGAAGGCTGGGAATTATTTCTGCCAACGTATTAGCCTCGCTATACTCGTATAGTGGGGAAGTGTTGCCGGTCTTCTTGGGACTATCTCTGATGGGACGTTTCTTGAGGATATTTTATATTTATAATATGTGAATCCGCTTATTTATAAGCGTGGTTTCTGACCACCCCGAAAGGGATACGGTCGTGATGATACTTTTACTTTTCTATATTTTTTTTTTTTTTAGGTAGTTCGGTTTTTTTTATGTTATCAATTGGTAATAAAATTCTATGTTGATATTTGTAATAACTCAGATAGATCAGTCTACATTATCAGCGTCGATTAGTAAAATATAACTTGCACTCCTTTGCACGTTTTTTCCATAGAAACACAATTATACGGGTCCATTGTGGTATTAGAAATTGTGGTAATAAAAATTATTATTTAAAAAAAAAAAAAAATTTGAAAGCATTGATTTTTTTTAGTATCAAAAGTAAAGAATCATCACGACGGTTTTCCTTTCGGGGTGGTCAGAAACCACGCTTATAAATAAGCGGAATCGCATTTAAATATAAATTTCTGAACGCACACATAAATATTTGACAACCAACATTGTTTGACAGGTACTAACTCGACGAACATAGACTTTTCTGTAGACCTATATAAGATACACAATTCCAACATACATTATTTTGTTATAGCTCAAAGGGTTTATTATTATTATTATTGATTAATAGGCTCGCAGCGCATTGCTGATATGCCTATATCAAGCACTGGTGTAAAGTTTATTAAATTGTCAGTTATCACCATAGTCTATTTCGATTGTCACTAGCCACTTGTCCAGTTTGTTTTTAAAAGTGTTTACAGTTGAGGACTTTAATATGTCTTCTGGTATTGTGTTCCACATATTTACAACTCTGTGAAGTGATATCCTATATTTGTATTTAGGTTTAGGCAGCTTTCAGCTCCCAGACGGCTTATCTTTTCCGACACCTTCAACAAATGTCGTTAATGTATACAAAAACATAGTATATACTAAAAACCCATCCTCTAGAACCAATCTATCTATTGGTGGAAACAGCATGAAACTCTGTGCAGTATAGCTTTTAAGTTTATCGCGAACAGACGCGGCGGAAGACTTTGTTTTAAAATATGTAGTGTAAATGACAATATGTATGACGTATCTTATATATAAATATATTGTATATTATATAAGTATAGAATATATTATTATTTGTTTATGTATTTTATTGTTGTACGATATATATTTATTGTTTATTTAGTTGATAAGTATTTTAGTTAGTAATTTTAAATCATAGTTTCTAAATATACTTATACACATGCACCCACACTCTCCTCACTCTCCTAAAGGTTAGCTGTTAATGCTGTAATGCCTAGACATGTATAGACGCCTATGTACATTGTATTTTTTTAATTTTTTTATGCAATAAAGAATTTATCTATCTATCTATCTATCTAGTATAGTCGGAATTTATATCTCATAATATAGTATTCTATTACCAGCTAATTAAAATATATATATTTTTTTAAAAAAGGAAGGTTCCTGTATATATTTATTTATATGTCAAACAACTAGTACCTTAATAAAGGTGATATTCTGGAGATATATGAAGTCCGATAGATCATAGGTTTAGTCAGGCCGACGACGAACTCCTCAATAGTGGAATCATCAGATCTCGAACTATGGTCATAAAATGAAGAACTATCTTTCTACCCTATTACCACATATAATTATCTAATCCAAAACCTTTTAGATGTAAACTTGTGTTGACTTCTGAGAACCCACCAATTACATTGTTGCCAAGTATTTACACTCTCTTCTACAATTTTCACGCTTATTACTTTAACAAAGGGTTGATAATTGTGTGAGGATATTTTTTGGATCGTGGGATCGGTGGATTAGTTTCTAATCATGACTTAATTACCTGTTAACATGACTTATATAAGGTTGGGGCCATTTTTTTTTATTTTTATAAAAGTAAAGTATCATCACGACTGTTTCCCTTCCGGGGTGATCAAAAACTACGCTTATAAATAAGCGTATTCACATTTAGCCAACTTTACTATAAGCCAATCATGACAAGTGGCAAGCTCGTCGATGTCTGCAGCGTAATCGAGAAATATCACAAATAAATTAAATATTAATTAAATGTATTTATTTACATTAATAAATATTTTGAGTCCTGACCAGGAATCGAACCCGGTACCTCCGAGTCTAAATCCACGGATGTAACCGCTAGACCACGGAGGCAGTTTTTTTATACTAGCACAAATTGTGTCCACGAGGTCCATGAATGTTAGCAACTGGAGTCAGACACTCGTGACTGACATCAGTCCCTAACACTATGCCGGCTTGACTGGACATGACGGCAATTCGAGCATGATCCCGAAATGTGTGGATACACTTTACTGGGTTTATCGGTGGATACTTCCCCGCCCCAGCAGACTGGGCAAATTAGCACCATCAGCCCGCTATATACCTATTTGTTGTTCTCGTTGAAAGTATGTGCCATTTGCAATGATATCAAATCTCAATTTTTACTTTGAAAGAGAACTAATATTGTAAGCTTGCCATGGTGATATTTTTTATTTATCTATTTAAAAACTTTTTGCACTATGTACAAATAATGCCGCTATACACTCGGTCAACCTTAGGGACATTACCAACATTGTATGTGGAAGATAGGTAAAAGTATCATCATGACCGTTTCCCTTCCGGGGTAGTCAGAAACCACGCTTATAAATAAGCGGATTCACATTTAGCCAACATTACTATAGGACAATCATGACAAGTGGCAAGCTCGTCGATGTCTCCAGCGTACCAAACTCGAGAAATATTACAAATAAATTAAATACCTATTAATTGAATATATTTATTTACATTAATAAAAATTTTTGTGTCCCGACCAGGAATCGAACCCGGTCCCACCGAGTCTACTAAATCCACGGATGTAACCGCTAGACCACGGAGGCAGCTTACGTAGGTAGGTGCAAATATTATACAGGAAAATAGATAATTAAAATTCTACTAAATCTAATACTAATATAAAACATAAATATATATAATAATACTAAATTCAAATAAATAATAATACATACATACATAAATATACAATATTACTTACAGTTGTTAGGAACTATTCAAGAAGTGTCTGGACCATTCTTTTAAATAGTATTCTGTTGGGCGCTTGTCGGATATCTAAGGGCAGATTGTTCCACAGGTTTGCGGCAACAACTGCAAATGAGTCGGACATAAAACTAGAGTGGTGATATTTATATTTATTTTATTTATTTATTATATAAAAACAACACCGCTTGAAACAAGAATTACTAAATGTAATTTAATTCGATTATTCAATTATTAAATAGTATTTTAAATTTGAGACTGGGCATGACGGCAATTCGAGCTTAATCGTGTGGATGGACTTTACAGCAAATTACCACCAACAATCCGTCTTAATAATAAAAAAATACAATTAAATAGGAAACTTTATAAGTCTTATCATTTAATAGATTCACCGTGCGGGTACCGGGTCTATCGTGTGTGGACAATGTTGTCTCTTACGACCAACTATAGTCTGTATATAACAAGGTCACATGTAATATATATATATATATATTTTATAAATACAATAAAAGATTATATAAGAGTATTTTTTTAAAAGTTATTAAACTTAAAAATGCAAAAGTTTCGTTTTTTTTTTGACATTTGAGATAGCGTCATAATTTGAGCATCACAGTATGACAGGTTCTATGTTGTCTGATGGTGTAATAATAGGTTCTATGTTGTGGCTATTTGTTGGCCACTGAAAGACAGTTTGACAGACCCACAACTTATAATTACATATTTATAGGCATCCGAATGTTGTCTAATAAAGCTGAGGCCACATTATCTATAAAACTAAACATTCAAATATATATATATATATTTTTTACTGTACATCCTTCTACACCAACAATCTGTGGGCCTACTTTACACAATGGCAATATAAAGCCTTACGTGTGCAGTACAAAATGCATTTAGCATTGTGCACGACGTATTTAGTATTGTATAAAATAATTTGTATATAGTATTTAATAGATATTTCAATAGTTACTAATTAGCATTTTATAGGTAAAGATGTTCATATCCGTTATTTGTAGATATCGTCTTAATTTAAATAGTATTTTTTGATAGAAGTTTATAGTTTCTTTAAAGCGCTCAAACGTACATAGTATTACAATATATTGAATTCGGTACTTATGTATAAATTATAGTTAATAGTTACAAGGATCAAGAGAGTTTAACACTAATTAATCTTAAAATGTAATCTTAATATTTTAGTATAAATGTACATAGTTATTTAGAATAGTAAATAGAACTATTGTAATTTATAAATAAAGATTGACTTCAGCGGCTTATTATTATTACCATTGGTAGAGCTTGGTTAGCCGATACTCGTCGCTGATTGGTCGAGCTCGTGCGGGCTACGCCAACCTAGCAGCTACGAGTATCGGGGCGTACAAAAATAGGACATTTTCTGTCGAATAGCACTGCAAACTCATACGCTATAGAAGAAACAACCAAGCCTGCCCTGGAAAATAAGAAGCCTGCAATTAAGAAGCTCACTGCAACATTCATCTGGTCGTTTTACTGAAGATCGTCGCATCCTGCACCCCGGCACTGATAGGTGCATCGGATCGCCGGCTCGGCATGTTGTAATCTCCTCGTTCTCGAGAATTCGCACCTAACTTCGGTTAGTTGCGGTTCCGGTACGACAACTTGGTCCCGCCTTTCGGCGGCTTGTTGGTACCGGTCCGTGTGTCGACTTCGGTCAGCACCGGTTCTCGATTACTGAGGAGGGCACGACTAAGTCGAGCTCGGTCCCGCACAAGCATATTGATGACGCTGCCCTGATACTGTTGTTCACGGAGGCATGAGTAGATTTTATGCCACGCAGCGCAAGACTGTCTCTGCTCGGCGGTACGGGCAGCGCCAACAGTATCCTTAGCATAGTCGCTGACAGCCGACTATCACGATCAAATAAAACAATAGCTGAATATGCATTAAAAAGCCATGGAAACAAAAAGGCATGTATGAAGAGGTTGATGAATGTCAAAGAAGCGAATGATGTACGTCGTGACCGTGACAAGTGGCGCTCAATTGGCTCTGCCTACCCTGCAAGGGATTTGGCGTAAAGATATATGTGTATATAAATTGTGACCTAGCGGGTTCGATTCATGGTCGGGACACAAACATACATTTTATTAATATTTAATTAATTTACATTTACTTGTCATGTTTGGCCTGTAGTAAAGTTGGCTAAATGTGAATCCGCTTATTTATAAGCGTTGTTTCTGACCACCCCGAAAGGGAAACGGTCATGATGATACTTTACTTCTTAATTTTTATACATGTGTATGTCTAAGAAATTGTTTTTTTCTAACGTTTGCGGCTAAAGAACGTGAATTCGACTGCTGGTACATCAGTAGTGTATAAGCCTTAGACGAACGATAGTGTGGCCTTAACATAAGTTTTATATTACCTAATAATTGACGGTATAGCGTAAAACGTCTGATAAAATGACACCCGCTATTTATAGAAAAAAAACAGATAATTAGACTTGGTTTAATTGTTGCCAGAGACGTGAATATACAGGACTGTCTAACGCCGTGGCCTTAAGCCTTGGCATCCGCACAATTCAATATTTTTCAAGTCTAAGTAACTTTAATATACAATAAAATAAAAAAGGAGGACTCCTTTTGTAAACCAGCCTATTGTCGGTCGCAAGCCCGATACACCATTCATCTCTTAGTAGACTAGACCCTGAGTAGACACACGATGGACCCGGCACCTTTTTTAGTAAAAAAAATATATGAAGGTTTTTGTTATTTTCACCCATTTAAATTAAATTAGGTACCTATATGAAAATAAAAATATGTCAAAAAGTCCGTAATTTTATTTCCTAGAAAGTTGATAGAACGTGTCTTAAAATAATATTCAGGCTGCGTTCATTTTAAGAAATGTTACCATGAAAATACCACTTTTTTAAGCATAAGTCGTTCGTTTAATGAAAATTCAAAAAACATTTGATGCTAATTTCGTATGTCAGTACCGTGTTGAAAGGAGGGTTATTGATGTTACTTTTTTACTTTTATACAAATACAGTTATCGAGTCATTATTGTCCTTTTTCTCTCTCTTCATTTCTGTCAGAGCTAACTGATAGATGATATTATTTAGTATTGCACCTACCTTATGTACTTACTGCTCTCGTTGTCCCGAAGGTTGGACCGTCATAGAATGTCTAGCGGCATTAGGTCCGCCTTTGTACTTTGTGCAATTAAGTTTAAATAAATAAATAAATAAATCCATCTTGTGTCCTTAGCATTTAAAATCATAATATATATATTTTTTTAATCGAGCCCTTATATAATTAAGGGTGCGATATGTCTTCGTCGGATACTTCACTACTTCGGACACATTGCAACCCATGATGCTGTGCAGTAGAGTTTCTTCGCGCGCAAAGCGCGCGGTGGGCTTTGGGGGTGACCCCGTAAGCCGGCTGGAACTCGGCGGGCGACGGCCCACCGGTGTCTATTTTCTCCCCTGATTGTGCTGGCAGGGGAGGGGACCCGTGAGGGGGGGTCCCTGGTGGCGAGGTTGGTAGTGCCCCCGACCTGGAAGCGGCCGGGGGAGGGGCCGCGAGAAGGGTGCGGCCCCTGTGACGTCTTCTTCAGTTCCCGACCTTAGGGTGGTCGGGAACGCTAGGTCTTCGCCCCCGGCCTGGAAGCGGGCGGGGGAGGGGTCACGAGGCGTAATGTGACCCCTATGATGTCGTCTTCTTCAGTTCCCGACCTTAGGGTGGTCGGGAACGCTAGGTCTTCGCCCCCGGCCTGGAAGCGGGCGGGGGAGGGGTCACGAGGCGTAATGTGACCCCTATGATGTCGTCTTCTTCAATCCCCGACCTCAGGGCGGTCGGGGATACTCTTCGCCCCCGGCCTGGAAGCGGGCGGGGGAGGGACCACGGGGCGTAGTGTGGCCCCTATGAGGTCATCTTCTTCGGCCTCCGACCTGAGGGTGGTCGGAGACGCTCTTCATGGTGTGCTCCCGGTCTGGTTAGCGACCGGGAGTGGGCCTCAGGGATGTGGGCCCTATGTGCTCGTCTTCTTCTTCACCTCGGCGGGGGGGGCCCCAGGGTCTCCCGGGGCAGGCGGTGGCCTTCCGGTGGCCGTGCGTGGAGCGGTGCGATGCCCTGAAGATGGACGTGCCGGCTGCGGTCGGCTCCGTCAAACATCCGTTTGGCGAGCCTGGCCACGAACTGCTCGATGGTTTCCATCTTTAGGTCCTCGTGGATATTGGTGTTGCGCACGAACCACGGTGCGCCTTCTGCCGCGCGCAGACAGAGGTTCTGCTGGGCCTGTATCTTGGTCTTGTTGGTTGCTGAAACCAGGTGGAGCCATGCCGGAGCGGCGTAGGTGAGGCGTGAGCGGATAAAGGTCTTGTATATGTTGACCTTTACCCGGGATGGTAAGGAGGAGTGCAGCAGAGGCCGCAGCTGGGCCCTTGCTGCCTTCGACCTGTTGACGACATGGGTCGCCATAGGGCCCATGCGCAGCATGCGGTCAATGACACATCCCAGGTATGTCACGGTATCCGCCCAGCTCACCCGCTGGCCGCGGAACGTCAGCGGCTCCGGTTGGGCACGGCGGGTGGTGAGGATCGCGGCCGTCTTCACGACGTTCGCCGACATCCTCCACCTGTCCAGCCATGGTGGGAGCAGGTCCAGCAGTTTCTGCATTTTGGCTGCAGCGTTAGCAGCCTTGCCCGCCGAAGTGAAGAAGGCGCTGTCGTCGGCGTACGGCTGTGCATGCTGCTGAACACCGGAACGGATGGCGTACTATCATCAAGACGCAGACAAATTCTTCAGGAGTTCAAGGGCCTATTGCGCAACACTGGACTGCGGTACTGGTGAAAGGTTAGGTTAAGTTTATTTATAAATAGTTAGGAATAATAATAAATATATAATAATAATAGTGTAAAATAATATTTTTTGTTATATATAAAAATATTGGTGATAGTAATATTATATATAAATATGTGAATTTGCAATTAACGTAATTATACAGTATTTTCTTGGGTATATGGGGATTTACCAGTATGGTAAATCCATGAATAACTAGTATTTTTTGTCTTCTTTTTTTTTTAACTAAGAAGCTTCCACAACAGTAATATTAATTGGGGATCAAAAGATCTTCCGATTTCGTCAATAAAACTATCAATAAAAAATATTTTTTAATTTCATTTATTAGACCAAATTGGTTCTGTGTTTTTATACCAACAGATCTCTTTTATTGATCACATAGACATAATTATAAAGACCGACCACACAACAGATTTTTTTTTTGTATTGTTTTATAAACTGAACACGCTAAGTAAAATTTAATTTAATTTTTTATAAATTTTTTAATTTAATTTGAAATTGTGTAAATTTTAGATTTAGTGTAATTGACACCCCACAATACTGGCCTTCCTAGTGTGGGTCTCCAATAGAAAAACATGTACATAGGATATTATTGGAAATAAACGATTATTATTATTATTAAAATCACGCCCACTTGAATAGGAGCAACATACGCCAGCTACTGACGACTGTGTAATTTGGAGACTTTAACTAGATTACGACGCGGTAGTAACGGGTTCGATTCCAGGATATATATAAAATTTACTAGCTGTTAGATTCGGCATACAGTGGTGAGCAAAAATAAACATCTAATTAAGGAAAATTTACTGCTAATTTTTACAGAACGACTAAAACAATTTATTTTATTAGTATGGATTTGTGACATCTTCTCTCATGGTACATCTCCCCATTTACCATCAGGTGGGCCCAAGGTCAAATGTCATGCTAGTATAAAAAAAAAACCACATAGCCATTAGACCACGGAGGAGATAAGGAAACACAACATATTATTTTAATACACCCTGTATATATGTCGATGGTTGATCGGCTTTTCTATTGTAAATTATTTAAGGACAATATAATCAGTGATTATTGGTTAATTATTCTGAAATGACTTCCTTTTACAATGTGGGAGAAGTGTGGGTGGCAATTAGGGGTTTTTTAAAACAATATTGCTTATGGGCTAGTTAAACCAAATCTAATCGGTCTTTATTATCCAGCAAAATCTAATATTATACGGGAAACTAGAGTTAAAATATGTATGTATCATCATCATCATTTGGCCACTGCTGGAAGCTGCCACCCCAAAGGCTTACCATTTCACATGATCTTCCGCCAACCTCATTCAGCCCCGACCAGCCACCTTTTTTAGATCATCCGTCTATCTAGCGGCGGGTCGTCTCACTCTGCGTCTTCCTGTACGTGGTCTCCACTCCAGAACCCGTCTACTCCAACGGACATCGGTTTTGTCTAATTTAATTTAATTAAAAAAAAATATGTACTAAAAAAATTACATATAGGTGAGGCAAAAGGCCTAACACCCGAGAAGGACTGTGAGTAAGGGCAATTTAGGCGCCGACTAATGAGATAGTTAACCATGGCAATTAAGAAACAACCAACATAAGATTCCTTCTCATTCCTCAACCAGATACACTGATTCCTTTACTGTATCTGCGGCTTGCCAGTGGAATAAGCTGCCCTTGGCCATTAGACGTGCACCGTCTGTCAGCGTCTTTAAATGTTTAATCGTTCCTGGAGAAACAGAATAAAACACTATTTAAATAACCGTGTATTTATTTAAGTTATAATGTATATGATGTACTTGTATGTATGATTTATGTATGTTTATGTATGTAGGTATAATGTGTAGTATATTAGAATTAGTTAAGTAACTTATTAACTGTATCATTAATATTTCTTATTTTTTCCATCCTGCCTATCACCTTACTCGATCCCCAAGGTTAGCTGGTAAAGAATGCCTACTGGCATTATAGCTCGCCTCTGTACTATTTTTAAGTGCATTAAAGAATTTAAATAAAATAAATAAATAACAAATCATGTTAGACAGCAGTGGGATGTTGTCAAATGACAATGACAATGTTATTGACACTGAGCAAGTCACATCATACCCTATAGAGTTTCTCAACTCTTTACAATTATCAGGAGTGCCTTCCTATAAGTTGAGTAAAGTAAAAGTAAAGTATCATCACGACCGTTTCCCTTTCGGGGTGGTCAGAAACCACGCTTATAAATAAGCAGATTCACATTTAGCCAACTTTACTATAAGCCAATCATGACAAGTGGCAAGCTCGTCGATGTCTCCAGCGTACCAAACTCGAGAAATATCACAAATAAATTAAATATTAATTAAATGTATTTATTTACATTAATAAATATTATTGTGTCCCGACCAGGAATCGAACCCGGTACCTCCGAGTCTAAATCCACGGACTTAACCGCTAGACCACGGAGGCAGTCTACTAATAATAAGAAATCTAGACGCGCCAGGGCTATAACATACACATCTGGGAAATATTATAAAGGCTATAAACATGACTGGAATGGCAAAAGGAGAAAATGTTTTGATTCCCCGTATTCTAAAAATTCCGACTGATTTCCCATTTCAGTTTGAAATAGAGCAGGTTCCCCTACACGAAGAATTTGCAATTACAATAAAATAAATAAATAAATATTTCCAGACAGGTCACACAGCGCCATCTAATTTCCGTGGTAAGCTACGAGGCTTTTTTTTTTTTTTTTTTTTTTTTGTTACGGATTTTTGTAAATATATACATATTATACATATAAACACCCAGACCGAGATAAATAAAGCACAAAGACAGACGCTTAGAGTTGCAGGTGAATGAAGAAAAATTTTTTTCTTAGGCAACTCTATGTGGCATGCTCACATGTATCAAACCCGCAAAATATTTATGTTTTGGCAAAAGATAGAAAAACTAGAAACGTACTTTTTGTATAAAAATGTACTTTTAATGTATGTATGTGTTTTATTTGCAAAATAATTAGCTCAAAAAATCGTCATAGTAAACAAAATTAACTTACTAGACAGACCTACTGACAGGAACGCTCCCATATTTTGGATAAAAAATGTAAATCATCGCGCATTAATTAGGGTAAGGGGTGACATTAAAGGGTTGGAAATAACACGCCCATAATGTATGACTAAATAAAAATAAAGGATAGGCAAAATATGTAATGTAACGTCATCGTCGCCATATAAGAAAGGTTTGGGGCTGAGAGTATACATGTTTTTGAGACGGAACAGTGATTATCATTATCATCATTACAGCCCCTAGAATACAGCGTCCTAGACCTCCACTGCTGGAGATGAGCCTTCCAGAACTTTCACCTGGAGAATTTGGCCTACACTCGCCACGCTGCTAGCCTGACGGCTTGGCGAGGAAATAATGTCATTTTTTTTATGACAATTTATTAACGATTCCACAAGTTGGTATTAGTGAAACCGGGACCGACGGATTAACGTGCACCGAGGCACAGGAACGATGGTGTTGTAAATTTATGACAAATGTACGTAAGAAAAGTGTATTTCTCATTGGGGGTTTGAACCGACCTTTGTAGGATTTAAGGAACGCGTTCTTACAACTAAGCCACCACCGCACTTAACAGTAAGAGCAGGTAACTTATAGGGTATAACGCCGGTTCAGTTTTGTATATGTTTTATTTTGTAAATCTGATATAGCTGAGGTTTCCTTGCAGATTCCTTTCTCAGTCAGATTAAACATTAACAGGTCACTGGAATTTGCTAAGCTGCTGGTCTTCTGCTAACAGCTTACTTATTGGACTACTTTGCTGCTTAGTCTTCTACTAGCAGGAGTAGAATTATTCAAAACAATTAAAGTAATGACGTTTCATAAATGCCTGTAATAGGTTTACGTGAATAAAGATATTTTGACTTTGACTTTGACGCCGTCACTGCTGGAATACCGCAATCTTAGAACCCTCTGGGGTTGTACGGAGCGATGGCAAGAGACCCGACGGAATGACTGTTGGGCCGTGGAAACTTGGCAGGTCTCTGGTGTGGGATGCGGCGTGTGTAGACGCGCGGGAAGTGCGGCGGTTTCTGCTGAGAAGTTGCGCAAATACGCCAAACTTGGTTCAGGTTACGAATTTGGCTGTTTGGGGTTGAGACGATGGGCCCATGGGGACCCTCAGCCAACCTCCTGTTGTCAAAGCGGCCGACGGAAAGATCTGGAGACCGGAAGGCTGGCAATTATTTCTGCCAACATATTAGTCTCGCTGTACAGAGGAGAAATGTTGCTAGTTTTCTTGGTACTATAACTGATGGGACGTCGATTGAGGTAATTTTTAATTTTTAGTAAGTTTTTTTTTATTAGGTAATTTTTATATTTTGAAAATATTTTTTCGAATGAACCTTTTAGGAATTTTAGGTATAAATATATCATACTCGTATGTATATGAATATAATAATATATCGATTCCTGGTCGGGACACAAGAAAATTTATTAATGTAAACAAATATATTGAACTAATAGTTAATTTATTTGTGATATTTCTCGAGTTTGGTACGCTAGAGACATCGACGAGCTTGCCACTTGTCATTATTGGCCTATAGTAAAGTTGGCTAAATGTGAATCCGCTAAATGTGAAGCGTGGTTTCTGACCACCCCGAAAGGTGTGGTCGTGATGATATCAATTAATGCCTTCTCGATCTTATATTTAATTTATTTGTTTAAATAGTTTTTCTTTTTATTTGGATTACAAACAAGCGGGTGTAAAGTAACACAATGTGAATGACAAAAAAGGAAAGCACAGTGTAAAAAGGTTGGACATAACACTTAAGGGCCTCACTATCGCAGCTGTGACAAATTAATTTTGTTAATCAAACGAGCCCACCGCCATGCATCACGGAGACAGCGGACATTCAGATAACGCTGCTCGACGCACACCAGACCACACGAAAACTGTTTGCTTTAATAATAATAATAAAAAATGCCATACACGCAGCATTAAAACTAAAATTACTGATTATTCCTTCTATATACTTGAATGCTGTTTATTTGTAAAAAGCCAGCCAGAACTTTTTAAAACTCTTGGGGATAGTTGCAATTTAAAAACGCGTTACCCTAGTAGAATAATTATTCCAGCGCATAAAAGTACTCAATATAGCCGAAATTGTTATGCAATGGCAACAAAGATATTTAATAAGCTTCCAGTTACTATAAGGGAGCTGCCACTAAAACTGTTCAAATTAAAAGTCAAACAAATGCTGGTTAATAAATGTTTTTATTCGACAAAAGAATACCTAGACACTAAGCTCGACAAAGTCATGTGACTAAATAAATAATTGTATGTTAAAACTAGCGAAGCATGTGATATAATTACATATAATAATTTACATCCCAGTACCTACCATGTTTCTGACAAATAAATTATTTCATTTCATTTCGTTCCGTTTCATTTCATTTCATTTCTTACCCTTCGTTCTAATAATAATAACTAACTTAAAACGGCAGTCTGTACAAGTTGTACAGATCTATCCCCAACTCCGTAGCTGTGGATGGCGTGGTCTCGAATACACGTCACATACGAGCCGGCGTTCCCCAGGGCTGCCTTTTTCTGTTACTCCTGGTTCACTGACGACATACCGCCGGAGGAGAGGGTCCAGCTAGTGCTGTTTGCTGACGATGCCGCGTACATTACAGACTCTAGGGCCTTGGCCTCCCCTTAGTGTATTTTGTAGAATAGTTTCTAATTTCATAGGTATTTTTAGTTTAGTATTTTTATAATTAGTTTTTAATCTATTTTTTTTAAATATTACAATACAAAAAAATGTATGTGATGTGCGGTGAGCCCCACAGATAACATTACGGTGATATACGGCGCTCCTAAGGAATGGCCCACGGTGTTTGGGAGCCCCTAAAAAACCTGTCAGCGCCGCACACGCACTTTCGCGGTCTTTACTTCAACTGACAGATGGCTGTGTGGAAATTAATATTGAATATTTCCTACATTTTAAATAAATGTAAATGTAAATTAAAAAAAAAATATGTATGCAAAAAGTAATTGTAAAGTATCATCACGATCGTATCCCTTTCGGGGTGGTCAGAAACCACGCTTTTAAAGAAGCTGATTTACATTTAGCCAACTTTACTTTAGGCCCATCATGACAATAGGCAAGCTCGTCGATGTCTCCAGCGTACCAAACTCGGGAAATATCACAAATAAAATTAAATAATATATTATGTAGGAATCGGACCCAGTACCTCCGAGTGTAAATCCACAGACTTAACCACTAGACCACAGAGGCAGTTCTTTTTTTTTTTTTGATCCTACCGTTGACCTCATTTAAGTCGTGGTGAAAGAACGCTTTCCTTATAATCCTAAAAAGCTCGATTCAAACCCCGGCATCTACCAATGATAAATACACTTTTCTTATGTACTTCTAGATTTACAGTTCCCGTATGGGGAGAGAACGTTAAGACAAATACCAACTTGTGGAATCGTTAGTAATATGTCATTAAAGATAGTCAGACTCTTGCCAAGTCGTGTGGCCAACGTGGCGAGTGTAGGCCAAATTGTCCAGAAAATTTTGGAAGCAGTTAGCTCTGACGTCAGACCTTTTTTTTAAAATATTAAGTAACAAAATGTGAACCCGCGCCCATCTGATGGCAAGTTCCTGAATGGGAGCAACTGACGCCAGCCATTATCGTCCGACATCAGTCTCTACCACTATGCCGGCCTATCAAGATGATTTTTTTACATTTTGCTTGAAGGACTCCAGGAATAAGGGAAACACACTGGCTAGGAGAGCATTCCACATTTTCTAAGAGAGTAAACGTAGTGGATATATTTTGGCCTGTGCGTGTGGTCTGGTTGCGGAATAAAGAAGAAGGGATTAGGTTGTGGAGCTCTTTAAAAGACTCACCGTAGTTTAGGTTGTAGAACACGCTCAGGGAGGCCACATCTCCGCGACGCTGCAGGGATACGAGAGTTCCAGATATATTTAGATGCATCGTCCACAATTTATACAGCTCGCCTGTGCAAGACATTGAGAGCATCTGTGAGGGTGAGAACAGTATTCCACATATGATTGGTGCAACTCATCCTTAGGTTGTGATGATTGGTCTTTACAAGCAATAAAATGATTCATCGATTATTATAGATTTATTTCCGGCATCGATTATTGTTCTGAATTAATTATCCGTCAGACAAAACATCGTGTATAGCTCAAGTGGGCGAACGGTATACGCCATCTCTAAATAGACGTGTCTATTAATTTTGATTAATTCTTACATCTCATGTAACTTGAGGATAGACCATTTGTCTTAGGTAACAGTGGTAGGGAGACTGATGGTAGAACCTTGCCGAGTCGACCTATTCTGTCCCTTTCAACGCAACCGTTAAAAGTATCTACCGGACCGACTGAGGTTTGCGAGAAATGACAGAAATTGCCAAGTTTATCTGACGATTTTTATTAACAAAAAAAAAATAACAGTTTGTATATCCAATGGAATTACGGCTACGGAATCATTGATAATGTTGCAGAAGTGTCTTACTTTATCACGAACCCAAATACTTGAGTGGTACAAAGCATCCAGTGAAGGTTGTGAAGTCGTCGAAAACTTGCCTCATCGTCCACATCTGTTAACAACGATAACATAGAAAAAGTTGAGGAAATTGTACTCGAAAATCGACTTGTTGGCATCAGATAAATAGCAGAGAATCTCCTCAGCTGAGAACCTACATTCATCAAATGAAATGACGAGACGTAGATTTACGAAACTGCCCAACAATCTAGCGAATGGCACTCACACAAATGAGCTGAAAAACAATTCATGGATTTTTCACCACACTAATGCGCCGTCTCATTCCAGCACGATTGTGACTGATTTTTTGGCCAAATACGAAACGACAGTCATTGCTCAGCCAACGTATTTGGCTCCGTGTGACTTTTTCTTGTTTTGAAAACTCAAAAATCTGCTTCGGGGAACGCGCCAGGAGAAAGCCATAAAAAGTAATTCGCTTAAGGAACTGAATGAAGGCCATCATAGCCGAAAATTAGAATAGGCGTTGCACGCTTGTTTCGGCTCAAAAGGAGTCACTTTTGAAAGCGTTAATATTGATTTGTATTAAAGTATGTAAAATAATAGTTGTTTTGGACAGTCCGGGTCAAATTTGATAAATACGAATACACATAAAAGTTATTATGGACAACTCAGCTTTTGGTGTCTTAGTAGTCTTTTGGATGTCACTATAGTCATTATGCATACTAATAAATTTGACTATTTCGTATATAGACATGCCTGTTATAGTCATAAGATTTAGACTTTTAAATAGCGGTGTCCAAGAGTCAGTGGAGAAAAGAATGCACTATTATGACAATTTAACGAATGCGGTAAAACAAACAGACTAGGGCCACAGTTATTTATTTTGTGGGTACCAAATAACTTAATACGAAATTCGCAAGATTTAACGCGTAATTTTTCATCGTATAAAAGAACGGTTCTTGACTTAAACAAATTTGGACAGGATTTTGCAATTTGGTGGTTTTACTTCGACGCATTTTTTTTGCCAATTTGATAAATTTGTGGAACAGACCCGCTATAAAGACGAGTCCTTTGGTTTAAATTTATAGGTTGATTTTGAATTTAATTGAAATTGAAAGAATGTTGTCCTTTAACCTAAACGTCGCGGTATGAACCCCAGCATGTAATAATAATAACAAAGCCATTTATTTCTTTATTAAATCACATGTATACGGTATATACAAGAAGGGCGTCTGTCGTTCAGTTCTGACGTCAGGGTACGACGCATCATGCCTTCCTTTGGTCGCTTCCCACATCGTGTGAACTCAGGTATCTGCCATCTGGATAGTAATAAATGTTCCCTCAATGATATATTAACATATCATTGATATGCAAAAAAACCGATCATTCGGAGTCCTGCGTTTACATGAGCCCAGACGCATGTCGGCACGACGTCACATATAGTGGTCAGTGTAATCATAAAACTGCCTCCGTGGTCTAGCAATTAAGTCCGTGGATTTAGACTCGTAGGTACCGGGTTCGATTCCTGGTCGGGACACAAAAATATTTATTCATGTAAATAAATACATTTAATTTATTTGTAATATATCTCGAGTTTGTACGCTGGAGATATCGACGAGCTTGCCACTTGTCATGATTGGCCTACAATAAAGCTTATTTTATAAGCGTAGTTTCTGACTACCCCGAAAGGGTCGTGATGATACTTTACTTTTTCTAAACACATAACCCTTATTTTCGTCGCGAAGTCGGGTTTAAATAGACCTGGTTTTATTTTGAAAGAAGAAAGAAAGAAAGAGAAACATATTTTAACATATATTAGGTCAATGATGTGTTGATTTTAAAGTTTTATTAAGACATCTAAAATATTGACAAGTCTAATTTGTAGGAATAGAGATAATAATTTGTTATGACACCTACTGACCATTAAATTAGTTGGTTGAATGACACAAGATTCATATGCATATTTTATTTTTAATATCAATAGCTTAATATAATTAGCTCTAGCTCGCACAATCAAAAATTTTCTAATTTTACGTCTAGTTGCAGAAAAGCTGAGAAATGTATACGGATATTTCTGACTTGCCTGGTGGGTTACTGCTGTACCAGGTATTGTAATCTCATAGGTTATATATAGGTATAAACTAAATTTAAAAGGTTATTAATTGATCGTTGTGGTGCAGTTCTGTATATGTTTTATTTTGTAAATCTGATATAGCTGAGTTTTCCTTGCAGATTCCTTTTTCAGTCAGATTAAACATTAACAGGTCACTGGAATCTGCTAAGCTGCTGGTCTTCTGCTAACAGCTTACTTATTGGACCACTTTGCTGCTTAGTCTTCTACTAGCAGGAGTAGAATCATTCAAAATAATTAAATTAATGACGTTTCATAAATGCCTGTAATAGTTTAACGTGAGTAAAAGATATGTTTGGAGAAAAAAAAATGCATTCGTGCTATTCGTAACACACATATGACTTCTTGTCGTCTCTATACACATGCTGGAATGCTGTTTATATGTAAAAATCCACCTGGAACCTGGATACATTAAAATAGATCCATTAGTTTAACAGCAAAGTAGAGACATACATAGATGGCTGTGGAGTTGCATTCAATCATTCCATTCAACCAGTGACGTCACATAGCATATATCCTTAACAATCTCTGGGTTCTGATAAAATTTAGTTTTTAAATATTGTTAAAATTGGTCCAGTAGTTTAGATGTAAAGACGTATAAAACGCAGTGGTGGCTCCGTTGTAAGAATTCCTTCCTTAAATCCTACAAAGGTCGGTTCGAAACCCCCCGGCATGTACCAATTTAATTTAATTTAATTTACAACATCACCGTTCCCGTGCCTCGGAGAGCACGTTAAGCCGTCGGTCCCGGTTCCACTAACACCAGCTTGTGGAATAATTTGTCATTAAAAATTGACCTCATATTCTCGCCAAGCTGTCTGGCCAGCGTGGCGAGTGTAGGTCAAATTTTCCCTAGATATATGTTCTGGGAGGCCCATCTCCAGCAGTGGAGGTTTAGGACGCTGTGTTCTTGATGATGATTAAACTTTTTTTTGTTTTCTTTTGTCAAATGTTGACGTCATATGTTCATTATTATTCATCCCTGTGTTTCGAATAAAGATAAGTTTTTGTAAAATCGGTCCAGTAGTTTAGCTGTAAAGTTGGCTTAAACATGAAGTACTCAGTTTTTTTTATTGTTTAGTATTTATTATATAGTATTTGTATGTATGTTTATTATACTTATATAGATATATTACATAGGTCTATATTATTTTTTTAGAATTAAGATAGTAAATAATGTACATTATTCAATCATTTTTATTTTTTATATTTTGTGCACCTACTCCTGTCACTTAAAACTCTCTTATTGTCCTTAAGGTTAACAGGCAGAGAATGTCTAACGACATTATGTTAGCCCTCTGTACTTATGTGCAATAAAGTTTTTAAATAAAAAAAATGTACAAAAATAGTTTTTACAGTTCTAGTCCAATCGTCAATATGCAAATATGAATGAATTGTGATATTATTATTTACAGTGTTGCAGGCTGTCTTTAGTCGCGGGCCCTATAAGGTATTGTTCGCTATTGCAGACGACGTCGCATCCAATAACACAACGACATACTCAACTTGATACTTTTAATAATCTGTTCTACTCTTTATCCAAATGGCTGACGTAAAAATATAATGACAGGCAGGCTGGCAATTATTTCTGCCAAGGTTGCAAACGTATTAGCCTCGCTATACAGAGGGGAACTATTGCCAGTATCCTTGACACTATCTCTGGAAGACATTTTTTTTATTCGAAGGAAAATTATAAATTCCTATTAATTTAAACTACTTAATAATTAAAAATACAACTAAAAACTAAAATAAAATTAAATATAAATATTATAAATAAAAAACTTGCTCCTAATCGCTACCAATGGGCAAAGTGCCAAGCATATTGGCAGCATTGCCACGTTAAATGGCAATGCTGATTCTTTGGCTCAAATATTTCCCAGCCCTCTTGTCTCCCAAAGTGTTAAACTTGAACTGATTGACGGCATGGCAGGCCATTTCATTCATTGCTCACGTGGGAAGGACAGAGGAGACTTAAAAACTTCTCATTTTGAAGTTGTTTAATATTGAATAATAATGTGTATTTTGGAATGAGTAAATAGACAAAGGTTTTATTGTAATAATAGTATATTAGCAAATATATTAGGTCTGGATAAAAGCATTTATGTTCAAATTCATGGAAGACACTGACTCCTGAAACACACACAAATAGTTCAGGAGTCAGAGGATGCTAAAATTTGTATACAAAGCATTGATCAATTTAACTGTTCCAAATGTATATTGTATTATTGTATAGTTTTTTTTTAAACAATAAAGTATATTATTATTATTTATTATTATTATTTTATTCGGCAATAAGACGCTCACCATTCCAAACAACATAGCAAAATAAAAAAACGAAAAGATTTAGTATCAAAACATAAAAGTTGACCTACCCGAATCGATTTAATAAGTACTCTCTCGATGCGCGTTCGATTTCCGAGTGCTTTTGATTTTGTGGCGAATTATTATAATTTGTCCTTTGCACAATGGTGGGCGGAGTGGCTCGGAGTTAGGGCGGGCGGGGGTTCATTCATACGAGACTTGCTATTTCTTACACAATGACAATATTGGCGCATCTTCGCATTAAATATTAATGAGATGGATGCTATAATACCCGTAGACGTATGCAATTCGCAAATGTGTGGTCCAAACGATTTTTAGCGCTAGGTAATTTCTATGCTTACCGAAACATTTTTTTTAAACTATATTTATTATTAAAAAAATAGAACAATGCAATTAAATCTGACAAAGGTTTAGATAATTTTACATCTATTCCACCAGGGATTTACGTTTAATAGTGAGGTTTAAAATGTAAGGTTTATAAAGGTGAGGTTTAAAAAAGTGAGAAAAACTGTTGCATGTTGAAGATGTGGATTGCTCTCCCAGCTAGTGTGCTTCCCCATTTCTATAACCTAGAGTCCTTCAAGCGAAATGGAAAAAAGCATAATGGATAACTGACATCGTTCTTTAGTGGCTGGCGTCACTTGCTTTTATTCTTACTATCAGGTGGGCGCGATGTCAAATGTCGAGCTCAGTATAAAGACATATAAAAAACATGCTGTTTTTTTTATACATACATAAATACACATCTTCTTGCCAAATCCCTTGCGTCATAATTGAGCGCCACTTATCACGATCTCGACATACCTCTTTCGCTTCATCGACACTCATCAACCTCTTCATACATGCTTTTTATTGAAAGAAAGAAATACGTTTATTCATCGCAAAACAGATACAACTTACACAATTAAGATATTAAGATATGCAGCGCAACGCGCCCCGACAGGCACCCAAGTACTCCAGGATATAGCCGTGCATAGGTTATGGGGTGGCACGGACCATGAATTGATAATAAAATATGGAATTGGCCGCCCCCACACTCCACAGCCACATCCCGAGCACCACCAGGCATCCATTAAGACGCGCTGCACTACAATTCACACCGTAATTCCTGCAGCGATGAACGGGCCCTAAGCTCAGCATGTGTCGCGAATTACATAGTTGGATCCGCGACGCTGTTCTTCCGCTAGTACCCAATAAAATAAAATATATATTTTTAAATAAATAATAAATAACAAGTAAATAAGTATATGTAAATATAACCATACGAATACTTATCTACATAAATACAAATATACAAATTGAAATCGTTTATATACAACACACAGTAAAATTTGTACATTTCACCCAAAAATGCATTTAAATTATTTACATATATAAATATAAAATAAGGAAGATAAATAAAAAATACTCAATAAAATACTATATAATAAAGAATAATATTGCACCTTCGGCTATGATGTTTTTTTAGCTCAAACTTATCTTTACCTTTTCTATTGATGACTATACTATACGGATAAGTGATTGCTCTCTAAATGAAACGATAAAACAGGCTCTTGCCACGATTGAGGTTCCAGCTATACTGGAACCCACTGGAATAGTCCGCGATGTACCTGAGGGTATGACGCTGTTTCCCTGGGAGCGGAAAAGGGTGTTAGTGTGGGATGCCACCTGTGTCGACATTTAGGTTTTGTCACACCGCAAAAACAGTCTGGCAAGAGGCGCAAATACGTATCCATAATCAAAGACTACGTGTTTGTGACGTTTGATCTAGAGACTGAGGTTATATTTAATTATGTAGTATATCACTCCACATATATATATATATATATATATATAATTGTCTGCTGTCAAGTTACAGTCAAAGTATCTTTATTGACGTAAACCTATTATAGGCATTTAAAATACGTCATTAAAATTATTTTGAATGTTTCTACTCCTGCGAGTGATAGACAAAGCAGCAAATTTCTAGCTTTATTTTTCTTATACTATAATAATATACTCGTATATGATTAATATATAGTGTAAATTAATAATAAATAATTCTAATGTTGATGAACGTAATGAACTTTTTTACCCAAATCTGGCGCCGGTAAACGCACAAAGGATGGTCCAGGTCATAATGTTCTCAACTTCCCGCCTAAACTAACAGCTCGGAGGTTGTCGGAAGTGATCGCTATTTGTTCCTCGCACTTATTTGGTTTTGTTTCGTACACGACAGGAATTTTAACGCCTGTGAGCTGTAGACGTATATACAGGTATGGTATTAAGCAAAAAAAAAGTTAGTGTATGTTAATTAATTTTAATTAATAATAATAATAATAAAACTCTTTATTGAACACAAAATAAAAAAATGTACAGAGGCGAGCATAATACCATGAAGGTATTCTCTACCAGCTAACCTTTGGCAGAGTGATATATGTATATATATATATATATATATATATATATATATATATATACATATGTATATATATATATATATTTATATATATATATATATATATATATATATATATATATAATGGATGCAGAGTATGAGATTTTAAAGTAAAAGTAAATAGATTATAGAGTTAAATAATTAAACATAAAAATATAAATACTTTATTTAATATTACATAAATTCTGCCTCCGTGGTCTAGCGGTTAAGTCCGTGGATTAAGACTCGGAGGTACCGGGTTCGATTCCTGGTCGGCACACAAAAATATTTATTAATGTAAATAAATACATTTAATTAATATTTAATTTATTTGTGATATTTCTCGAGTTTGGTACGGCTGGAGACATCGACGAGTTTGCCACTTATCATGATTGGCCTATAGTAAAGTTGGCTAAACGTGAATCCGCTTATTTATAAGCGTGGTTTCTGACCACCCGAAAGGGAAACGGTCGTGATGATACTTTACTTTTTTTTAAAGTAAGGCATACAAAGTCATCCCTTATCACATGCATTTGGCATCGTTAGTAAATTGTCATTAAAATTGACGTGAGATCCACGTCAACCCGTCTGGCCAGCGTGGCGATTGTGGGCAATATATATATTCTCCAGATATATGTGTTCTGGAAGGCCCGTCTCCAACACTGGAGGTCTATGACGGTATGTTCTAGAGGCACTAATGATGAATAAAGTAAATATTAATTGACAAGTCAATTATATATATGTCTTTGTCTTTGGACAGTTTTCCTTTTTTGGTGTCGAAAGAACAGTTCGGACAAAGACATGCAAGATTTAACTTATGTTTTGTCTCTTGACTTATATTTTTATGCTTTATTTGCCCTTTTTACAATTTATCTACACAGCCTTTTAAAACGTGTAATTTTGTTGTGCATTTTCTGTTAAAATGACAATATTATACAGCCTTGTGCGTGTTTTTAAGTGCGTCGTCCATCGATTGGCTATCAGATTCTAAAATTAATTACTATAGGTGTTATCAGATACAAACATCAAATTGAAGATATATGTATATATATTTTTATACTTTTCACTTTTTTGGACACGTTTCACGGCGTGGAGATAGATCCATTAAGCGCCTTGTAGTTCAGGGAAAAGTCGATGGCAAGAGAATGCGTGGTAGGTTTCCGATGAGATGAACTGACCAGGTTAAAGCAGCAATGGATCACCCCCTACATGAGTGCTCCAGGAAGGCTGCAGTGGAGACGGCTTCTTAAGCGTGCCACTGACACTGACTAAGAAGAAGAAGAATACTAGCAAGACATATGAGTTTGCGCCCACCTGATGGTAAGTGGCGCGCAAGGTCCATGAATTTTAGCAACTGGAATCAGACACTCTTGACTGACATCAGTCCCCAACACTATGCCGACTTGACCTAGCATGACGGCAATTCAAGCCTGATCCCGAAACGTGTGGATACACTTTACTGGATTTATCGGCACGAACGGTGGATACTTCCCTGCCCCGGCAGATTGGGGACATTACCACCATCAAGACGCCTACCACCTATCTGTTGTTCACGACATATGGTCTCTTAGCATAAGTTGTTTGTTTCTATCAATAGAATAATATATTAGTCTAACGTAAGACCATACAAAGTCGCACGGTATAATAAGCACAATTGCAGGGCCCTAAATTAAAATTATAACTGACGAAATGGTAGAGAGTCTCTGCTCCCTGTAGCCGTATTTACTTAGTCGCAAACGTTATTAGTGGATTTCGAATTACAAAATATTATTCAATTCTCAACTCTATAAGCGCTCGAACTTGACAGCGGCCGTGCTAATATCAACTTTAATAGCGTGATAAAAATATATAGTTAACGGATTCCATTATATAGCGTTTGCGCTTAAGGAACAGAATAGGGCTGCAGGTAAGCTTAACCTCTTGGAGCACAGAAGTGTTAGGACGTCGTGTGGTCCAAGGGATTCTGATCAAAGACGCCAGCATCACATTTTAAACTCATTAACTCTCGCTCAATTTTCTCGCTTATTTATGATCCTAACCGTACAAAAAATAGAGAAGACAAGTGTTCTGACGATGTGTTTTTTTGTAATACAATATAATATAATAATTATAAAACAGAGTGTACAAATTCACAAATAAAATAGTAAATCATGACATTAAAAGAAATTGATAGCGATAGAGCTTACATGTTGAAGAGTCTTGTGACCTTAGCTCTGTCGCCGCCGAGCCGACATACGATCACAAATACCGCCCTAGTGATGTTCCGGTTCACTTATCGATAAACTGTAGCAGTCCAACATCACAGCCCTTACACCTCCATTGTTGGAGGCAGGCCTTTTAAAACATATATCAGGCGAACTTGAACAAACTAGATCGTCTTCTCAACTTATGCATTCGCTATGTGTTTGGCTTGCGTAAGTATGATCATGTATCTTATTTTCGAACTAAGTTGAAATTGCTCAATATCCGCTTTCGCAGATCTGCCCATCTACTTGTCCATTTATATGGTATCCTGAACAATTCTGCACCTTCTTACTTAAAACTCGATTTGAGTTCTAAAACCTCACTCTTCGTGTAATTTGTTGATATGTAGTGTATTTATAAATTAGACTAATATTATTAGATTGTTGCACCCTGCCCATAATCTCTCACCACTAACCAAAGGTTAGTTGTCAGAGAATGACTAACAGGCATTAAACTCGCCTATGTACCTAATTTTAAGTTTTGGTGCAATAATTAAAAAAAAAAAAAACTTGGCCTATACTCGCCACGCTGCCCAGAGTAGTTGGCCCCTCTGATGATAATTTTTAATGACAATTTCCACAAGTTGATATTAATGTTGGAATCAGTACCGACGGCTTATAGTGCTCTGAGGGTACGGGAACGGTGGTGTTTGGAATCGATGAAAAATTTACGTAAGAAAAGTGTGTTTACCAGTTGGGGCTCGTACCGACCTTTTTAGGATTTTTAAGGGATGCGAACAACGGTTCCACCTCTTAATCTAAATACAAAATGCGCCTATAACATATATCCTTATAAGTTGACATAGGACTATTTGCCAGTTCACAGACGATATATCAGAGAGCGCGAGAGAGGATTCCACCACCTGGCTTTGCGAGTTTTTGCTGACTCATCACTAAATCATGTTGAATTATGGAGCTTTTATTTATTTATAATAGGGTAGCCAACAGTGCTAACATCACACACTTATTTGTACTTAACACTAAATCAGAAGTTAGATGTTGCACCTATTATAGGCGACCACCACATTACCACAGTAGCCTTTATTGCCTATAAGAAATAACAAAATTATAAAATGTTCAATAAGTATACAAAAACTAAATATTATTCGAAAAACTAAATCTGAAACAATTTTTAAAAATATATATATAATAAACATACAATTCCTTTTAGAAAAATAAAAAAAAGTAACGAAATTTTTAAATAACTCTCCGATTTTTCTAGCTCTTGGACTATTTGAATTTAAATGGTGCTAAATGGAGAAAAATGGATGTTTATTAATCATAAATATTAGGATTTGTAAAGCACATTTGCAAAGAAAGGGCAAAGTATGAAAACCCAATGCTAGCCCACCTTGATACTTGGCGCCGCATCAGACTAGAAAATTCTCATGAATACATTTGAACATTATTTTAGGATTTCTGACACAAAATAACAGAAATATCCAACAGAAGCACACACAGCATACAATGTGATAAAAGGGGTACCACGTAAAGATACCGAGTAAGGTATTGAACCTACGAGCTGCGCCGGGGCACAGAAAGGTATTGCACCTGCGAGCTGCGCCGGGGCACAGTAAGGTATTGAACCTGCGAGCTGCGCCGGGGCACAGTAAGGTATTGAACTTGCGAGCTGCGCCGGGGCACAGTAAGGTATTGCACCTGCGAGCTGCGCCGGGGCACACTAAGGTATTGAACCTGCGAGCTGCGCCGGGGCACAGTAAGGTATTGAACTTGCGAGCTGCGCCGGGGCACAGTAAGGTATTGAACTTGCGAGCTGCGCCGGGGCACTAATCCAACTGACAGACCAATAATTTAATAGGGTTTGGCATACCTTGCTTCTCTCGTTCTTAATTTAACTGTGCTCAAACACATACCGTAGCCAATTCCACGCGAACTCATAAATTTGGAGAGACTTACATCTGTCGCACTGCATTACAGTGGTAGAGACAACTGTCGGTCGGTAATGGCTGGCGTCAGTTACTCCCATTCTTCGACCACGCGTACCATTTACTATCAGGTGGGAACGATGTCATATGTCGTGCTCAGTATAAGAAAAAAATATAAAACTATCGATATGTTTTATTCCCTAGTGTGGGGCACAAAGGGCGCCCCCGCCCCCGCAGGTCGCGCCCACTCGTGACATAACATCGCAGGATCGCTCAATATATTTTGCAAGTGCCAGCCAGACGTCGGAAACATTTGACCCTAGGCTGGTTGCAAAGTCACGCTGCCCGTGAGCGCGGGTGTTTTTTACGTGACTGTAAAATGTGTTTAATATATATAAATAGGTGGTAGGCGGACTAATGGTGGTTTTTTATACTAGCACTGGAACCATACACTCATGACTGAAGCCAGTCCCTAACACTATGCTGGCTTGATTGGGCATGACGGCAATGCAAGCCTGATCCCGAAACGTGTGGATACACTTTACTGGGTTTATAATAATAATAAATTCTTTATTGTACAAAACCAAAACAAGTGCAGGTACATAGGCGAGCTTAATGCCGTAAATGCATTTTCTACCAACTAACTTTTGTGACTGAGAGCTGTAATAAGCGGGTCCAGAAGGTTACGCAGAAAATAGATAGTTGAAATTATTTATTACTATACAAAACACAAATTATTTTCATACATATAGTACTTATTATATGCAATACAATATATATAGATAACCATCCTAAATAAACAAATAAATATATACCTAAATATAAAATACATATATACTCGTATATATATATATATATATATATAATAAATAAGTTATGGCGACTTATTCTGTTTGTGAAGTAAGTATTTGTATAATTTATCTTTAAATATTTTAAGAGACGGTTCCTGTCTGATAATTAAAGGAAGTCTGTTCCACTGGCGAGCTGCAGATACTGTGAAGGAATCTGAATATCTGCTGGAAGAGTGAGGATTTATCGCCACGAACAGTGGATACTTCCCCGCCCCGGCAGACTGGGCAAATTACCACCATCAGTCCGCCTACCACCTATTTGTTGTTCTTGTTGAAAGTATGTGCCGTGAGCAAATATAATAATAATAAGAAATAAAAACGGTGATATTTAAATAAAAATAACACCGCTTGAAATAAAGACATACTGATAATCGTCCTTTTGTGTAGTATGCATAAGTTAGATAAGGAAAAAAAAATGTCTAATATTTGTTTTAAACACGCGACGTGATTGAAGTATATAGTTATTAAAAATATATAGTTTTCACAACGTTTTGTTATTTCCAAAACCCACAACGACATAACTCTACAGGATACTAGCCACGAGGCTGGCTCACATGCCACTGTACTTTGCTTTGAGGATGCAGTCAAATACATACATAAATCCCGCCCTGGCAGACTGAGCAAATTACCACCTACCATTAAACTTGCTTGCTCGTATCCGGCTATGTTTCTGTATCATTGTATTACCTAATTACATTGCATATGACAAAAATGATAACTTTAACAAATCCAAGTGTTCCCAGAATACGGTTCCTACGGATAATGAATAAACAAATAAAAACTACTAAGCCCAGTCCAAATCGTAGTCAAAGTCAATAAAAATAATAATAAATATTACATAGTTTATAGTCGGAGGCATTAGATATTTTCATCGCGTCCAATTTTAATGTTAGAACAAAAATCATTTATAAACGCCCACGTCTCTTCCATTCAGAAAACATATCGAGTTTCTTTCTTTCGAGAATATTAAATTCATTCAAAAATCCACAACGAATGACCTATACTAGTCAAAATATTGAATTAATAGAACGGCGTAGACGTGTGTTTTGTACGGACATGCCAAATAACAAAAATAAAAAACGGCCTAAGCCAGTCTGCCGTCAATACATTTATGGAACGAGCAAGACGGCATCAACGAAATCATACAGTATTTGGTTGGGTAGGTGTGTGATTGTGATTACGGTGGCTTTTCCGCACTTAGTCTTCATTGGACCATTGTGCGTGACCTTCACTCCCTCAGTAGAGCCATCCGATCTCCTCCAGGAAGGCCAGGAGACCCATTACGTTCCTGCAGACCTCCGGAAGAGTCCTCGCAGTCTGGAGGAACCTCAGTCTAGGCGCAGCCACACTGTCGCACTCCAAGAGCACATGCGCGGCCGTCTCCTCCTCCGCCATGCATCCTCTACACAGTGGGCTATCTGTAATGTTCAGAATATAGAGATGTTTGTTAAAGGCACAGTGTCCCGTCAAGACCCCCACCACTATTCGATGCCTGGCTCTGTCAAGGCCCAGGAGGCGTCGTGTGAGGCGCCTGTCTGGGTTGAGAAGGGCCTCCCTGGACTGTCTGCAGTCTGTGGTCGATGTCCATGGTTAGGTAGGGAGAGGAGAAGAATGGTGAATGGTGAACTTCTTGTTGCGCAATAAAATAATAGAGGAGGCCTCCTTTGTACACCACCCTATTGTCGGTCGCAACCCAAGACACCATCCTTCTATACATTCAAAATTGGCCAATTCAAACGTAATATAAGTAAATGTTATACTATCTAATTTATAATCATATCAAATACATGTATTATTATCTAACACGCTCATACACACACACACACACACACACACACACTAAGTACATTTTAACCTTCTGTATTTATATAATTTGTTATAATAAGTATTTAATAAGTAGTTAATTATTATTATTATTATTTTAATCTTACTCTAATGTTTTTCAATATTATCTATCTTCTTCTTCTTACGGTGCCATCTCCTATCGGAGGTCGGCTATCATTAAGGCGATTTTGATTTTGTTGGCCGCTGTCCGGAACAAGGATCTGGTGCTCATCCCGAACCACTCCCTGAGGTTCTTGAGCCAGGAAGTGCGTCTTCTCCCCGGTCTTCTGGAGCCTTGTATCTTGCCTTGCATGACGAGCTGCAGCAAGCTATACTTTTTATTGCGCATGATGTGTCCCAAATACTCTATATATATTATCTATAATCAAGTCAAACTGGAGTATGTGACGTCATCCGAGCAGCCATTTTCAACTGCAGCGTTTCCGAGCGATAATTGTATCACTAGAAAAATCTAAAGTATTTTTCCAGGAACTCGTAAATAAATAAACACATTTTGAAAAATTGACAATTAGTCTTAACTCATTCGGTAACAATATCGGTGATGCAACTCTAGGTGTAACTTTGCGTGTTTATCAGTTCCGTATTTTGTAAAACAAAATAACGCGTGCCGGATTTTCTCCTTATTTTAATCAAAGGCTAGATACCTGCTCTTGTATACCCTGTTTTTCTGTTTGCTCGGAGACGTGGACCCTACGCGAAAGAGACAAAAAACGAATTAATGCTCTAGAGATGTGGTATTGGCGGAGAATGTTGGGCATATGATGGACGGAGTTCCGAAGCAACAAATTCATATTGGAGGAACTGAGGATCAGACAACGCCTTTCCTCGACTGTATGTAATCACGCATTATCACTTTCTTCGGACACGATGGCAAGAGGATGCATAGGTCTCCGGTAAGATAGACTAACCAGATGAAGGCTGCAATGGATCCTGCCTCTCATTCATTAATTTTGTCTTAGGTTAATAATCACTAACCTATTAGTTTTCATTTATTATTATTTTTCTTTTACTTTTGCTAGTCACAGTTCAATTGCACTATTAAATTAAATACAATTACTATATTTTACTCTTATTTCTGTTTTAATTGTATTGTCTAAATAATATAAAATCTCTTTGGCTTGTGTTCCACTATTGCTACTTTGTTTATATGTTTAATATAATAAGCTGTGATTTTTTTTTTAAATAAATAAATATCCCCTACATGAGTGCATCCGGAAAGCTGCGGAATGGAGTGGCACTCAAATGGCGACTACTACCACTCTGCCAAGAGTGTAGCGACTAAGAAAGAAGATATATGTCTATGTAAACGACCATTAAAAGCGCGGTTAGATGCGGAAATGTGTGGGCGCCAACCACCGTGGCTAAACTATAATGGCGTCCGTTGGCATTACCAACATTGACCGTTATAGCTACAAGTATTAATTGCCGTGGCCATGACCACAATAAGGAAACCCATGTTTTAAAGCTAGTGTGGACGAAGGTGTGTGAAGGTGTTTGCAAGTTCAAGCCCAGTGAATTTTCAAAATGGTGGACATTTATCAAAGTTTATGACATTTATAAGTATGTACAAAAGTATCCGAAACGTTAGCAAGAATGTCATAAGTATGATGACACAAATATCATTATCCAATTCGGGCCCTTTTTGTACTACTTGTACAGTAAAGTATCATCACGACCGTTTCCCTTTCGGGGTGGTCATAAACCACGCTTATAAATAAGCCAGTCCATCCACTAGCCATTTCCAGTCGACGCAGTGAATGGCTTGGTGTACTGGGATCTTTAGGTGGTCAGTCACTTGACTAGACCATCGTTTGGGGCTTCTTCCTCTTGTTCTTTAACCGTCTACTTTTTCGTTACTAAGAGTTTTTCCAGATTGTCGGCACCTCTTCTAGCAATGTGGCCAAAATATTGCAAAATTCAGGTAAAGCAGACGGCAGAAAGTCTCTGTCCCTTGGCAAGTTTGAGCTCTTTAAGCACCGAAACTGTAGTGCGTCGTGAGGTCCACCACATCTCAAACGCATTAATTGTTGGCCTATCTGCCTCTATCACGGACGGTACAAAAACATGGAGATTAAAAAAGTTCTGACAATGTGTTTTTTTTCCTGGATATGTTGTTATCTGTCCATATTTTGCATTGCTGTTTTGGACATTCCAATTCGTCGACGATTCTCAGCTTCGCAACCTCCCTTATTGCTGACAGTAGAGCCGAGGTAAAGTTAATCTTTCACGGTTTCATAGTCATCAAAGTCAGTTGTACATGTACGTATCTATCAGTTTTCAAAAATAAATTTTAAAAACATTTCATTATTTGAAGCAAATGTTGTTGATCCATGTGGCGGGCATGACTGCAAGTGCATTTGAGTACATCGAA
Organism: Tinea semifulvella; assembly: GCA_910589645.1. NCBI lineage: Eukaryota > Metazoa > Arthropoda > Insecta > Lepidoptera > Tineidae > Tinea > Tinea semifulvella. The sequence continues at coordinate 8,233,815 of OU342626.1, forward strand.
TCGACAGAAAACGATCGACGACTCGCCTCACCCTCACGAGCCCACCCTGGAGAGTACAATCCGAGACATATACCGAGGCGTGGCTCTATGGAACACACTTTTTAATATTTCCTTGACAAGCCGTCATAATTTGTTTTCAGCAAAAAATATTGTCACTCCTGCAAGAAAAAAATAAAAAGTTAGTACCATTAAAAGTAACATTATTAAGGTGGTCAGAAACCACGCTTATAAAGAAGCAGATTCATATTTAGCCGACTTTACTATAGACAAGTGGCAAGCTCGTTGATGTCTCTAGCATTTGGCACTCAAGAAATATCACAAATAAATTAAATAATAGTACAATGATTTAAATAATAATAAAAATTAGGGTAATAAAAATATTCACCCATGACTTGATCATGTGGCAGTGTGCCAAGAACACTCGCAGCATTCCCCCGCTGCACAGCGATGCTGATTTGCTGCCCGAAAAAACTGCCAGCCCTCTTGTCACATACAGCGGTAACCAGCCGCTTAGACAGTTCTTCAGCAGTGGAGGTCTAGGACGCTGTGTTCTAGAGGCTGTAATGAAAAACAGCTAAAATACAAATATAGGTAAAATAATAACACTAAAAAGCCGATAACAAGAATTCACAGATGATAAATATTAGATACAACTGCAAAAAAGAAGAAAATTGGTATGAAATGAAAATATAAAATATAGGGAACCCAGTCCATAAAATGAGATCACACTTTGTTATACATACTTTGACACAGTTTTTCTATCGTATTATCGTACGCTAATGTATTTTCCTCTGATATTGTATTATTCTAAGACTGCTTCTGCTGGTGTACGTGACTATTTTATGTTGGTCACCCAATGGTACTCAGAGAATAGTTTATGAAGCGGATAATAATTACATACTCGTTCAATACAAATAAACAAATAGGTGTTTGTATATCAGTGTAGAATGCCGCGAAAGTTTATGAACTATTTGTCATTGTTGGAATTGTTTTTTTAAATTTCTTTAAGAACTATGTCACTGAATGAATGATTAAATCCACTAATTATCACGTAAAGTTAGTTTTATTAAACGGCTGATGCTTGTCTCGTCAGTCATTCAGTGTAGACATGTTTGTACAGTCCTTAGTGTTTTGTATACGTCTCTAACCCTTAGACCCGCCTCCTAAATACTGGGTTAACAAATTCTCCTTCCAATAATTCATCAGTAACCAAATTTGGGTAAAGTTAATACATACGGTCCCTCCCCAAATATTATCATATGTTTATTAAATTATTAAAAGCAGCCAAGTATGAAAGTATATTAATTTACATATTTGTGCTGTGTGTCCAAGCGCAAAAAAGATTTTAAAAGACAAAACCGCGTCTTGTCGTCTCCTCCGATAACAAAAGGGCTGGCTCTTTCTTCACCCAAATAATCAGTATTACAATTCAACAGGGAAATGCAGCCAGCGTTCCTGCCACCATTCCACGCGGATTGGATTTATATCCCTATCCGTAGTATTAATATTTTTTAAATATAAATATTAGACCATGGTAAAAAAACAAAAACTAAACAAAAAATGTGAGGCTAAGAAGTTTGCAGAAAAGCGGATTCACATTTAGCCAACTTTACTATAGGCCAATTATGACAAGTGGCAAGCTTGTCGATGTCTCCAGCGTACCAAACTCGAGAAATATCATAAATAAATTAAATATTAATACAATGTATTTATTTATATTAATAAATATTTTTGTGTCCCGACCAGGAATCGAACCCGGTACCTCCGAGTTTAAATCCACGGACTTAATCGCTAGACCACGGAGGCAGGTTATTATGATGTGATAATATACCACCTTTATACTTTCTTTTCTTTATACTTTTGTGTTTATTTTTTTTTTAATTTGTAAAGCTCAGTAGGTGTCAAGTAAACTTTCATTTTTTCCCGCGCAAAAGTAAATTTGAACAAGGAATTAATTTCCCGTGGGATTTGGTGGCGAAAGTATTATCCTTTTTAAAGTTAACAAGCAAATATGCTAAGCTTGAACACTATGGTATCAGGGGCAAAGAATTATCAATATTTACGTCATATCTATCGGCTAGACAACAAATTATTGATGTCAACAAAACAAGATCACGCAAGCAATGCATACAATATGGGGTCCCATTCTAGGGCCATTATTATTTCTTATCTACGTGAATGACATCAATGCTTGTCTAGATGAGGATATAAAAAACGTAATGTTTGCTGATGACATTTCGCTATTGATAAGCTGTCGAGACAGCCAAACGGAAAAGAGTTAAAGGAACACTTGGTAACATATCAAAATGGTTTGAATGTAATAACTTACTTTTAAATCTTTCCAAAACAAATTTTATGAACTTTGCCCTTGGTACTAGGGACAAAAGCAGCCTCAGTGATCTGATAGTCAAAGAATCATCAATAGATTTTGTTTCAGAACACTTATTTTTGGGAGTTACAGTTGATAGCAAATTAAAGTGGAGAGTCCATATTGATGCTTTGGCGAAGAAACTGAGTGCTGCCTGCTTTGCGATAAAGAAAGTTAGACAGTTTTGTGGTTTGGAGGCGGCTGTAGCTGTGTACCATGCCTACTTTGAAAGTATTGCTCGCTACGGAGTACTAGTGTGGGGTACAGCTGCAGACGCCAAACGAATTTTCATATTACAAAAACGCGTAGTTAGACACATACTTCAAATGAAACCCAGAGACACGTGTAGGGAGGCCTTTATAAAACTAAATATTCTTACCATAAATAGTATCTATGTGTTGGAGTGTTTAATATATATCAAGAAGAACGAAAAAAGTCTTCTCAAATACTCTGACATGCATAGATACAATACACGGTTTAAAGATCATATTAAATGCCCCAAAACTCGTCTAACGAAATCAACCAAAAGTTTTCTATGCAACGGCATCAAACTGTATAATAAATTACCGAAAGAGATAAAAAGTTTAGAATTTATAGAATTTAAAGGTAAAATTAAAGATATTTTGATTAAAAAAAGTTATTACGATTATCGGGATGCACTAGCAGATGACTTTGCATAGAAAACTTTATAGTCGTAGTTATAATTTTTAGATTATAAGTTGACACGGCCCCTTTACAGCCACGAATTTAAGTTTAATTTTAATATTTTATAATATTTAACATTATTGACATTTATTTAATTTCATATTATTACGATTTTAATTTGACTCGGCCACTGTACAGCCACGAAATTAATTAAATTTCATTATAATTAGACATTATATTATTATTATTTTAGATTATAAGTTGACACAGCCTTTATACAGCCACGAAATAATTTAATTTTTTTATTTTTATAATTTGACATTAAATTATAATTATTTAGATTGTAAGTTGACACGGCCTTTATACAGCCACGAAATTAATTTAAATTTATTATAATTATACATTATGTTATAATTATTTAGTTTATAAGTTGACACGGCTATAATGCCTCGAATTTAGGTTAAGCTACAGTACTTGCTTATGGCAGCAATGTCACTTCCTTATTTCGGTCTATCCATAATTTAATTTTATCTTTTTATTTATTATTTTAATAATATTGTAAAAAATTGACAATATCCGAGTGTTACATGTGAACCATATGGAAATAAATATTTTGAATTGAATTGAATTTTGAATTGAATAGTTATTGTTAAAGATTTCACTGTTAAGTGTTGTTAAGTAATATCACGTTTGGATTAAAGTACTGATCTCACAGAAGAAATGATCAGGTTTACGCAGTGGAAGTTGATGCGAGAGGAGTTCCAGCAATATCTTTGCATCACTTACTGAAAGAATTGGGCCTAAGCAGGTCTGCAGGAGATACATTTATGGAAAGAGCTTCCAAGACGGTATTAACGGAATCATACAGTATTTGGTTGGGGAGGAAGAGGATTTTAAAACACAGTAAGGTAATAAGGAGACTAAATCCAGCCTATTGTACTCGTAAGTCGCAAACCCGAAACATCATTCTTCTTATCTCCCACCCATACACGATACACCCGGTACCCGCACGGATAAACCATGCAATTCTTGGTATGTATCCATGAGAATTTTCCAGTCTGATGCGGCGCCAAGGATCGAGGTGGGCTTGCATTTAATTTTCGTAATCCTTTCTTTACAAATTTGGTCAAAATTTATCAGTCCATTTCTGGCTCTTGCAATAGAAATACTTACTGCTTCACGGATAACACCAAAGACTTTGTCATGTCGGCGCGAGTAACAGCCCTTTTCTAGAAGAGTAACGTGTGTCTAACAATTCATGTGATTCTCCAAAATTACATAACTCAAAAAATCTTTGAAAATATTTTCTTGTGCGTGTAACTCTGCTCGCTTCTAGCTTATCGTCGACACTGGAACAATTACTTTGTAAATCTAGTAAATGTTTGACCCGTGTAAAACATGCAGGATTTATTTAATGTAAATGGCTGGGTTCGAATTACGCCAGGTTCGATTCCCGATCCTCTTGAATGGCTCGTCTAGCACTTCGTTTTAGCTTGTTCGCGCTTGCAGGTAACTCGATACCGTCTCTGCAAGAAATGAGTAAATCATTTGACTTAATGTCACGACCGAGGCAATCGATACAACTTTTTGATCATTGTATTTCATGCTTTCGTGGTCTACTGGTTAAGTTATATATAAACCCTTCTCCTTTTTTCCATACCTTCTCCTCTCCCTCTTGCATATGCACTTTTGATTTTGATTGAAATTGATTTTTAAGTTGCAACCAACGCTATTTTGACGTTAGGTCGGCTATGATCGGAGAAACTCGGACTAAAAGTTGTAGTAAATAACAGAATTCACTATTTTGACAATCTAACGTTTGCGACTAATTCAATTCGTTTATTTGTAGGCATAGGACAAAAAGATATGTATTCTGGACTTTTACACGTCAATTTTTACAATATTGATATAAAACGATATAATTTTATAGTACATATTGGTGAATCTGGAGCAGTACATGATAAAAATCATTTGGAAAGAGAAACAATAAAATAACAAAATTATAAATACAGAATAACGCTTAACATTATAGCTGCTGTAGATAGGCATTGTCACACTATAAGCTAAGACAGACACAATTATAAGAATATAAATGTCAATGTCAGTTAAGATAATAGCTGCTGTAGGCATTGTCATATTATAAGCTAGAACAAACAATTATAAAAAAAGGTAACTTAAAATTATAGCTGCTGTATAAAGACATTGTCAGACTAAACTAGACTATAACTAAATACAAATTGTGTAATAAATGAATGTCCCTAATTACTATTAGACTAAGTAACAGAATACGGCTGCTGGGCTCCAAAACATAGGATTCCAACTTTAATTGTGTATTATTTTTTTCATCTATTTAAATTTTATATGCGTAAGCAAAAGCAAACAAACCTATTTGTTGTTCTCGTTAAAAGTATGTGCCATTTGCAATGATGTCAAATGCCAATTTTTACTTTCAAGGAGAACTAATATTGTAAGCTTGCCATGGTAATATTTATATAAAAATACACACCGCTTGAAACAAGACTTACTGAAAAATACTATCAAGCCTGGTTCTTCACATATAAATCAATGACTTAGCACTTAAAATTTCAACTCTTATCTTTTCCGTTTTATATTTCTTTGTCCTTAGAAAATAATAGATAAAAATAATCAATGGAGCGGTAAATCGAAATCATCACAGAGTCCAAGACCTCCACTGCTGGACTGAAGCCAACAAAACCCAGGCATGCGCGCTGATGGCCAAGAAGTCCCTCCCTTCTCTCCGTCCCCCACTATTCAAGGCACCACGTTGGATGGAGCCCAGTTTTGCCATTATCGGGGTAGAAATACGCTCAGACCTTTTTTTTTTTTATTTATTTAGGAAACATACAGATCTTAAATCATAATTACAACAATTCTAAAACTTACACAATCCAGCAAAGTTTCCACTTAAATATTAAACATAGATTTTGCATAAAAAAAAAATAGGGATAAGCTTAAAAACAATACCTACGAGTATATAACAAATACAACTAAAAATACATTTATTCGAAAAAATATTTACAACATATAAAATAAAAATTAAATTAAGGATAGGGATATAAGTCCCGTCCGCGTGGAATGGTGGCAAGAACGCTGGCTGCATTTCCCCGCTGAATTGCAATACTAATTCTCTGGGCGAAGAAAGAGCCAGCCCTCTTGTCACCGGAGGAGACAACAAGACGCGGTGTTATGTCTTTTAAAAACTTTTTTGCGCCTGGACTCCATGGGCCCAGAGTTTCTACAGCAAACGGCACAAATATGTAATCTTTTAATATACTTACAAACTTGCGCCGCTTGCTGGACTCCGCATTTTCCGCCGCGGCTCCCGCTTTATGCGCTGTCCCCCTGAGATGCGACGCGGCAAGGGTGTCAACGCACGTGGCGTCCCACACTAGAGCACGTCCCCGTTCCCAGGGGACCAACGTCATACCATCGGGTCTCTTGCCATCATCTCGGATAACTCCAACAGGCTCTAGAAGAGCTGGAACCTCGATGGTGGCTAGAGCCCTTTTTATAGTATCGTTGAGGGAGCCGTGGCGGGAAAATCTGCCCGCACTTTTGGAACAGGAGAGCCCATGAACTCCAAGACAGTCGACCTCCTTTCCACACGGACATCTATGTAGAATACATAATGGTGCCCCTAACCGTAGACCAACGGCGATACGGAAACTTTCGTCGTCAAGCAGTGTGCCGAGGTTCGCAGAAGGCAGTGCGTGTAACCAGTGGCCGGATTCCTTGACTAAAAAATATACATATATATAGTAAAATAATGGAAAATGAAAAAAAAAATAGTAATCAAAAATAAATAAATTAAAAGTTCTCCAAGCATTCCATTTATGATTCATTTAAATAATTTTATATTAATTTCTTTTTTTAACCTAGCAACACTAACACTGAACAAATCTATATCACCGAAATTTTCATTGTAATTTAGGCATGATCTTAGGAGTTTTTTAAGTATTTTGTTCCAGCAAATCTGATAGCAAATAACAGTTTGGATCTATTCCTTTTCCTACTACAATTCAAGTTTATTTTACTTAATAAATACGGCGAGCTAGTCTTACAATTTATTATCTTATACAAGAAATGGATGTCTGAATGAAAGGGGGTTTGTTGTAACAGACTGAACTACAAAACAGCGCCAAAAAAAGATCAGAATACTGAATAAGGTGAAGCTGTTTTTCCCGTCTTTAATGAGACTGCTGTTGTACAAATCACAGATCAGATCATATGTGGAATACTGTTCTCACCTTTGAAATGGTTCCACCAAACCTTACAGATGCTCTTAATATCCTACAGAGGTGAGCTGTTCAAATTGTGGACGTTGCCACAGCGTCTTCTTCAGGCTATACTTTGATGAATGCTCTGAGTAGCTCTATAAAAATACTTGACAAACTTCTTTGTGCTAAGATCATGCCTAAACTACAATAAAAATGCTCAGTGTTAGTGTTGCTAGGTTACAAAAAGAAATTAACATTAAATTATCTAAATGAATCATAATTGGAATGCTTACTTTTTATTTATTTATTTTTTGATTACTACATTTTTTTATTTTTTATTTTCCATTAATTTACTATATAACATATATTATCTCTAGAGGACATTTTTTATTTATAGTTTAGTTTATTTTTAATTTTATTATTTAGGTAGCTTTTAATTTATATTAAATGTACTACTTTACATATATTATAATAATAATATATATTATTATTATAATATATATTATTATTTTTTGCACAATCTATGTTTAATATTTAAATGGAAACTTTGCTGGATTGTGTAACTTCTAGAATTGTTGTAATTATGTTTTAAGATCTGTATGTTTCCTAAATAAATAAAAATAAAAATAAAATAACCTTATTCCTTCCTAGAGCAACTCAACGTATGGTACCAGTCGGCATATGCACCCACGTACCGCAGTAGTAACTATCCCTGCAAGTAGGTATAAATTTGGGATCCCATACATTTGTCGCACGATAAATATGTGGAATGCTCTTTCAGCCTTATCAGTGAAAACATAGTCACTTTCCTATAACCTGGAGTCCTTCAAGAGAAGTATGAAAATGCAAGTTAGTGTAGTGTTAGGGACTGATGTCCGATGTGCAACAGATGTGTGGTTTATTGTGTGCTTTCGACCAGATATAGCATTATCGAGATTTCACAGTAGATCCCCTGGATATAAACATGAAGTCGTATAACATACGAACGGCACACTTATGATCACGCTTTCGGCTCACGAGCTCTACTGTTGACTTTAATTTTAGGGTTGGGCATTGAATAACAATTTATATACCGCCGGTTGTATTAGATGGTACTGAGCTGCTGGTCGTAAAGTCTTTTAAATATTTGGGCCATATGGTTACAGAAAATCTGAATGACGATATGGACATTGAGAGGGAACGCAGAGCGTTGGTGGTTCGGGGGAACATGCTCGCACGCAGATTTGCACATTGTTCAGACGGTGTTAAAATCACACTTTTTAAAGCGTACTGCACGTCTTTCTACACCAGCAGTCTGTGGGTGAGATACTCTGGTCGAGCCTACAACGCTCTGCGCGTCCAATATAATAATATCTTCAGAATGCTGATGGGGCTGCCTCGACGCAGCAGTGCATCGGGCATTTTTGCGGAGGCTCGTGTGGATCGATTTCCGGCCATCATCCGCAAAAAGGCAGCGTCGATACTGCATAGAGTAAGAGGTAGTGACAACGGCATTCTGAAGATGATATCGTCGCGTTTTGACAACGCTTTTGTTAAGCGCTGGATTGGAGTTATAACTGGGAACGTGTAAATCTGTACAGCGTTTGCGTTACCCAATGTTATGGGGCTGTGACTTAATGTCACACACAATAAACAATAATTTTTATATTTACATTGTTTTAATTTTTGATTAATGTGTATTTCTAAGTTAAATTGTTACTAACATATATGGATCGAATCCGAATTAAATGAATTATTATTATTATTATTATAAAGTCCCTAGAACACAGAGTCCTCCATTGTTGGAGATGGACCTTTCAGAAATTTCTGGATAACTTCGACTACACTTGCCACACTGGCCGGACGGGTTATTGAGGGTCCGATGACAATTTTATTAACGATTCCACAAATTGGTATTAGTGGAACCGAAACCGATGGCTTAACGTGCTATAAATATGTAAAAAGCGTTGTAAATATATGACAAATGTACATAAGAAAAGTGTATTTCTTATTGGCCGGGTTTCGGACCGACCTTTTAGGATTTTAAGGAGCGTTCTTAGAACCAAACCACCACCATTCTCTCTATTTTCACTAAGAGTGACTACAATAAGTGACCCGAACAAATAAATTCCATTTCTATCTAGCGTAAAACCTACCGGATTATTTACATTTGAATGTTTCTCCCGCACAATTTGCGTTTTTTATTTAATTATTTAAAAAAAAATCACAGCTTATTATATTAAACATATAAACAAAGTAGCAATAGTGGAACACTAGCCAAAGAGATTTTATATTATTTAGACAAAACAATTAAAACAGAAATAAGAGCAAAATATAGTAATTAGATTTAAATTAATAGTGCAATTGAACTGTGACGAGCAAAAGTAAAATAATAAATAAGTGAAAACCAATAGGTTAATGATTATTTACCTAAAACAAAATGAATGAATAAGAGGCAGGTTTTTTGGTTACGGCCAGTTGCAAAAAGGCTATCGTTTTTGACATGTTTAACGTATGTCTATGAGGCATTCATTAGATGAAATAAAGTGTCAATCTACAAATCACATGGCGTATATCAAAATATTGATCAGAGATTATTTTAATCATCCTTCCTGCGACCGGCCGTTAGTGTCAGATTGGAATAAGGGTGCGATTTGTTGCCTATCAAGCAGTTTTCACTAGCACTGTGTTGCTACGTTATTAGTTTCTATTGAGTTGGTTCATATGACATATGATAAAGAGAACTTTCTTACGTTTTTTTTATACGGATCATGACATGTGACTCCGCGCCCACCTGATGGTAAGCGGTACGCGAGGTCCAAGAATGGGAGCAACTGACGCCAGCCTCAGATGACCGACATCAGTCGCTACCACTATGCCGGCCTATAAAGATGCTTTTAAAGGATAAAAAAAAGGATTTTAAAGGATAAACATTTATCTGTCAGGAAGTATATTTTAAAATATAAAAACCTTTTTTACAACAATAAATTTGACAGTTAAATAGCTAAAAAAACTTTTGACGTGTAACAAAAACTTGCATTGAAAGCCCAGGCCATTCATATAAGTCCATGGTGGATACATTTCTCTACACACGACAACCACAAATGGATACATTACGTATGTATTAACTAACAGCGCTGATTCTAGGGTTTTTTACTTCATCTTATAAATTTTGATAGCAGATTGGGAGCGCGTTATTTTTCTTTTTTTTTTTAAATTCAGTAGCGTTGAAATTCGCGTCATGCACCGTCTGATAATTATACAATTCATGTTCTGATTATAGTGTTTAAAAACACTATACATACATACATATCTTCACGCCAAATCCCTTGCGGGGTAGGCAGAGACAATTGAGCGCCACTTGTCACGGTCACGACATACCTCTTTCGCTTCTTCGACATTCATCAACCTCTTCATACATGTCCTTTTGTTTCGATGGCTTTTCAACGCACCTTCAGCTATTGTTTTATTTTATTACATAAGGTTCATATTGGCTCATCTCATTTAACAGAACATACTACTCAATCTGTTAAAAATCGTAAATGAATAAATTTAAAAAAAACCGGTTGGTGATAAAGGAATCAATTTTCCAATAATTTAGCTGCTTCCAGAGCTTCTTTAATACTCGGCGAAGGCTCAGGCTCATCCGTCTCACCTTCTTCTTCTCCTGATTCTCCCGTTTCTATTGCGCGTATCAGTAAATTTTTTTCGTCATTACACAGTGTATATAAAAGTCGGCCATTTCGACCCTATAGCCGGTACTGTATGTATATTATGATGTCGAATGATACCACATTATCGTTCTCAGAACATTAAATATGATTTAATAGTGATACAATTTCATATCTCATCTTCGGTCGGCTTTAATAAAGTGTCAACGTATCGCAAATATCATTGCAATGTGCTGGAAGGTACTTCAATGGTTGTAATTGTACTTTGAATATCATTTTACTTCATTTCAATTCATTACAGCCCCTAGAACACAGCGTCCTAGACCTCCACTGCTGGAGATGGGACTTCCAAAACATATATCTGGAGAATTTGGCCCACACTCGCCACACTCTATGACAAATTTATTTATTTATTTAAAAAAACTTTATTGCACAAAGTACAAAGGCGGACTAAATGCCCGAAGACATTCTCTGACAGCCAAACCTTGGGGACAAATTTGAACAATTATAGGCGCAATTGTAGAAATAATAATAATTATAAAAGTTAATTTAATAGAATATTGATATATACTTACATCATATATCTTCATAATATCAATCTACTAAATACTAATAATACACATTATTATACATAAACATACATATATACTACTTACTAACGCTGTCAGGAGCTATTTAAGAAGTGTGAATACACCAGTTTTTTAAAAGGTGACCTGGTAGTTGCTTGCCGTATGATGACAGGAAGATCACAAATGTACGTAAGAAAAGTGTATTTCTCATTGGTACATGCCGGGTGGGTTTCAACCGACCTTTGTAGGATTTAAGGAACGCGTTCCTTCAACCGAGCCACCACCGCGCCGTTTTACTTACTAGCAATAATTTATTTAATTTATTTGTGATATTTGAATAGGTGTAGGTAGAACTTACATGGAAATTTTAAATGATGTTTGCTAACCAACTTTAAAACGTTATAGATCTTAAATATTACTTCATTCTAAATGAAAAATGATAAGAAAAACCTCGACATGTTTTTTATTTGATGATACCCGACTTAATTCTACACGAAATTCCTAAAATACCCACCAACAGCCCTATAATACTCTTTTTTTTTATTATTATTACGGAATCATACAGTATTTGGTTGGGTAGGGAGAGAAGTAGAATGGGGGATGGTGTGCGTATTATCGCGCAATAAAAAAAAGGCCTCCTTTTCTTAAACCAGCCTATTGTCGGTCGCAAGCCCGATTCATCTCATCTCCTACCCACACACGATGGACCCGGCCCCGCACGGTGAATCCATGGAATGCTTAGAAATTTGTCTTCTCTCTATTTGTTTGTACTTGGTCAAGCTTTACAATGTTTCAATAAATTGTTTTTGTGGCACCTGGGAGTAAACTGACCCCTGTCATTCAGAAATATCTACGACAGGGGTCAGGACATCCAATCTAAATTTAAAGTGTAAAAAACATATTTGTTAAATAGTGTCAATAAACGATTTATATTTATTTATTTAATATAATTTAAGAAATTTGATTAATGTCATATCTTCAGTGGTAGTCGTGTGATGAAGACGAACCGATTGACGTAAGGATCATTAAAATCGGCCAAGGTGTTTGGTCTCCGGTGTGCCACAAAGGAACAAATATACATACATAGACTGATACACATAACACTTCTATGATTCAATTCAATTCGTTTATTTCGCAAGTAGGCATAGGACAAAATGAGATGTATTCAGCACTTTTACATGTAATTTTTTACAATATTGATATCATTCATCATCATTACAGCCCCTAGAACACAGCGTCCTAGACCTCCACTGCTGGAGATGGGCCTTCCAGAACATATATCTGGAGAATTTGGCCTACACTCGCCACGCTGGCCAGACGGCTTGGCGAGGATATGATGAATTTATTATGTCAATTTATTAACGATTCCACAAGTTGGTATCAGTGAAACCGGGACCGACACGGCTAACGAGCTCTCCGAGGCACGGGAACGGTGGTGTTGTAAATCTATAACAAATGTACGTAAGAAAAGTGTATTTCTCATTGGTACATGCCGGGGGGGTTTGAACCGACCTTTATAGGATTTAAGGAACGCGTTCTTACAACCGAGCCACCACCGCGCCTATATTGATATAAAACAATATTATTGTACAGTACATATTGGTGTATCTGGAGCAGTACATGATAACCACCATTTGGGAAGAGAAACAATAAATTATAGCTGCTGTAGATAGGCATTGTCACACTATAAGCTAAGATAGACACAATTATAAAAATATAAATGTCAGTAAAGATAATAGCAGCTGTAAAGAGTCATTGTCATACTATAAGCTAGGACAAACAATTATAAAAAGGTAACTTAAAATTATAGCTGCTGTATAAAGGCATTGCCATACTAAACTAGACTATAACTAAATACAAATTGTGTAATAAATGAATGTCCCTTATTACTATTAGCTGTTTGCGTCGTGCAGTCGGGTACTAATAGCCCGAAATGGATGATTTCAATTGGTTTTTTGACCTGGTGCTTTTGGTTACAATTATTATGTGTTTGTTTAATCTTATTTATTTTTAGAACCGTTTATTTTTTATTGTCCTACTTCAAAAAGTGTGAAATCCAAAAAACCAGTAATTTAAATAATTTGTTGATTTTTAATGGTTATTATCAAATTGGCGGCGACACGCCAACCATTCTTAAAAAACCGTTTAATAATTAAATGAATTCATTCACCGTTTTTATTGATTGAAACGTGCAAACTTATTAGTTTTTTTTTTAATAACGTTAAATAATTAATTTTATTTATATTAGTTTCGTGCCTCACGGTGATACTAATATTATAGGTATATATATATATTTTGTTTTAGCACGACATGTGACCTTGGGCCCACCTGATGGTAAGTGGCGCGCAAGGTCCATGAATGGTAGCAACTGAAGTCAGACACTCATGACTGACTGCAGTCCCTAACACTATGCCGGCTTGACTAGAAGCTTTTTCACACTTCGCTTGAAGGACTCCAAGTTATAGCAAAGTGGAAACACAGATTGGCCTATAGTAAAGTTGGCTAAATGTCAATCCGCTTATTTATGAGCGTGGTTTCTGACCACCCCGAAAGGGAAACGGTTGTGATGATACTTTACTTTACTTTACTGAATTCTTTTTCAAAATATTAGATATTTATTTATTATGATAGGATATGTGAGAGCGAGATGTATGCAGAATCATTAGACCATCTTAATAGCATTCAATAAAAGATTCTATAGACAAAATTAAATGAGTTACAACTGTGTGAAATGAAGAAATTTGTTTAGTAATTTCTGTGCTTTAACAAAGCTGCTCTTCCGCGCATTGTGGAGTGCTAAGGAATTAGAACTACATGCACGATCTCAGTACACCGGTACAGTCAGAGAAAGGAGCGCTGGATCATTTAGGAAAATCAATGCTATAGGAAGTACTTTGAAGTACTCTATAAAATGAAATAATTTATTTGTCAGAAACATGGTAGGTACAAGGATGTAAATTATTATATGTAATTATATCACATACTTCGCTATTTCTAGCATACAAATATTTATTTAGTCACATGGCTTTGTCGAGCTTAGTGTCTAGGTATTCTTTTGTCGAATAAAAACATTTATTAACCAGCATTTGTTTGACTCTTAATTTGAACAGTTTTAGTGGCAGCTCCCTTATAGTAACTCGAAGCTTATTAAATAGATTTGCTGCCATTGCATAACAATTTCGGCTATATTGAGTACTTCTATGCCGTGGAATAATTATTCTACTAGGATAACGCGTTTTAAAATTGCAATTGTCCCCAAGAGTCTTAAAAAGTTCCGGGTGACTTTTTTACAAATAAACAGCATTCAAGTATATAGATAGAAGGAACAATCAGTAATTTTAATTTTATAAATAAAGGACGACAGGAAGTCATAGGAGGCGTGATACAAATAGCACGAATGCATTGTTTTTGTCCAATAAAGATTCTATTTATTTCCACTGCATTGCCCCACAATAATATGCCCTACCTCACAAAACAGTATTGTTGAATTATTTAATAAAACCTCTACGATAATTAATAAGAATCAACATCATCATCAGCCTGTCTCTGCTGGATATAGGCCTCCCCCAAGGCTTGCCACTGCACGCGGTCTTTTGCAACTCTCATCCAACCCCAGCGACCTAACTTAGGTCATCCGTCCATCTGTCTGGGGACGTCCCATCTAGGTGGTCTACAATCTAGAACCGGTTTACCCCATCATCGGTCGTTCACGCCAGATCCCTTGCAGGGTAGGCAGAGACAATTAAGCGCCACTTGACACGATCACGACATACCTCTTTCGCTTTGTTGACGTTCATTAACCTCTTCATACATGCCCTTTTGTTACGAAGGCTTTTTAATGCATCTTCAGTCAGTGTTTTATTTATTTGATCGTGATATGTGAGTCCCGGTCTGCCAGGGCCGCAAGCCTGTCGTGGTGTCCGCCATCGAACCTGATACTCCTTTGTCATCATGGGTCGTTGGTTCCGCGGTAGATGTGTCCACAATTATTACATTATCTGTACAATATATTTTTATAATAATCTGTATGTAATAAGTGTGACTAAAGTTATAAATATAATAATAAGATTTTAACATTGTAAATAATGTTTAACAAAATTTGTGTGCCAGAAATGGCTGAATGTGCAGAACTTACTTACTATTAATATTTATTATTACCATGTTCTATGCAAACAAATAATTGCATTTCATTTCATCTCATTTCTTCTCATTTCGTCTCATTTCGTCTCATTTCATCTCATTTCATCTCATTTCGTCTCATTTCGTCTCATTTCATCTCATTTCATCTCATTTCATCTCGTTTCATCTCATTTCATTTCATTATGTCCGAGATCGGTTGCTGCTGTAGGGGGGCCTGGGACCGAGGCCGAAAAAGTTAAATGTATTATATATTGCGTGTTGTACTTATCAACATAAGGCGCCCGTGAAGGACTAGTAGTGCATTAGACAGGTGGATGATGTTTAGATGGTCCAACGTACTTTTATCTGACGGTGCACTGGCATATTCTTTATCTGTATTCGTAGTTTCGTGGTATCGCCTAGTAGTTCGTGAATGCGACTTGGGTAGTCCGCGAAGTTACGTAAGAATAGTATGGATAATCAAATTAAATTAAATTAAACAAAATAAATAAATTAACGGTAAAGTGCTCGTGTGGATGGCCACTTACGTTGATACCGTCGCCGCGTCGCAACTCACGGGGACGGCGAATAAAACGAAGGCCGCGGCGGAAAATGCGGAGTCCGGCAAGCGGCGGAAGGATGTATATAAAAAAACATCTTTCAAATGAATGATTAATTAAATTAATTCTGTGAATCCCTTTTATTTAACCTCTTAGTTTTATTTAACCTGTTACTTTAACAAACTGGCAAATTGCAAAATGCCAAAAATATAATAAACTTCGAAAAGAATGATATAAATTTATTTCTGTCAACGTATTAGCCTCGCTATACAGAGGGGTAATGTTGCCAGTCTCCTTGGGACTATCTCGGATGGGACGTCTCTAGAGAACATTTTTTATTTATAGTTTAGTTTATTTTCATTTTTATTATTTAGGTAGCTATACTTAAAAAAACTTCGAAATGTCCGTAATTATATATCCTAGTAAGTTGATAGACATCTCAACAGTACACTCAGACTTGAAATTATTTGATTGTGCGAGTGAGAGGGATGCAAAAATGCATTAATTTATTATTTATTAAGGATTTTTTTTTTAGTTTATTAAAATATTTAAGTTGTAAAATATATTAATTTTCTCACGTCTCCCGTTCGAGACTTAACTGCGATAGTTGGAAATCGAGGAGAAGCAGCTCGTGACGACACCGCCTGCCGAAGAATTATATTCTATTCTAACATTCCCATCGACATAATTCTTAGACCAGCCCTTACTGACGATGTGTGAAACGTGTCAAATAATAAGAACAAACGTGCTACAGCGGTGCACTCCCCCACTGTCGAGTTTGGCGTGGATTTCACAAACATTCGTGGTCTACACGCCAACCTCGACGCCGTTCATCATCACCTTGAGACGACGCGCCCGGAAATGTTTTTTCTGACGGAGACAAAGAAGCCCGCGGACACATCTTACCTGCATTACCCTGGATACTCGCTGAAAGACTCCTTTCATATGCCTATATGTCCGCAATGATGTCTGTTGTCGCCGTCTTCGTTTCATGAAGGTCTCCTCCTTTTCGGGTACATGTGGATCTGGGGCATCAGTCTCGGATCTACGTGTGCCTTTATCGATCCCATCGGGGAGACTTCGAGACAACTCAGCTCTTCGACTACCTGAGTCGAGCGACAGATGATGCGCAGGAGCGGTTTCCGACCGCCGAAATGGTGTTTTTGGGGGATTTTAATGCTCACCATGCACAGTGGCTGGGTACCCCTAAAACCGACCATGCGGGCAAAACTGCTCATGACTTTGCTCTGACATACGGTCTGACTCAACTGGTAACCCAGAACACCAGGATTCCAGATGTAGTCGGACATACGCCTTCCTTACTTGACCTACTGCTGACGAGCCATGCTACCGGATACAATGTTTCAGTTTTTGCCCCTCTCGGTGGTTCGGACGATTGTCTGGTAAGTACGACAGTGCCGCGCGCTCCGCCTCCTCCTCGGATGGGCGTCGAGCGTATCGTGTGGCACTACTCGTCAGCAGACTGGGATGGACTGCGTGAGTACTACGCATGGAACATGGAAGCTCCGCTGCTTTAAGGACGATGACCCATCCAGGTCTGCGGCTGCTGTTGCTAATGAGATACTTACATGTGACCTTGCGCGCACCTGATGGTCCATGAAAGTTAGCAACTGAAATCAGACACTTATGACTGACATCAGTCCCTAACGCTATGCCGGCTTGACTGGGCACGACAGCAATTCAAGCCTGATCCCGAAACGTGTGAATACACTTTACTGGGTTTATCGGCACGAACGGTGGATACTTCTCCGCCCCGGCAGACTGGGCAAATTACCACTATCAGTCCGCCTACCACCTATTAATACCTTTATATACGTCTATGGTGTTGTAAGAATTATGTTCAATTCTGCCACCACAATAGCGCACCTAGCAATTACGGCTACCTGTGTTGTCTTTACCTATATTTAATACATCGTACTACATTTCTAACTGAGAATTCCGTAATAGTCGCAAAGTGCAAGTCGAGGAATATAACTGTTAAGTTAAATATAATATAATTATATTAATAAATTATTTATTGTACAAAACCAAAATAATTGAGTACATAGGCGAGCTTAAAGTCTTAATGCATTTTCTACCAACTTAAATTATACATAAATATAAAATACATATATATATATATATATTTAGGTACAGAGTGAGTTATGGCGTTTTATTTTGTTTTTGAAATAAGTACTTGTATACCTTGTCTTTAAATAGTTATATTATATACTAGCACGACATGTGACCTTATGGTAAATGGCGCGCAAGGTTAATGTTAGCAACTGGAATCAGACACTCATGACTAACATCAGTCCCTAACACTATACCGGTTTGAGTGGGCATGACGGCAACTCGAGCCTGATCCCGAAAATCCCCTTCCTAGCCTCGGCAGACTGGGAAAATTACCACCATCAGTCCGCCTACCAACTATTTGTTGTTCTCGTTAAAAGTATGTGCCATTTGCAATGCCAATTTTTACTTTCAAGGAGAACTAATATTGTAAGCTTGACATGGTTATATTTATATAAAAATAACACCGCATGAAACAAGACTTACTTAAAAGTATCACAAATAATAAATAAATTTTGAGTAAGCATCATTTTGATTTGGCTACACCTATGAATAACTCCGAAAACATTGTAGCTGATGTTTACGTCATCGATTCAAATTCAATATGTTTTATTGTCAGAATTATTGCCATGTAAAATTTATAAACATTATATTGAAATACAAAAATTAATACAGGTTACGAATTTGCGCCGTTTGGGGTCGAAACGATGGGCCCATAGAGCTCCCAAGCGTCTGGCCAAGGAGTTGCCTTAACAGCTAACACAAAAGTCTGCAGACATAAAAGCTGGCAATTATTTCTGCCAATAATAATAATACAATTCTTTATTGCACACAAAATATAAAATATAAAAAAAATGTACATAGGCGAGCATAATACCATAAATGTATTCTCTACCAGCTAACCTTTGGGAGAGTGAGAGAAGAATATTATGGGTGCAGAGTAAGAAAAAATAATGCAAAAAGATCAAGGTACGTATATAAGTATACGTAGGTAAGTATATGGTTTAAACATCTAAGATGATAATAAATATGCACTGTGTATAAATAATAAATAAAATACATGCATATTTAAAATAAATAAATAAATAATAATACCTATATGTCAAAGAAAGGAGAGCATTAAGATGCATTTTGTTTTTAAAGAAGGTGAGAAATTAAGAGTTTTTTAAATATATTTAGAGACGGTGCCTGTCGGATAAATAAAGGCAGCCTGTTCCATTGACGGGCTGCAGAAACAGTTAGTGAATTATATCATACAGAGGGGAAGTCTCCCTGGGACTATCCCTGAAGGGTCGTCTCTATTGGACATTTTTGCCGTCTACCATCCGAGATAGTCCCATGGAGACTAGCCCTTTGTATAGCAGAAATAATTGCCAGCCTTCCTACCTCCAGACTTTTCCTTTAGCAGCTTTGACAACTCTTTAGCCAGACGCTTTGCAACGTCTCGACCCCGAACGGCGCAAAGCGTAACCTGTACCAAGGTTACCTTCTTAAATGAATTAATATCTTCTTTCTATTTATTTTAAATTTCGTATAAATGTCGATAAGTCTCAGGTTTTAATGTATGTCATGAGAACCAGCAGTTGAGGTTATAAAACCTTTTGCCGTGACTTCGCTACCGTTGGATAACCTTAGCTGATAACATCTAAAGGTTAGAACACACAGACATTATTTATCTTAAAGCTGATTAAGAAAATGGCTGCTTTTTTTTTTAAAGACGGTGAATCGATAAATCATCAATGATTCGCCCCCTACCTGAAGGGCCAACGCGGGTGGGGGTCGCATGCCCGACTCATCGTGAGGCCTCCTAAGGAGTCCCCAGGGCGCCAATGGACTAAACCCCTATAAACCGTCTCTCTCTCACTGTTGGCCCTGTGTGCCTTTACAGCTATGTCTGGGTCGTAGCTACGGAGTGAAGGCACTCGTTCGCCGCGTTCAAATGGCTGGTCCGGATTGTGCACGGAAATGAAAATCATCACTGCAATACAGTCCTAGACCTCCACTTTTTGAGATGGGCCTTCTAGAAATTTCTGAATAATTTGGCCTACACTCGCCACGCTGGCCAGATGGGTTGTGTATTTAATTAAATTATTTTTATATTTTATTTAAAAAAAAAACTATTTCTCATTGGTACGAGGTTCGAGAGAGGGCGCGGTGGTGGCTCGGTTGTAAGAACGCGTACCTTAAATCCTACAAAGGTCGGTTCAATCAGAAATACACTTTTCTTACGTACATTTGTAATAGATTTACAACACCACCATTTCCGTGCTTCGGAGAGCACGTTAAGCCGTCGGTCCCGGTTCCACTAATGCCAACTTGTGGAATCGTTAATAAATTGTCATAAAAAAATTGATATTATATCCACGCCAAGCCAGTGTGGCAAGTGTAGACCAAATTCTCCCCTCCTCGAAGGCTCATCTCCAGCAGTGGAGGTCTAGGACACTGTGTTCTAGGAGCTGTAATGAACAAAACGAGGTTCGAACTGACCTTTTTGGATGTTAAGAAAAGCGTTCTTACTACCATATCCACCGAATAATTTCAGTTCAGCACTGCCTTCTGGGCAAGAAATTCTGGGTTCCATAATAAAAAAATAACTTTCATTAAAAACTAAAAATAAAATAAAATTAAAAAAAAAAGCCAAAGGGTATCGTAAAAAGTTTAATAACCGCGTAACTGTGTAGTTATAATATTTGTATTAATTTTATATATTTTATTAAATAGTGGCTTTATCAGTCGGAACCCATAAAAACCGAGACAGCCTCGAATCTTTCCAACAACGGGTCCCGACTGTTAAAGTCGCTATATAATAAAATATATATAATTATTTTAATGCTGTAGTTACGCGGTTATCAACTTTTTGACGACGAAACCATTGGCGCTTCTTTTTTGTACCTTTTTTAATGAAATTATTTTTTTACGTAGTCGAGTTTTTTTTATTTTTTTTATTTAGCTTTACTCGTTTGCGGGTTAATATTTATTTATTTAAATAACTTTATTGCACAAGGTACAAAGGCGGACTTAATGCCCGAAGATATTCTCTGAAAGCCAAACCTTAGGGGACCAATTTGAACAATTATTGGTGAACTCATAGAAATAATAATATCTGCAACAAATAAAGTGTGTTAGATGCGTTTCTTACTTGGTAAAATATATAAATTGAAGCTATAAAATTTTATTGACAAATATTTCGCCTCTCTTTGGAGCGGCGTCATCAGTGACAGTGACTGAAGGTCTTTGTCATAAATTTTGAAAAAGTAATTTTATTTCTTTTAGCAATGGTAAAGGCAATGCACTATACAGTTTTGTAATTATTTTTTAGAAAAATATAATCATCAGCTGGCGCATCATGGAAAACATCATCAGTATGTTATGTCCATTGTTGGTTCGATATTAATAAATTTACAAAACAAGTTAGACAAAACCTAATGCATTACATAAAATAGAAATAATAATAATACTATAATTATAACAGGTAATTTAATAGGTTTAATATGTATATATTTGATATTTGATGTAAGTATTTACATCAAATATCTTCATATATATCAATTTACTAAATACTAATAATACACATTATTATACATAAACATACATATATACTACTTACTAACGCTGTCAGGAGCTATTTAAGAAGTACGAGGATGATACGACAGTTCTTTAAAGAACTTCTTAGCGCTTGGCCTCCACGGTCCCATTGTCTCAACACCAAAAGGCACAAACACGTAGTCACTAGCAACAGACTCGTATTTGCGACATTTGGCCTTTTCAGCCGAATCCGCAGCCCTGACAGATGTGACCTGGACATGAGACCGAGCAAAGGTAGCGTCCCACACTAATGCTCGACCGATGGACCACGGCACCAAAGTCAATCCATCGGGTCTTTTACCATCACTGCCAGAGATCCTAGACGGTTCAAGAACAGAAGAGTACAGCAGTAACCAAACCCGGTGGATTACATTATTAACATTTGCTTGAATTTTTTAGTGTGTCACTGGCATTAAGATCGCTCACAGATAGCAAACGAGAGACTGACTCACGGACTTTCCTGACTTTGGTAACTCGAAAAATTATATATTTTATTAAAAAAATATTAATTTGTACTTGACGTTTAGACCACCAACAAGTCTATGACAGACGTAGAAAGAAGATATATTATTATTTACTATAAAGATTATATTTCTCAAAAGTAAACTCAATTCTAAAAATCTTTGAAATATTGTTTTTTTTTTATTTATTATTTATTTATTTTGTAAGTAGGCATAGGACAATAAATATAATGTATTCTGCGCTTTTACATGTCAAAAAAATTATTAATGTAACGAAAAGCTTATTTTCTGGGAAATAGCTTGTATTTGGAGCAGCACATTATAACCCAAATATACATAATTATAATCTTAAAATTATAGCTGCTGTAAATAAGCATTGTCATATTATAAACTAAGACATACACAATTATAAAATAAATACACCAAGGATTATAGCTGCTGTAATGAGGCATTGTCATACTACAAGCTAAGACGAAAACAATTACGAGGATGTAACTAGGATTATAGCTGCTGTAAAGTGGCATTGTCATACTTTAGCTAAAACAAAAACTAAAACAGTTTAAGGTATCACTTAAATTATAGCTGCTGTAAAGAGGCATTGTCATACTATAAACTAAGACATACATACATTTGAAATAAATTAGGACCAAGCACGCTTGTCATTCAAATACTCGCTGATGATATAATAACACTTTAAAATCAGTTTTTCCTTAACATATAATTTAAATAGATTTAGTGGTAGGGTTGTTACCTCATCTGTGCTGTGGATTGTGCGAGCGAGAGGTACATCCTTCAAATTAGTTGTCATTTATTCAGTCTGTTTTGCCAAATCATCATGGACGGATATAGCATTCAACAACACGAGTGAATAATAAAATTGTTTTATCAAAATGTGTGTTCTGTTTGGGCAACGTACCGCGCGCTTCGGCCATCTTCAGCGATGAGGTCCATTTATGGATGAATGTGTACGTAATAAACAAAATTGAAATTTGGGACGATATCAATCCACATGTGATCCAAAAGCATCCAATGCATCCCCAAAAAGTCACTGTTTGGTATGGATTTTGGGCTGGCGGCGTTATCGGTTCATATGTCTTTGAGAACGACATTGGTCAGGCTACAGGTCGATGATAACCAACTTCTTTTGGCCTGAAATGGATGATCTGGACACCAACGACATGTTGTTTCAACAAGACGGCGGCGGAACACAGCATATGCCACATTGAATATTTTGCACTTTTTGCATTTTTGCGAACTGTGATGTGAACTGTGATGTGAACTGTGATGCGAACTGTGATGTGAACTGTGTTGTGAACGGTGATGTGAACTGTGATTTGAACTGTGATCTGAACTGTGATGTGAACTGGCCGCCGACATCGTGCGATTTGACCCCGTTAGACTTTTTCTTGGTCCTTAATAATAATAAAAACGTTAATTTCAAACATAAGTTCATAAAATAACATAAAGCTCATTAGTAGTTAGTAACAATGTATTACTATTTGCCTGGATAATTATTTATTTATTACAACTGATGACTGTCTCCATCCAGTGTTCTTGGATGGGACAGTCAAACCGTGCAGCAATGGTTTTCAGAACACTGCTGTGACTACTTCTCAGGCGCTGCAGCAGTGAGGCCATTTTCTTGCGGCGGATCGCGTAGAAGTCATCTGTCCGCGCCTCCGCGAACATACCCGACGCACTGCAGCGCCTCGGCAGTCCCAGCAGCATTCTGAATGCATTGTTGTATTGCACGCGCAGGACGTTGTAGGCTCGGCGCGTATACGTCACCCACAGACCGCTCGAGTAGAATGATTGGCAGAAGGCCATGAATAGGGTAATCTTGACTGAATAAGTCGCAGGTGTGTGCGAATAAGCCACAAACTACAGCGGTTGTCAAAGCCAACATAACCTACGCCATCACGGACATTTGAGCGTTGTTATTTTCCACACGTAATGGCATCAATAGGTCTTTCAAACAAATAAAATATTATCTCATACAGCGCGGTTAATAAAAGACACTATATATATTTTTCTCAGTGTACGAATAGATAATTATTATTTATCAGTTTCATATCGTTTTCAAGGATAAAATTGCTGATGTGAAACAGGTTGGCCGGGGTAATACAGTGGCAGACAGCGAGGCACCGACTTAGTCATGCGATAAGGACGGACAACGACTTTATGTCCTTACCAAATAGCATGTTAGCTACGAGTATAAAAACAACGTGTATTGTAATATGTTTTTTCTAAAGTCAAAATATAAATATTTATTTTGTAATGCCTTATTTCGGACGACACACATACACTGTTGCAGAAATTTCCTGAGAATTTGACTAAACTCGCCACGCTGGACAAACGGGTTGCCGAGGGTCTGATGTCAATTTTATTTAGTGTCCCCAATCTTGGTCTTGCTTTTTTGACCAAGACCTTTTTTCTAAAATATTGCTAAAAATACCTAGGTATATATTTGTATTATTGTTTATCCGTGGTCTAGCGGTTAAGTCTGTGGATTTAGACTCTGAGGTACCGAGTTCGATTCCTGGTCGGAACACAATAATATTTATTAATTATAATAAATCAATGTGATTATTATTTAATTTATTTGTGATATTTCTCGAGTTTGGTACGCTGGAGACATCGGCGAGCTTGCCACTTGTCATGATTGGCCTATAGTGAAGTTGGCTAAATGTGAATCCGCTTCTTTAAGCGTGGTTTCTGACTACCCACGTGATGTTACGTGTCGTGCACAAAAAACTTAAAACTAATCTACAAGAACGAACTTAATGCCTTAAAGGCATTTTATTACAGCTAACCTTTGGGAGTATGGTATAGGATCGCGGGGTTCATTAAAAAATAATAATATTACATTAAAATAAAGTATAAACGTAGATATATAGATATATAACTAATACCTTTACACACAATAAACAATGATAAAACATATAATGCAGAACAAGTCGGACTGACTATTTTGTTAATTTAAGAAATGAAAGATAAAAAGATATATTTTTTTTTCAATTGTAATTGCGTCGTGAATGTCTTTTAAAATATCTCTAAAACTGATTTTTTTCGAGCTAACAAATTTGTTCGTTTTGATGAATAAAAAACTTCATGTACATATATTAATATACACCGCATGTAACTGTCAAAAGAGAGAGATTATTCGAAAAACAAAACACTAATGTATAGTGAATAAGGCTGCGTTTGAAAATCACAAATTGCGCAAGAGTCGCAACACTCTTGCTCCAATTTTTTTTTATTTTTTCCAATTGTGCCTTGTGAGACTGTAGTGTATGTCCGCAAACTACCATTTCAAGAATTACTGGTCTGATTTACTTGAATTTTAGAATAGTTATAGATCTTGTTGACCAACCAATATACTTGGTGGAATTTATTAAAGAGCAAAATTTTTAAGCTTTTATCGCGGACTTTGAGCGCGGCGACCGAATCAAGAAATTCCGTAACGAAAATAAACCTAACACCCCCCACTCCGACCGGCACAGCGGTGCGGCGTTGAAAGCCGTTTCAGTTCGGCAGACTTCGGCAGACTTCGGCACGGTGTTTGTGTGCGTGCGACTAGACGTATGCGTGTAGACTAGCTGCTAACTGCTCATAACTGATTCTCAGACACAATGCTAGGTGAGACAGCGTGCTTCCGCGTGCTTATTGACCGCGTCCACGAGTAATATAAAAAACTAAGACCAAGACCTCTACTTTTATTTGAAATTTATTAAATATTCCACAATTTGGTATTAGTGGAACCGGGACCGAGACGGCTAAACGTGCTCTCCGGTGCACGGGAACGGTAGTGTTGTAAATCATAACAAGTCCACATTGGTACATGTTGGGATCGAACTTGGACCGTTTTGGGTTTTAAGGATAGCGTCGTTACAACCGCGCCAATTTAAGACGTACTAAATTTATTCGTTAACTTATTTCATATGTAACATTTTTCTCTCATGTCTTATAAAAAAGCGCGGTGAGTGTTGACTGTATGTTTTGGAAGACCCATTTACAACAGTGGAGATGTAGGACTCTGTGTCCTATGCTGTGATGATGATGAATGATGTTTGAATAGTAAAGTATCATCACGACGTATCCGTTGCGGGGTAGTCAGAAACCCCTCTTTTACTTCTACTCTCGCAGTGCGTCTTGTTTGTCTTAGTTGTATACTTCGTTGGACGCTGTAACTAGGAAAAAGGCATTCTCTTGGCTATAACGTTGCCTAAGTGGATAAGTATATTTTTCATCCGCCATTGAAAATATATAAATTTTAACATAAATACTCCAATCGCAACCACTGGAGATTTAGTTAATTTTGACGCGGTTTTTAAAACTCTCTATTAAATAAAATGATTTAAAACATTAAACCAAGGTCTTTTCTATACATACAGTTGATATTTACATCTAAATGATCGTTTTAAGTATCTATAAATAACGAAAACATATGCCGTGCAAATGCGTCATGGGCCGTCACTGCATGTTTTGATGAAGCATACGTGGCGTCATGGGCCGTCACTGCATGTTTTGATGACGCATACGTGGCGTCATGGGCCGTCACTGCATGTTTTGATGACGCATACGTGGCGTCATGGGCCTACTTTATTATAAGCTTATCATGACAAGTGACAAACTCATCGATGTCTCTAGCGTACCAACCTTGATAAATATTACAAATAATTAAAATAAATGATTGTGTGACGACCAGGAATCTAACCCGGTACCAATTTAAATCCACGGGTGCGATAAATTGTGGTTATTTTTTCAGGATAAAGGATTTAAAAAAATACTACAATTTAAATTATTTCATTATTTATTACCATCGTCGTATCACACAATGGACAAAAATACATAAAAATATTATTTATTATTGTCAATATTTTTACAAACTAAACGTTAATAACGTAAATATGGCTACATCACTAATTGAAAGAAATAGCTAGACATTTTGTGTGTAAAATATATATTGATAGATATATATACCAAACCTTGATTTAACTTTATTGATTGACTTTATAATGTCAACACTATCTGGCCAGGTATACATTATTGTTTTTTTTTTTCATAGATTTGTAATAAATATAAATTAGGACGTAACCAAGTGTTCCGATTGGTAGTAGTATACAGTTAATATAGGTAAAAACATACAATGTTCATTGCCGGTTAAGGTTGTGTTAGACATGTACTTTTAAATTAATGTTGTTATTTAACTGACAATATGTCGACCTGTTTGCTACGGAAGTGTAAACACGTTCTTCTTCGTCAAGAGAAGAAAAATCAAGAACTTGGATGAAAATTAGAATCAATTCCCGCTCTATCTTATATGTGGTCTCTTTAGGTGTAAATAAAGATACAGGGTGACTTTGTATGCCCTTACTAATATGCTATTCTATTGATAGAAAGACTTTTTCTAAGAAACCGTATGTCGGAATAGACAAAAAATTTACCATTTTAAATTCAACAGTTTGTATCGAGAAGCCAAAAAAAAATGTCATTTTTGACATATGGTTTCTTAGGATTTTTATTTTGTTTCTATTAATAGAATAACATATTAGTCTAGAGTAAGATTATACGAAATTACGCGGTATATATGTATATTTTTGTACGGAACAAGCTATGATTTTTCATTAAATAACTCATACTGTAGATGTAGTATTTATTTTTTTTGTTTATTATTTAGGCATTCTATCGAAAATAATTTAAACAATCATTGTCTAGCTAAAATTCTTTCAATTATACAAAGTTATATTTGTATTGGCACATTCATGGATAATATAGATATATCATTGCAAGTTAAATATAATATAAATTTAAATATTATGGTTACCCTAGTGTCTTGTATGACGGTTCATATATAAAAACTATATATCATGTATAAAGACAGTTCACGGTGACGAAACCTTTTACTGAAAACCTCAACATTTAAATCCTTTGTTTCTCTTTAAATGAGGAAGAGACTCAAAAGAGTGCGTCAGTAGCAGGTTCCGTTACATTATATGTTCAAACCATACCAACTATTTCGCAAAAGCATCGAAATAAGGTAAGTTGAATATTATCAATTAGATATATATTTTCTGTAATCTAGACCTTTAATATTAATATATTTAAATTTAAAAATATATTGCAGAGTGCTAAATAAAAGGTATTTTTTTTTTGTAATAAAAAATATATAGCATTTTAATTCTATAAAACTTTTTTAGTGTTAAAATGTTCTCTCGCATCTCGCCGCTCGCTCAAACAAACCAATTTATTTATATTCGAGATTATTCAAGTCTCAGTGTGCTTTTGAGAAATGTAGTCTATCAAACTTACTAGGAAATAAAATTACGGACATTTTCGAGATACCGTATGACTTCGTATGGTCTTACGTAAGACGAATATGTGATTCTTACGATAGAAACAAACAAATTTCCTAAGAAACCTTAATTTGAAAATGACAAAAAGTTTTAGCTACTCTGTACAAACTGTTAATTTTTAAATCTACCAATTTGAAAGGTGAAACCCAAACAAAAATCATTTCCTACAGATGATTTCTTCGGAGAGTTGTTTGTTTCTATCAATAGAATCACATATTAGTATTACGTAATAGTAGAAATAATAATAATAGAAAGTCATCCCATATATTACTCATATACCTATATCTGTTTTAGTAAAATATAGAAAAATCGTTATAAATGTTTTTTGCTATTTTTCTCTGTCTAAAATTATATATGACAGTGAAAATATGACCAAAATATATCATAGACCATGCTTATAAAGAAGCGGATTCACATTTAGCCAACTTTACTATAGGCCAATCATGACAAGTGGCAAGCTCGTCGATGTCTCCAGCGTACCAAACTCGGAAAATATCACAAATAAATTAAATATTAAATTTTATTTATTTATTTAAATTAATAAATAGTATTGTGTCCCGACCAGGAATCGAACCCGGTACCTCCAAGTCTAAATCCACGGACTTAACCGCTAGACCACAAAGGCAGTTTTGTGTAGCAAAATGTCAGTATTTTTTTATATCCTAGAAAAGCGATAGACTACATTTCTGAAAAGTGCACTCTAAGTTAATGCCATTAATGTTCGTTTTTAACACCCTGTAAGGTCTATTTTTTTTAAATATATGTATATATAACATTTAAACTAAATTAGGAACGATTCTGGAATGTAGCATTCTAATTCCATAACTTCCCATATTTAAATTACAATTAAAATTCAATAATTAAATTATTTATGGAATGTTTATACTAACCTATATTTAATAATAAAAACAAGTAATAAATGGACAGATAAAAGCCGATATTTTATATAAAAATACTTCATAAATATTAATTTACATTAAATTTAGTAATAGCAGTTAAGCTCCTTAAATGCTATAAACTATTAAATACTATTTACAAATCACCAGAACGTTATCAAATTTGATCTATTAGAAAATTTTAGATTTTGTATGATTTCTATGAGAGATCAAAACGAAAAATTTAGATGTTGTATGATTTCTATCAGATATCAAAACGAACATTTTAGATGTTGTATGATTTCTATCAGATATCAAAACGAACATTTTAGATGTTGTATGATTTCTATCAGAGATCAAAACGAACATTTTAGATGTTGTATGATTTCTATCAGATATCAAAACGAACATTTTAGATGTTGTATGATTTCTATCAGATATCAAAACGAACATTTTAGATGTTGTATGATTTCTATCAGATATCAAAACGAACATTTTAGATGTTGTAGATTTCTATCAGATATCAAAACGAACATTTTAGATGTTGTATGATTTCTATCAGATATCAAAACGAACATTTTAGATGTTGTAGATTTCTATCAGATATCAAAACGAACATTTTAGATGTTGTATGATTTCTATCAGAGATCAAAACGAACATTTTAGATTACATAGATGATTGAAATTGTTATCATAAGAATTGCAAACGAACCCGTTCTTCAAATGCATTCTGGCGGCGTTTCAAAGCAAGAATGTTAGGGTTAGATTAAATGTAGTTTCAGATTTATTTTTCAATTTAATTGCTTTAGCACAATTTAGCAAACGTAAAGCGAACTTTTCGGTTTTTTTTAAACTCGCCTGATGGTAAGTCCATGCATTTTAGCAACTGTAATCATGACTGACAGCAGTCCCTAACACTATGTCGGCTTGACTGGGCATGACGGCAATTTAAACCTGATCTCGAAACGTGTGGTTCTTAAAAAAACTCCGGTAAAACTTTACTGGGTTTATCGGCACGAACAGTGGATACTTCCCCGCCCCAGCAGACTGGGCAAATTGCCACCATCAGTCGGCCTACCACCTATTTAATTTCCGTTTTATTTTTCAGCAATGTCCTAAACATCATCTGAATGTTAAAATTATTTATTACTAATAGTCTACCATTTAAGCTAAGAACTTTGACAATTAACTCGTCTTACAATCATTTTAAAATAGTTTAACACTGCATCCATCTCGCTCGCACAATTCAACAATTTAAAGATTTTTCAAATACGAGAAATGTACTCAAAATACTAGAAAATAAAATTATAGACATTTTGAAGATATATTAAACTTATGTAAATGTCAAAAGACCAAAAATATTATTTTTTATTTTCAGTTGTCATTGGTAGAACCCAAAAAGGTATTTTTTTTTTTAGGATAAAAATCATTATACTAAAAACAAGTGTTATTACGAGTATTAATTGAACTCACTCACAGCTGAGTGACGAAATAGAGAGAGAAACAATGACGGTCAACGTTCGCGCGATCGTTGACCTTTCGCTACCTATTTGATTAGGCTCAGTATGAATGGCGATATTTTTAGGATAAATTCTCTGCGCCGTAACTTAGGATTTTATTTCTGAATAATTAAAATAAAAAATACGTAGCTCTTTATTTTTAATTTAGTTTATAATATAATTTCATCTTTAATTAATTATTAGTATTTGTTTTTTTTAAATAGAGCAAATTCGTTATAAATGTTTTTTGCTAATTTTCTCTGCCTAAAATTAGTACGAATAGAAAGTGAATATATCAAGTCTAAAATGTTCGTAATTTTATTTCCTAGAAAGTTGATAGAATTTCTCAAAAACATTCAGAAATATAAAAAAAAATCTTTGAAATTATTGGATTGGAAACCATTTTAAAAGATTCTTAGACGAGTTATCTGTCAAAGTCCTTACTTACAATGATTGACTATTAGCAATAAATCATTTTGACATTCGGATGTTTTTTAGCACACTGCTGCAAATACAAGACGTAAGAAGCCGGTGAATTGAAATTGGTTCGCTTTGCATTCGCACCGAGTTTTATTGCGCTTGTGTTTCGCTTCGCTTTCGCAAAATGTGCTAAAGGAATTAAATTGAAACCCTCTTAGAAACGAATGTTAATTTAGACTTTAGTTACTATAGATTTGTCATATTTTAAACTAAATATGATAAAAGTACAATAACTCTAATTATGACACAAAATTCCAATACTGCTTTAAAACCAAAAATCTTCTTACTTTTTCACCATCGAATATAGGTTGTCTCTTTTGTTGGGTTGTAGTGGATTTCTCTGCAACAAAAATATAAATTGGTAATTTTATACATTTCAAATGGTTTTTTTTTTATTATTTAGCACAATTATTTTGTTTAAAGAAGACAAATTTTAAGCATTCCATAGATTCACCGTGCGTGTGCCGGGTCCATCGTGTGTGGGAAAGAGCGGAAAGCACTTGTACTTGATATTCGTTTTTTTTTTAACTTAACTGCAGAACTTATAATTTTGTCAAATTTAATTTACAATTCTTGTAGTTTTTTTTTTTGTTACCGCTTTCCCCGTAACAAGAGAGATGAGACAAATGGTGTATCGGACTTGTGACCGACAATAGTCTGGTTTACAAGGTCTCTTTTTTTATTATATTGCGGAACAAGGCAAATAAACTTTTTAGCCGACGAACACGATAAAACAATCTGTATATTTGGGTAATAAATTGTTAAAATATTTTAATTAAATTCTAGAGAGGGCACTTCTATTAGTTAATTAATTATTGCGGTCCTTTACAACAAAAAAAACATATATAAAAACTATGTACACAGTTACGGCACAAGTTATGAATGATATTGAGGTTGTTTTAGTAGGGTTGTAATTTATACTAAATTTAGGATATTTTTTTATGTTTAGATATCTTTATTTCAAGTTAATTATAGTACAAATTTATTTAGAAATAATTATAATTTATTTATTTAGGAATTAATGAATTTATGAATGTAAATCTGTATATGGTTTTATCCTTCATAAGGATTTGAGAATTTATTTATACTTTTTAGTCTATTAAAATTAAATGGTATCTTTTTTTAATTCCTATTATTTTCTACTTCTTAGGATTATGTGAATGAAACTAATCAAGAAGTGAAGCATTAGCCGTTGTAAGTACTTAATTTTTTTATATATTTCATTTTTTATTTTCTCGAATTGTTATTTACTTCTGAGTTATGATCCAAATTTCTCTATTATAAATTAATTATAAAAAAAATATTATAAACTTCCACCAGGACAGACATACAAGAAAGCGAGTTAATAAAAAGAGGAATTATGGCGACAAATGTAGCTTTTAATTGAAAAGAAGTTAGAAATGGTTAATAAACTTTAAGAGTAACTTGAATTTAATATTTGAGGACAATCTACTACAATTGGACCTTCATAACTTATGCCGAAATGTAATTTCCTTACTTCTATAGTGTTAAAGAGACCGCTGGATTGTGCTTCCCCTCACCTTCACCGCCACAAGCATTGACTACATCTACAACAATTAGAAAACATACATTAGAATAATAAAAACAAAACATCACCCTCGTCTAATTGTCTGCTCTGGTGACAAGTGGGCTGGTTCTTTCCTCGCCCAGAGAATCAGCGTAGCGATCCAGCAAGGAAATGCGGCCAGCGTTCTTGCCACCATGCGGATACGATTTATATTTAAATTAGGTTTTTTTTTTTGTTTTGGTTTATTTATTTATTTATTTATTTATTTAAAACTTTATTGCACTATGTACAAAGGCGGACTTAATGCCGCTAGGCATTCTCTGACAGCCAAACCTTTAGGACATTTAGACAGGATAGGTGGTAGGTGCAATTAAAAATTAGATGAAATTTAAATAAAACAGAAATATAATTGTAATATAAATATATACATACTAATATCTACATACAATTTACATACTAATACATAAATAAGTCATACTATAGATATACTAATATAATATAAATAAAACTACTTACATGATGAGGAGAGTGTGACAAAATTAACAATGTGATGATGCTGATATTAAGAGCAACAAAGATTGAAAAGAAAGGTTTAGGTTAGGTTACTTAGTTAGTTAAAAAGTGTTTGTATACCTGGTTTTTAAATATTGCACGATTGGGGGCTTATTTCTTAAGAGGTGATTTGTTTCATTTTTATCAAATTATTTATTTAAAAAAAAAACAAATAATTATTTGTTAGTTTATTAATTAAAAATAGTAAAAAATATTTATATAACATAAAAGTATTTCACGACCGTTTCCTTTGGGGTGGTCAGAAACCACGCTTATAAATAAGCGGATTCACATTTAGCCAAATTTATCGCCGGGCAATCATGACAAGTGGCAAGCTCGTCGATGTCTCCAGCGTACCAAACTCGAGAAATTTATTTACATTAATAAATATTTTTGTGTCCCGACCAGGAATCGAACCCGGTACCTCCGAGTCTAAATCCACGGATTAACCGCTAGGAGGCAATTAATAACATAAAAGATCTCTACCAACAATAAAATCATGAAGACACAATAATTTATTTTTTACTCCTAGAATACCTGTCGACATGACCTTTGGACCGTGGAAACTTGGCAGGTCTCTGGTATGAGATGCGACATGACTATCTCCCCATCTCTTTTAATTTTATTTTTTATACTAGCATGACGCTGTGACCTCATCAGACACTCATGACTGACATCAGTCTCTAACACTATGCCGGCTTCACTGAATTGTGTAGAGCTCAATCAATTAAAATAATTTAATTAATGACGTGTCACAAATGCCTCTAAAACGTTTACCTGAATAAAGGTTTGAGCTTAAAGAGGCACAGAGTTTGGCCACAAGATTTTACAAGATTATTCGCGTGGAACAAAAGATTACCTTTCGCTGGACCGTTACTAATGTTACGAAATTCACAAAGGAACAACTTAAGTAAGTCGTAAAAAATTAAGCTGAATCTTATTATGGTCGCTTTTTCTCGTAAAAACCTCATATATATATGTATGTATATGGCACAAAATACATACACATATAAATTATTGTATCCCGACCAGAAATCGAAGAAGTTTGGTTGTCAAATTATTGGATTATTTTAGTTATATCAGATTATACACTTTCCAAAATGTGTTTTACGAACAGCCTCAATAATTCGTAGTACATATTTATGGTGTCCATGATTTTTGATGTCGTATGAGGGCCAATACTACTAGGCTGTCTTTCATCTGCCTAAAACGAGTCCTTGAGTATTTCGGCCATATAGCCCGCAAAACACCTAGTAACCTGGAAAGGCTTGTAATCACAGGGAACGTCGAAGGCAAAAGACCACGTGGCCGAAGCCCCATACGCTGGTCTGACCAGATCCGCACCTCACTAAATACCCAGATGTCCTATATGCAGCCGTGAACAGACCCGGATGGCGCAGCATCGTCCGGGACAAAGTGATCCGTGGAGGGGGGTCACGACCCTCAGCAATGAGGAGAACGACGCAAGGAGGATGAGGGCCATGGATGTGTGGCGAACTTAATTCTATTTATATAAATTAAATTAATTATTATTATTATTATTATTGCTGTTTGTTTATAACTGTTAAATTAATGTGTATAGATAAAATAGTTTTAAGTTAAAATGTTACTAACAATAATGAAATTAATTTTGAAATAAATAATTTATTATTATTATTAATAAACTGCCTCCGTGGTCTAGCGGTTAAGTCCGTGAATTTAGACTTTGTCGTACCGTGTTCAATTCCTGGTCGAGACACAAAAATATAATTTTTATAATATTATTTTTAACATTTGTAGCTTGCTCGCGTACCTATATATTTTTCAATATTGTGTGCACTACTCAAGAATTACAGTCTGGCTCTTTAATTCAGTCATAGAAATGTAAATTGTTAATGAATGTAATTTGTTTGTTGCACCATAATAAATAAATAGATAGAATTAATTTAAAACTAGATATAATTCTTTAAGTTATTTCCAGAAATTCGCTAAGATTAAAAACAAGCATTTAATCTTGTTATTGGTCGCTAAAATTCCAAAGCTTGTTTGTTATTTTGGTAATAATCCGATAACATACCGTAGTTCGGTTTTTTTATCCGTAATATTTTAATCCGATTTCCTCTGTTTGCTAGAAGTCACTTTTTATCTCCCAAAATATGCGGTTATCTTTGTATTGAAATAGTTTTTAGGGTAAATTTATTAATTTAACATTTGAAATACAAACGGAGATCATGGCTAAAGTAAGCATTTAACAACAGGTATTAACAATGTAAAAAGTAAAGTATCATCACGACCGTTTCCCTTTCGGGGTGGTCAGAAACCACGCTTATAAATAAGCGGATTCACATTTTACTAAAGGTCAGTCATGACAAGAAATATCACATAGATATTTTTTTTTTTTATGAGATCATCAATCACCATTTCATTCCATTTGCAGTAGAAACGATGGGCCCGTGGTCCGAGGAGGCTCTTGTGTTCTCCCGCGAGCTTGGTAAGAAACTCCACTTGGCGACGGGTGACCCTTTGAGTAGAGAATATCTTGTTCAAAGGGTCAGCCTCGCTGTTCAACGAGGGAACGCAGCGAGTGTCCTCGGCACACTACGCCCATCGAATAGTCGTAATTTTATTTATTAATTTTTTAGTTTTTATAATTTAGTTCTTAATTTATTTTATTTAATACCGTCAGCGAGGCGCTTGGCCAAGGAGTTGTCAAAGCGGCTGACAGAAAGGTCTGGAGACAGGAAGGCTGGCAATTATTTCTGCCAACGTATTAGCCTCGCTATACAGAGGGGAAATGTTGCCAGTCTCCTTGGGACTATCTTGGATGGGAGGATTTTTTTTATTTATAGTTTAGTTTATTTTTAATTTTATTATTTAGGTAGCTTTTAATTTATATTTAATGTACTATAATTAACTTCGAATAAAATTTATCATTTTAGTTAATAAATACATATAAATTAAGTATTAACTAAATTTATAAATATTATTGTCTCCTGACCAGGAATCGGATCCGGTACCTCCGAGTCTAAACCTTAACCGCTAGACCACGGAAGCAATTTGTTGTTTTTTATATAAAAAAAAGTATTTAATCTCGTTATTGATCGCCAAATTTTCAAAGCTTGCTTGTTATTTTGGTTATTACCGTTTAGCGATATTTTATTCGGATTTACTATATTTTCTAGAAGTTGGTTTTCGTTTGGAATTAAAATAGTTTTACTGTTAAATTAAACAATAGTAACAATCTGTTTTATTTGAGTTTTTTAGAATTTTAACAATGAAACTAAGTTCACTGCTAAATCGTTTAGGCGGATTTTTATATTGTCATTACAGCCCCTAGAACACAGCGTCCTAGACCTCCACTGCTGGAGATGGGCCTTCCAGAACATATATCTGGAGAATTTGGCCTACACTCGCCACGCTGGCCAGACGGCTTGGCGAGGATTTGATGTCAATTTTTATGACAATTTATTAACGATTCCACAAGTTGGTATTAGTGGAACCGGGACCGACGGTTAACGTGCTCTCCGAGGCACGGGAACGGTGGTGTTGTAAATCTTTGACAAATGTACTTAAGAAAAGTGTATTTCTCATTGGTACATGCCGGGTGGGTTTGAACCGACCTTTGTAGGATTTAAGGAACGCGTTCTTACAACCGAGCCACCGCCACACCTAAATTTCGGTACGATTTTTATATTATCGTAATATAATAGATTTCCAAGTCGAAAGCTATGAGAAATCTGACAAGTGATTTGTAATAAGATGTCGAAAATCTTAGGCCGTTTTGAACTCTGCGCTTTTTTATATTAAAAAAAAGTATTTAATCTGATAAAAATACCGCTAGAACTCAATTTCGATTTTTTTATTGGATTTACTCTATTTGTAAACTGCCTCCGTGGTCTAGCGGTTAAGTCCGTGGATTTAGACTCTATGGCTAAATGTGAGCTAAATATGAATCCGCTTCTTTATAAGCGGAGTTTCTGACCACCCCGAAAGGGAAACGGTCGTGATGATACTTTATTATGTCGAAAATCTTAGGCCGTTTTGAAGTCTGCGCTTTTTTTGAATTAAAAAAAGTATTTAATCTCGTTATATATCGACAAAATTTCAAAGCTTGTTATTGTTATTTTCGTTATTATCCGATAAAAATACCGCTGGAACTCAATTTCGGATTTTTTATCGGATTTACTCTATTTGTCGGCAGTAAAGTTAGCTGATGTGTGTGATGATCCTTTACTTACATTTACAAATATAAATTAAATTAATACTTTTACAGACGGTACACAAACGGTGTGACTTCTTTCCCCTCGCTCCGAGACACGATAATAGTATCCCAAGCACGCTTAAAGGTGTTCCGAGACGCGCTTAAACTGTTTTGCCAAAGCTACGTGACGTCACAAATGACATCTTTCCTCGCGCTTAGACTGCTCACGATAACGAGGTAGATCGCTTTGAGCGCTGTCAGTTTTCATGTCATTATGTCGCGCGCCATTTTCAAGTTTATTTAATATCAGGTTTTCTTTTAAATTATTTAATATTGTAATTCGTTTATACTGTGTGTATATTACTTCTAAAACAAATATATAATTAATATTTAAGTAGGAAGTGAAAAAAAAATGTCTGTAACACGGCAAGTTATTTTAAAAGACCGAAATAAGTTAATAATATTAAACTTTACACATATAAAGATGAATAAACCTAGAGATGTATGTTTGATAGTACTTAACGATGTAGAATCCGCAATTTATCTTCCATAAAATAAATAAAAAACTATCATGTTATGAATGAAAATGTGATATAGACATCCAAATCGTGATATAAGATTCGGAACGACTCTTAGCATTATATTCATTCTAAGCGCTCTGAGCTTCGGAACAAGGGGTTTGATAGTCCTTCGTACTCGTACATTACTACGTATCCGGTATGGCGAAGCCTTAAAGGAATGTGTGCCTATTAAAAAAAAACAATGGCGCAATTTTCTCACTTCCGTAACACGATCGGAGACCTGGAGATAGGTTACTTCGTGAGTGTTCGCTTGTAGGTGTGACTGTGAGAAATATAGATGATTCTACAGCATGATTACATTTAATTAATGTTTTATTTACCCTTGCCACCAACTCGTCTGGCTAGAGCGTGGCGAGTGCAGGTCAAATTCTCCAGATATATGTTCTGCCCATCTCTAAAAGTGGAGGTCAGAACTCTGGGTTCTAGTGGCTGTGATTAATGTTTTATTTTAGTTTTTTCTAGTATTTTAATTAGTCATAGATATTTTTTTATAACTATACTTGCACAACATGTTACCTTTCGCCCACCTCATGGTAAGTGGCGCGCAAGGTTCATAAATGTTAGCAACTGAAATCAGATACTCATGACTGATATCAGTCCCTAACACAATGCCGGCTTAACGGTCTAATGTAAATTATTATTATGTTAGTATTACGGAACCGACTGCTTAACGTGCTCTCCGAGTGTTGTAAATCTATGACTTTTTGTATTTATGTAAAAATAAAATGTAGATGTTAGTCAGGAGTGTCTGATTCCAATTGCTAACATTCATAGAACTCAAGCGCCACTTATCATCAGGTGGGCGCAAGTTTACATGTCGTGCAAGTATAAAAATAAGACCCTCGCCATCTCATCGTGGCGAGTGTATACCAAATTTTATATGATTATGATGATGAAACAATTATTATTATTACTTATTAGTTGGAATAAAAAAAGTTTGTAATGACAATAACAGTTATGTCTGTATAAACAAATAAACATCCTGTAGTTATAGATTTCCCAAGAAGAGCCTAATTAACTCCATTGGCCACCTCCAAGTGTCCCTCGAAACAA
Source organism: Tinea semifulvella (assembly GCA_910589645.1). NCBI lineage: Eukaryota > Metazoa > Arthropoda > Insecta > Lepidoptera > Tineidae > Tinea > Tinea semifulvella. Next base: position 8,273,187 of record OU342626.1, read on the forward strand.
TACTGTGACCTAATGGCTTGTAACTGGCTTCAACTACTACTAGTGATGCCCAATTCTACATCTATCGATATTCCCACGATCTTAGTTTTCTTTGTTGTTTAACAAAACTTGATCATAGTACTGGAGTACTTGGGACACATCATGCGCAATAAAAAGTATAGCTTGCTGCAGCTCGTCATGCAAGGCAAGATACAAGGCTCCAGAAGACCGGGGAGAAGCACTTCCTGGCTCTTCTATTTAGCAACCGAACCACACGCACAGACCAAAATATGCACCCCCATACCGTAGCCACTGTCCCTACGCGTACTCATTAATTTGAAGACTTTTGCATTTGTCGTACGCAGAAGATTTTGAATGCCCACCCAGCCAGTCGTGGTAGAGACAGATGTCGCTGGTTTTTGGCTGGTGTCAGTTGCTCCCATTCTTGGCGTGGTACAGCTTATCATCAGGTGAGCGCGATGTCACATATTGTGTTTAGTATAGAATAGAAAACCATTTAAAAAGAATAAACCCACACAACTAAACAAGCTTTATCGATACCTTACTACATAAGGTACATCCCTAGTAGCCAATCGATGGTATCGAATACGACCGCCCGCGACTCGTCGATGGTGTTGATAAGCCCACGCAGTGAAAATAGCAACACCCTGTACAGTATTCATGTTCCGTTGACCCACTCCCTAATGGGCCATCATGATGACCTACTAAGACTAAGATGCTTAGTTCACACTTCACCTGGTACCCACAGGTTATAAGAGCATTCCACATCCTATGCGTGCGACAAATGTAAGATACTCTACACTGAGAAGAAGAAAATATTTGATCTACTCGTAATGGACCTAGCGGTAAAGTCCGTGGATATTTTTTCGTAAGGCTTTGTTTAAAAAATGTCACCTGAAAAGCTTATAATATTTGTTCTCCTTGAAAGTAAAAATTGTCATTTGACATCATTGCAAATGGCACATACATTCTACGAGAACAACAAATAGGTGGTAGGCAGAATGATGGTGGTAATTTCCCCAGTCTGCCGGGCCGGGGAAGTATCCACCGTTCGTGCCGATAAACCCAGTAAAGTGTATCCACACGTTTCGGGATCATGCTCGGATTGCCGTCATGCCCAGTCAAGCCGGTATAGTGTTAGGGACTGATGCCAGTCATGAGTGTCTGATTCCAGTTGCTAATATTCAAAATAATAATAATATCTTCATTCAGTAAAGTTATAAGATATGAAAACAATAACATATTTCATTATGCGTTATGGTACAGGAAAACAAACATTTGCAGCATTCATGGACCTTGCGCGCCACTTACAATCAGGTGGGAGCAAGGTCACATGTCACGCTAGTTTAATTTCGCTATTCTATTTATTATTGTAACTAAATTCTACTGTTTAAATAAATTATTATTATTATAATGTAACGTTTGAGTTAGATATACCAACACAAAATACAAAATAATCAGTGGAAGTGGAATAAGTGGAAATAAATAGAATCTTTATTGGATAAAAACAATGCATTCGTGCTATTTGTAACACACCTCCTATGACTTCCTGTCGTCCTTTATTTATAAAACTAAAATTACTGACTTCCTTCTATCTATATACTTGAATGCTGTTTATTTGTAAAAAGCCACCCGGAACTTTTTAAAACTCTTGGGGATAATTGCAATTTTAAAACGTGTTATCCTAGTAGAATAATTATTCCCGCGCATAACAGTACTCAATATAGCCGAAATTGTTATGCAATGGCAACAAATATATTTAATAAGCTTCCAGTTACAATAAGAGAGCTGCCACTAAAACTGTTCAAATTAAGAGTCAAACAAATGCTGGTTAATAAATGTTTTTATTCGACAAAAGAATACCTAGACACTAAGCTCGACAAAGTCATGTGACTAAATAAATATTTGTATGCTAGAAATAGCGAATCATGTGATATAATTACATATAATAATTTACATCCCTGTACCTACCATGTTTCTGACAAATAAATTATTTCATTTCATTTCAAAAAAATACTAATTGCAACCCCACATGAAAAAAATGACTCCTTAAATCGGTCAGTTATAATTGGCTGCTGAGATTTGGCTGCTAACTTCAACCCGGTGTGCTGTAAAAGGGCTGTGTCTTTATTATTATGTATAATTAATTATTATGATGTCATAATTAATATTTTGTTAATATACATAATTAATATTGTAGCGAATGCTATACTAACAGGGTATTACAGCTATACTATACAGGGCTTTTCTAATAAATTATACTATAGCTGTCAATGGACATTGTCCAAATCTGATTTAAACAGCGTGGGACGAATAATAAATTTTCGTTAGGTTTTTTTATGTGAGGCAAATATTGCAACAAATGTGGAAGCACTCCGATTGACTATGAGAGTGTCCGTTCGTTAAATAAACAAACATTCCCCGCAGTTTAGGATTACGGTCGTAATAGTAATAGAAACTAGAAAGTAATTTCTAAAATCTTTAGTAATTTGTAAAAGCAAAATAGTAAATATTAACGACAAAGTTAAAATGGCCATAATTTTACTACAACTAATGGTCTCCTACCGTTTACTTCGACTATTCAACTTTTATATGACTAAAAGCATAGACGACTAATAGTTTTACAGGTGCATAACTAAACTACTAACTAAACATAGACATATATACGAATAATAAAAAAATGCTTGACTCGGCCTTATCAATGTAATAAAGTGGTCAGCAAAAATACCTTCATTGGCCATTGGATCACATGGCATGTTAAGATGTTGGCGTCAATTTTAACCTCAAATCTCAATCTCATTCAAATTCCATCACAATCGGTTCAGTATATAGGCGTATAGAGGAATTAAGTGTCGGACAGATATATGGACTGGGGTCACGTGTGGTGCTTACATATTGACGTCACATACCCCACATCCATCCTGGATCCCAAGAAACATATGTGCCCAATTTCATCAAAATCGGTTCAAATTCAAATTACTTTATTGTATAGATTGCTTATTCTAATTACAGTTTTATGTACATGTCATGATGATGCAATCTGACCATATTATGGGCATACAATATGCTTATGTCAATAGATATTTATTTATATACCCACATTTAATATTGTTCTTGTCAATTTATTGGAATACAATTGTTAATGTCAAAATTTGCATGTTAAAAATTATTTTATTGAGTAAAAACAGTTGTCAATAAGAATTTTTTTTAACTCAATAGTAAAACGTTTTATAGGTAACTCTCGTATCTCTCTGGGAATTTTATTATATACTCTAATGCACATTATGTGGCAGTTTCTGCTGTAATAAAGGCGTAAATTAAAAAGATAGACTGTCTTCGTGGTCTAGCGGTTAAGTCCGTGGATTTAGACTCGGAGGTACCGGGTTCGGGACACAATAATATTTAATAATTTATATAAATAAAATTTACGCAAGTTTGGTACGCTAGAGACATCGACGAGCTTGCCACTTGTCATGATTGGCCAAAAGTACTTTAATTTGGCTAAATGTAAATCCGCTTCTTTAGAAGCGTGGATTCTTCACCCCGGAAGGGAAACAGTCGTGATGATACTTTACTAAAACATATACTCGTATATGGCGGTGGGGTCACATGTCGTTTTTACATATTGATGTCACATATCCCACGTCCATCTCTGGTTTCCAAGGAAACTGCTAAATTTCATCAAAGTTGGCTTGGTATATACGTGAAGGCTAGACAGACATATGGATAGTGTATAATCTTCTAATGTATGTATAATTGTATAGTGCATTATGTATTTCCATCGGAAAAACTCGGATCTCAATCGGAATACGACGGCATCCGAAGTGTCAATCAACTAATGAATTAAATGAGTGACATTTCATATCCATTATTATGGAACTTTATTATTTAGTGTCAAGAGGTAATTGAGAGGGCACATTAAATAAGAGCACATTTCCATAAAAAAAATACGATTGAAAATCATTATGCATTACATCTCTAGGTATTATTAAATTTTATTATTCCCATTATTTTTTGGAAAACTTTTCTCGCCGCGTTTGGCCAGACGAGGGGACTTTACTATGTCTATGTAAAGTAATATTCTCCTTTAGCTTACAATCGTAAAACTCTTCCAAGTCCCAAGAGACTGGCATTAAATTATTTTACTCACGAAGAGCATTATAAAAGAGACACCATTCTGACATATTACCTCTAAAAATACTCTACAGACACAACTTTGTTGCATTTACGACATCACACGGCAAGGCTTGTGAATTTCTGATGCATATTCTTAAACCAGAGTGTCTTCCCCATAATGTTGTATGGACCAGAGACGTGGTCAGTGGACACTGTCAATGAGTCTCATGCATAAGTTCAAGGTGGCTCAGCGAGCTATGGAAAGAGAGCTATGCTCAGGATTTCTCAAATGGATAAAGTCCGAAACCTCGACATCCATCAGAGACCAAAGTTACCGACATAGCTCTTAAAATCAGCAAGCTGAAGTGGCAATGAGCTGAACACGTCTGAACGATAGAGTAGACGGGTTATGGAGTGTAGACCACGTACCTACTGGAAGACCCCGCGACAGATTGACAAATGAAATTAGTCCCTACCAACGTCCTTTCTGGCCTATATCCAGCAGTGGTGAGACACACGATGATGAATAACTATTGACAAATGTCCCTACGAATTCACATGTGAACACAATTTAAAAAAAAAAAAACGTTAGTTGTAACTGGCGCATCCTGGTAGCGAGATCGGATAGGTAGATCGCTCACGAGTTAGCATGTGAATCGTGAGTGCGGGACGTGAGCATGTTTTAACGGGTCTTAATGGCCCCTAATACCGCATCCGAATCTCTGACGGTAGCGGCACAGGCCCTACACGTCACTTTTGCCCATAATTTGCAGTTTATGCTCCCGACATTCTCAGAAGACCATGTGAGCCGTTTAGCTCAATCGTGTAACTGTATTCTACACTGTTGTTCTCCAATCCACTGGAAATACACCTATTTTTATCCTAAACTTCACACTTAATGTTCATTTGTAAGAGTTGTAACGTTTATGGCCGTGAATTTTGCGTTGACAGATATTCTTGTAGCTTTTCCAAATGCTTTGAATTATATTGACGTCGAATAAACAAAGATAAGCACGCGGGTATTACAGCAAATTACGTACGTTACACCGATTTTACTGCCTCCGTGGTCTAGCGGTTAAGTCCGTGGATTTAGACTCGGAGGTGCCGGTTTCGATTCCTGGTCAGGGCACAATAATATTTAATGATTTAAATAAATTAAATTTACGCGAATTTGGCACGCTTAAGACACTTGTATTAGAGATATTTCATGAGGACAGACAGACACCAAAGTTAACCATTACGATTCGATTTTATCCCCCCTGAACACTAAAAAAGACAGACACCATGCAAGAAGAAGATAAATTTCTAAGCATTTCATGGATACACCGTGCGGGTGCCGGGTCCACATTGGGTGGGTAAGAAATGAGTTGAAAGGTGACCCAGGCTTGCGACCTATAATTGGCTGGTTTACAAATTAGGCCTCCTTTTTTATTGCAACAAGACATGCTCTTTCCATAAATGTATCTCCTGCAGACCTCGATCAATTACAGCCCCTAGAACACAGCGTCCCAGACCTCCACTGCTGAGATGGGCCTTCCAGAACATATATCTGGAGAATTTGGCCTACACTCGCCACGCTGGCCAGACGGCTTGGCGAGGATATGATGTCAATTTTTAATGACAATTTATTAACGATTCCACAAGTTGGTATTAGTGGAACCGGGACCGACGCGCGACGGCTTAACGTGCTCTCCGAGGCACGGGAACGGTGGTTTTGTAAATCTATGACAAATGTACATAAGAAAAGTGTATTTCTCATTTGTACATGCCGGGGGGATTTGAACCGACCTTTGTAGGATTTAAGGAACGCGTTCTTACAACCGAGTCTCCACCGCCAAGCAACAAATGTTTGTTAGAAAAGTGTACCCATTTCTCATTGGTACATGCCGGGGTTCGAATCGACCTTTGTAGGATTTAAGAAACGCGTTCTTACAACCGAGTCTCCACCGCCAAGCAACAAATGTTTGTTAGAAAAGTGTACCCATTTCTCATTGGTACATGCCGGGGTTCGAATCGACCTTTGTAGGATTTAAGAAACGCGTTCTTACAACCGAGTCTCCACCGCCAAGCAACAAATGTTTGTTAGAAAAGTGTACCCATTTCTCATTGGTACATGCCGGGGTTCGAATCGACCTATTTAGAACTTTAAGAAAAGCGTTCTTATAACCGAGCCATCACCGCTCTAAAGTTAATATATACTCTTAAATGTATATGTACTGAAGGTGTCAAACCCACAGAATTAGCTTGGAGACAGCAGCTCGCTACCGACACATTGTATGGTAATGTATGGCAGGTGACAAGTCGACAATGTCAGGTGACACTCTGTCATAGACATATAAGTACGTCATGTCTGAATAATCATGATCTAAACATAATTAATTAGGGCGCGGTGGTGGTTGTAAGAACGCGTTACTTAAATCCTACAAATGTCGGTTCAAACCGGAATGTACCAATGAGAAATACACTTTTCTTACGTATTGCAGTCATAGATGTACAACACCACCGTTCCTGTGTGAGGAGAGCACGTTAAGCCGTCGGTCCCGGTTGCACTAATACCAACTTGTGGAATCGTTAATAAATTGTTATTGAAAATTGACATCATATCCTCGCCAACCCGTCTGGCTAACGTGGCGAGTGTAGGCCAAATTCTCCAGATATATGATCTGGAAGGCCCATCTCCAACATCTAGGACGCTGTGTTCAAGGGGCTGTAATGATGAAACATTATTCCATTGATAATAGTAAATAATAAACAAGTATAAAATTTAAATTGTTAATTAAATAGTAGAATAAATTCAACACCATAATTAATAATAATAAATAATAAATATTTCCAGACAGGTCACACAGCGCCATCTAGTTTCCGTGGTAAGCTACGAGGCTTGTGTTACGGAAACTGGATGGTTGATAAACTACATATTATACTTTTTTTTTTGTAAATATATACATATTATACATATAAACACCCAGACCGAGACAAATTATACAATGTACAACTTGCCCCCGGTGGGAATCGAACCCACGACCTCCCGTGTTCACGGCAACGTTTGTTACCACTAGACCACGGAGGCGGTCGATTATTAATACTTAGATAATATACCTATATATATATACTGTAATTCAATTTATTAAATATTAATACATACACAAATATATATAATTTTATTTACCACCACCTCGGAAGGGAAACGGTCGTGATGATACTTTACTTTACTTTTTTTGTTATTATTTAAATAGTTTTTTTAATGTTTGTTTAGTATTTCTTTGTAATTTTATTTTAAACATATACAAGTAATACATATTATCTAAATAAACTTTTATGAATCAAAGCCTTGTCTTCCTTATAAAAAAAAAAATTGTTTATTTGTTATATTATGATTTTAATGAGCAAACATACATATATATATTATACATATTTAATTCATCTAAAAATTCATTTGTCTTTTTTTAACTTATAAAAAAAAAGTAAGTTTTATATAATTACTACTTTAAATAAATATAAACTAAACCTAATAAAATATAAACTATAAGTAAAAAATGTCCTCTAAAGACGACCCTTCAGGGATAGTCCCAAGAAGACTGGCAACATTTCCCCTCTGTATAGCTAAGATTAGCCGGATGCTTGGCTGAGTGTCCCCATAGGCCCATCATCTCGACAGTCTAAGAAATATCTAATCTATCATATTATACAGTTGATGAATATCATCAGGACAAAAAGGCTTGGTCATTTTAGTTGTATTACTATAATTTTATTTATTTATTTATTTATTATTTAAGGTACACTAACAGGTTACAATTAATACATATCAAGCACAAATTTACAATAATTCATAAGGTCGGAATTGCAACCCAAGGGCAGTGTACACGGCATGCTACACATAGCTACTTCGATGATTAGAGTCAACAGTGTTTTTCAGTTTTAAAATTTTAGGTTTCATCCATTTCATCATTATCAATATATTAATACTATATCGAGAATAAATATGTTATTATTAATGTCAATTTATGTTTAGAAAATAAATGTTAAAAGTTACATCATAGGTTATATATTAGTATAAGTCAATATAAGAATAGTATTTTATATACAAGTATATATATTATATATTGACATTTATATTAATATTATTTTTTTTAGCTTATAAGTTTGGTATGTAGTATGACCGCGCCTGTATACAGCTGCAAAATACATTTATGACATTATATATATATTCAGAATGTATATAAAGTTGTTTGGTGGATTAATGTGTCTGTTTTGTCTTAATTTCTATTGTTAAAATAAATGATTGTTAATGTATTGATGTATTTGACGTGTAAAAGTGCCTAAAGTAGGCCTACTTACTGAATAAATTAATTTGAATTTAATTTTAATTTTAATTTATTGTCTGATGACAATATTAGGCCTATATCAAACGATTCCGGCTTGTCGTCGACCCCAGTAGCCCTTGTTACTTAAGCGCCAACGTTATATAATGGAATCCCTTAAATAACGGAACCGTCAGTGTAAAACGCTATTCAAATTGGTATTATCGTATAAAGGTTTCCACTACAAATGACAGCAAAATAACGTTACGATGCGTTTATTTAGTATTTTCCATATTTTTTATTTATTACCTAATGTGTGTTATAAAACTATGTTTAATGTAAATATATAATCTTAGTTTAATTAATATAAATGTTGTTAACTTTATTATAAATTCGCGGCGAACAATTTTAAGTATTTAATTCACGTTTTCCCAATGATTTTGAAGTTGCAACCCCATGGGTGACCTTTGAAATAGTGGAAAACGCTATTTTGACGTAAGGTCGGCTATGATCGGAGAAACTCGGACTATAAGTGGTAATAAATAACAGAATTCACTATTTTGACAGTCTTCAACCAGTGCGTCCTCCCCGTAATGTCGTACGGAGCAGAGACGTGGACACTGACAGTGGGTCTGGTTCACAAATTCAAGGTCGCTCAGCGAGCTATGGAGAGAGCTATGCTTGGTATTTCTCTGATGGATAGAATTCGGAACGTTGAAATTCGTCAGAGAACCAAAGTTACTGACATAGCATTCAAAATTAGCAAGCTGAAGTGGCAATGGGCCGGACACATCTGCCGCAGAACCGACGACCGATGGGGCAAACGGGTTCTGGAGTGGAGACCACGTACGGGACGATGCAGAGTGGGACGACCCCCCGCCAGATGGACGGATGACCTAAGGAGGATCGCTGGTGGGGGTTGGATGAGGATTGCAAAAGACCGCGTGCAGTGGCGAGCCTTGGGGGAGGCCTATATCCAGCAGTGGAGAGACACAGGCTGATGATGATGATGACTATTTTGACAATTTAACGTTTGCGACACAGAATAGGGCTGCTGGATACCGTGTGAAAAAAGTGTCATTTTGTGTGAAAATTAATTTTCAATTCCGAAAAACTGGATAACCTTTCGTTAAATCTCGTTAAAGAATTCCTTAAGCTGCAGGATACGTAATCTCTTAGCAAACGAGGTTAGTATAGATTTCGAAGGTCGTTGCGGCAAACCGCCGAGTTAACCAGTCAAAAGCATTAAGGTTGTTCCATCACGAGTCTTGTCGACTATAAAGCTATGCGTAACCTACTACTGTTTAACATTTCATAACAATACCCGCCTATTGTTATGACTTTTCTGTTTTATTAATTAATTTCAAGTTAGCGTTAACGTCTTTAATACGTCTACCTTGGATAGACTATTCAGCTAGGTGCTGCCAACTTCAGCAAAGAATCCGACAGACGCATTTAAATTTAAATTCATATATGTCTTTATAATAAAAGTAAAGTATCGTATCATCACGACCGTTTCCCTTCCGAGGTGGTCAGAAACCACGCTTCTTTTTTTTTTATTCATTTTGGAAAACCAACAGTTGACAATATTACAATAAATATTATATAGTAAATTCACTAAGAACTATTAAAGGTTTTCACATATAAATTTAAAGTTAAGCAATAAGGAGCAAGAGAAGAAAACGTCACTGCATTACCATTATTGTGAAAAAAGTATGGAGAATATAATGATATAACAAGTGCTTACATTGATGACCCACAGATGAACAATGCCACAATAAATATAATACAGGTTGAAAGTTGTAACACTTGTCATCTGCAGGTCTTTTAGATTTTTTAGATTATTTTTTTTATAGAAGGGGATTCACATTTAGCCAACTTAACTATAGGCCCATCATGACAATTGGCAAGCTCGTCGATGTCTCTAGCTTACTCGAGAAATATCTATAATATACAATCATAGCTGCATTTATACTACTAATTGAGACGAGTCGTTTGATTGCAAATACTAATTTACAAATTTTCGTTGATATGTAGTGATAACAATGGTATAACTTATAAAATCTATATATATATATATATAAAGGTCTGTGTATGTGTTCCCTATGCATTGCAAAACTACTTGACCGATCGGGATGAAACTTTAGGATTATATTGTGTGAACATCAGGGGAAGGTTTCTGACATATTCAATTAATTAATAAATCTTAATATATAAAACAAAGTCGAGTTTTGTTAGAACACTTATAACTCGAGAACGGCTGGACAAATATTCACGGTTTTTGATTTGTTGGATTTGTCTCCGTCCCGAATAGCAGAATAACTATAAATAAAATTGTAAAATTTGAAGAAAATATTAAATTAACGAAAAAACATTTACCCATAAAAAAAGTTAGTGGTCTGTTGCAACAATATTGGTTGTCAAATCGTCATGATCGTAGAACAGTGACGGATCTGCTATATTTAAAATTTTCATGGCGGTCATTCAACTGTCATTTCGACTGTTTTTTTGTCACTTTTTAAGTCTCATAATAAGTGCAAACCTTCTAGATTTCATTTTGGAACCCTTTTTAATATTTGCACTATAAATTACAGACCACAAACAATATAAAACTATATATAAATATATATGCAAAATTGTGGGTATTTTTTTAAATCCGACACTGTTCTACGATCATGACGAAATATATACACGACATTCAATGACTGTTGAATTTATAAAATCGTGTTTTTCTTATTGTCTCATTAACTACAAAATGCTACTTAGATCACTTCTGTTCTTACTCGACTTTTCTTTATATCTTAATTATAATTAAACTAATAAAATAAGAAAAAAATTACCATGACACGCGTATAGTACAGATTTATCAGTTAAAACTGGCATCATTGTTTACAGTGGCAAATATTGTGGTGGTATATATTTGTATTGTTTCTTAATTGTTTTTATACTGCCAATCTCTGTTCTTTCTCTTGCAATAAATAAATCATGCGTGGAAGACTGTATTTAAAAAAAAAAACATTTCCTATTTTTTGTTTATTGTTTTAAGTTTATATTTCATTTAATTTTAGCAATTGCTGTAAATTATATTAACGGTGGTGGCTCGGTTGTTTAAAAGGTCACGTTTCAAACCCCGGCATGTACCCATTGGTACATGAAAATGTACTTTTTCGTGAAATGCACTTTCCTTACGTAAATTTGTCATAGATTTACAATACCATAGTTAATTTGTTGGTTTGTCCTACTACCTAACCTAAACCTTAAATTGTAAACATGTCAGTTATATTCATGACTAATTTCGTTTCGATATTAACAGTTACTTTTAACTTAATTATAAATATATGGTTAATAAATAATTATTTGAATCCGCTTATTTATAAGCGTGGTTTCTGACCACCCCGAAAGGGAAACTTTACTACTACAAATAATTATATATTTTTTATAAAATTAATATTAACAGCAGTTATAATTTTAAGCGTTATTTTGTATCTATTAAATATACTTGTCTTTTTTCTTCTTTGTCTTATTATATCAATATTGTTACGTATAATAACGTAACTAATGTAGTCTAAATAAGAATAATAATAATAATAAGAATGCCCACTTGCAAAAAAAATAATTGAATCGACTTTTCTTGCGCGCGCACAAATTTAAGCAGTGGCATTTAAGAACAGTACCTCTGTACTGAGGCTTATCAAATCGTACAAATACGTTTTTTTTATTACTGTCATATTTTCTTACGCTGACAATAAACCTTCAAATTGTTGAAACCATTATCTTGTTGGATTTGGAAAATTCCTTATTATTTTTGTATATTATATTTTTATTTAAAAACTAAATCACGATTAAATAAATAAAACACTAGCTAAAAGCGTACTTTATTATATCTTCACGACCGTGTATCCCTTTAGTGGTAGTCAGCAACCACGCTTTTAAAGAAGCGAATTATTTAGCCAACTTTTCTATAGGTCTATCATGACAAGTGCCAAGCTCGTCGATGTCTCTAGCGTACCAAACTCGAGAACAAAAACAAATAAATAAAATAAATTATTGTATCTCAATTTTTTTTTTTTTTTTATTTAAGTCAATAAACGTTTTTATTATATTATTTTATTATTATATCTCCGTGGTCTAGCGGTTAAGTCCGTGGATTAAGACTCGGAGGTACCGGGTTCGATTCCTGGTCGGGACACAAAAATATTTATTAATGTAAATAAATACGTTTAATTAATATTTAATTTATTTGTGATATTTCTCGAGTTTGGTACACTGGAGATATCGACAAGCTTGCCACTTGTCATGATGGGCCTATAGTCAAGTCCCTCTCCGTTAATTCGGAAAAAAATAAAAAAATGATTTTCTGGTGCGATCTTAGGTATTGTAATCTCATAGGTATTGATAACTAAATTTAGAAGATTATTAATTGATCGTTGTGGTGCAGTTCTGTATATGTTTTATTTTGTAAAACTGATATAGCTGAGTTTTCCTTGCAGATTCCTTTCTCAGTCAGATTAAACATTAACAGGTCACTGGAATTTGCTAAGCTGCTGGTCTTCTGCTAACAGCTTACTTATTGGACCACTTTGCTGCTTAGTCTTCTACTAGCAGGAGTAGAATCATTCAAAATAATTAAATTAACGTCGTTTCATAAATGTCTATAATAGGTTTACGTGAATAAAGATATTTTGACTTTGACTTTGATCTGGAATAGTTAATAAAAAAATGTTCACTAACCTGTGCTGACGCAAATTATCTTGCCTCTTGAAACTTTTCCCGCAAACTTCGCAGCTGAAGGTGAGGTCTGGAGATTTGTGAGTTCGTTCATGGATCATGAGGTTGTAGGACTTGGTGAACCTTCTCTGGCAGTATTTGCAGACGAATTCGCACTTTGGCCGGAGCTTCCGTCTAAAGTCGCGGCTGTGGTCTTCGTCAATTTGCATTACGGCAAACATTTTGGCCGGACGGAGCAGGAAATGCGCCTGCGAAAGAAGGGAGTACATTTTAGTTGATTTATCTTACTGTCGACTTAAATAAAAAAGCGAAAAAAAAACTTTTTTACAAAGAGTAAAAGTAAAAGTAAAGTATCATCACGACCGTTTCCCTTTCGGGGTGGTCAGAAACCACGCTTATAGGCCCATCTCCTGGAGATCTAGGACGCTGTGTTCTAGGGGCTGTAATGATGATGATGATGAACCGCTAGACCACGGAGGCACAGGTAATAACTTAATTAATAACTATTTAAAATTTCAAGTAAATCAGACCAGTAGTTGTCCAGATAGTAGTTTGCGGACTTACAAGATTTCGTTAGTACAATCGGAAAAAAAATATGTATATTGAGACCGCAAGATCAAGACCAAAGATTAGGCATGCAAGACCAAGACAAACCAAGTTTTAAAAATAAGCAAATTTTAAATAAATAAAAAAAACTTAAATAAATCAATTAATTAAGAATAATTTACGTTATTACGTTATTTAAAATCCAATATACATTTAGGCCGTTACACACAATTCGTTTAGATCTATAGTAAAAAGTAATTAATTAATATATACATATATTATAAACATTGTACATTTATTAAATGTATAATATTTATATTTAAGTAGTTTATATTAATAATTCAATTACCTACCTAATTAACCGACACAAAAATACGCACCTTGATTTAGACACAGAATTAAATACAATTAAATTTAATGATCACGAAAACACGTAACGTCAATTGTTATGATTAGCTAAAATTTCACTGTTACACACGTCCGCTGTCGTCCGGATGCGTTTTGCGACTGATTCCGTATCCCAAGGGTGGTTACCCTTGCTGATAACACCCCCCACCACGACGATGAATGGAGCAAGACGCCTATTGGTCAGTTATTGTCAATAGAACCTTATCTTTCACAAATCGCGTGGTTTTGTTTAACAATTGTCCTATTATGGTAATACAAGTTAAAAGTTAATGTTTATGGCCGTAATCTCTTCCGGGGTGGTCATCGATGTGTTTGCATAGTCGCATGTCTCTTACAGAAACCAGGTCTTGCAAATGTTAACCTTGAATAAAAAGATAGTTAAAATGGTTCGAGTGTATGATAGTATACAGTAGTTGTACTAAAAATATTGGTACGATAGATTCTGTACAAGTACCACTCGGTTTATTTATTAATTATGAAACAACTATTTTTTTGGTATTTTTGCCAAAGAAGAAAACGAATTTTGCTTGTCATCTATAAATAATTAATTGACTTAAAAGTAAAAATTAAAATAAATATAAACTAAACCTAATAAAAAATAAACTATAAGTAAAAAATGTTAATCTCAAAAGCATCGATACGTTTTCGGTCGGCACTCTTTATGGTCCATGTCTCAGCGCCATATGGAGTAAACCAGTGATCTAACGAGCCTGGATCTAGTTCTTATAGAGATCGTCCTGTCCGTCCATATTTTGTGTAACTTAGAAATGGCTTTCTTGGCCATTCAGATTTTCTTTGAATTTCAGCTTAGCACGATCCAGTGTTACTGATGGTAGAACCCAGGTATGTTCAGTTCAAGCTCTACTATTTCCAGGTTTAATGAACCAATGTGTTGGACCGGTCTACCACAAAAAGTTTTTGATTAATGATTTTGGTACCTACTATATATATATTAAATAACTTAGTGAAAACTATCAGTATGTTACGATATGGCGTCCGTGTATGGTGGGAAAGCAAAGCAGGAAGCTCGCGGCGCTACTGTGGCCCGGCGTTTCACTCACGACCGAGCGGCGATTTGGTGGGCACATCGACGTATACACGCTGTGTTCATGTAGCTCGCTTTAAGCCCTAAACTTGTAGTTTTTTATATACTTATATACGGGTGCAAAGTAAAAAGTGATATCTGCAAAATAGCTACTTTACAGAAGATCGAAAAGATTGTTTTTTTTTTTTAATTTAATAAACTATATTATTTTTTTTTATTTAGCTAATTTATTATTATTATACGAGATTTTGCAGTTGTTTGCATCTAAAGTAGATCAATAATACTAATTGAGTCAACTGCCAGTTGGTCGTATATACCCCGCGGCCCCGCATCAGTGCGGTCAACGTTACTTGGTCGCATTTACTTCGTACTATTCAACATATATAGCTGGCTTTTTCTACGTACGAAAATTTATTGAAATAAAGTCTGGCGAGCGTGGCGAGTGTAGGCCAAATTCTCGAGATATATGTTCGGGAAGGTCCATCTCCAGCAGTGGAGGTCTAAGACGCTGTGTTCTATGGACTGTAATGATGTAGAAAAATGGCATGTTGTGAGTCACAGACACAATACTTGTTAAAATAAAACAATAAAATTTAATTATTATTTGGTAGATAAATTTATTGAGCCTGTGTCACTCTACTGCTGGGTGTCGGCCTCCTCCAAAGCTCAACACTGCAGTCTTTTGGAAAGTGTTTTGAAGGTTTTAAACTTATTGTTTTTATTTTTTTAATATTATGTTTTTGTCCTTCGTTTTTGTTTGTTTTATTTAGTGCATTGTTAGTTTTTTTTATTTATTAAAATATGTTTATTATTATTAGCTGTAAAATTCATGCAATTATAAATATATGGTTAACGTGGTGGGTATTGCATGATCTAATGTATCTTATTATTTTTAAATGATAAAAAGCTGTGCAATGCTTTTTGTTGACCCTAATAAAGAAAATAAAAATAAAATAAATGTTTTATGTAATAGAAAAAAACTATGTTTTCTTTGTAACAAGATTAGGTTTATATATACATATACTATTTTCCTTCCTAAGTGAGAATTTGAAGATGTCATTATATTTACGATATACGTCTACGGGTGGTACCGTAAAATTGCTCATATGTTCGGCTCCCGTACGGTAATGATAATTGTGTTGAGTGCAGGCGAGGAAAGTCTGATCCACTTCTTTTTTAATCACGATATGTTACCTCACCCCCGCATTACGGTAAGTTCAATTGCAATTTTTTGAAGATTTAATATACTTCGTATTGCATTTAATTGTTCACAATAGATTATTACAGCCCCTAGAACACAGGGGTCTAGACCTACTTGTATACTGTTGGAGATGGGCCGTCCAGAAATGGAACTCCAATTAAATAATCTAATCGCGTATCGGCGTAATTTTGACCGTCGAATATCTGGCACTTAGAAGTATGGGATTTGATAATACAGAGTTTTCGGATGAGCAATCGACACGATTTTTTTAAATACACATTGCTTACGTACATTTGTCATATGGAGAGCACGTTAAGCCGTCGATCCCGGTTCCACTAAATACGAATTTATCGAATCGTTAATAAATTGTTATCAGATCCTAGCCAACTTGTCTTGCCTAATTCTCCAGATATTTGTTCTGAAAGGTCCATCTGCAATAGTCGAGGTCTAGGACCTTGTATTCTAGGATGAAATATAATAACGCTCATTGACGTCTCTGGTGACAGCTAGCAGTTTGTCTCCCAAAAATTAAGTATCATAATTTAAAGGGAAAATGTTGCTAGTGTATTGGGCACCATGCCACAAGACAGCGATTTGGAGGAGCTATTTTTTTGGAAGTATTTAATTTTTATTTTCTATGTATTATTTTTTTAGGTTAAATTTAGATTTTGTTGTAATATAGTTTATTTAATTTAAGGTTTTGTATGAAATAAATATATTTATTTAGTTGTAAGTACATAATTAAAATTAATATAATAACTAAAAACTAATCTAATGCGTCACGACACGAACTGTCGACATTTAAATCGGTGCCTAAGGCAAATATAACGCTAAAGACTTTCTTTGGATATTTTTGACGTAAACAAACAACAATAAATCTGAAGTCGTCTCGAGGTAATAAAAATGCTCATAAGTACCCTCTCACGTTAGTTCCTGGAATTTGAGGTTTATTACATCTTCAAGGTGCAAAATTAGAATATCGTGACGTAAAGTACAAGGTAACTGGCAAACAGCTTTGTACAAAGTACCCATCCGTTTATAAAAAAAACTTACGTAATATTTCTTTAGTTTAAAAATTTAATGTCACAAATCATTAATTAATGATTCGTTGGCGACCCTAAAGTCGGTTACAGTGCTCGACCGACCGTCGCATACGTCCATTAGTTGCCTATAGTCTATTCAAAAACACTAAAATCAGAGGTTTTAATAAAAACATATATAAATGCGTTTATATTGTAATAATAATTAATTGCTCGGTTGAAAGAACGCTTTTCTTAAAAAAAAGCCTAAATTGGTTGGTTCGAAACCCGGCATGTACCAATGAGAAATAGACTTTTCTTACGTACATTTGTCATTTATTTACAACACCACCGTTCCCGTGCCTCGTGCATTCCAACTTGTGGAATCGTTAATAAATTGTTAATGACAATTTATTATTTCTAATGAAAAGTGACATCAGAACCTCGCCAACTCGTCTGGCGAGTGTAGGCCAAATTCTTCAGAATATTCTGGAACGCCTATCTCCAACATTGGAGTTATAAGACTTGGGGCTGTGATGATATGCTTAAAAATCAGTATCGTCATCTGAAGTCTGTGAAACGGGACATTATTTAAGGGGGGAAAGTTGATTAATTAATAATAATTTGTTATGTATAGTGTATGAATAATAAATCATTGATACCCAAACCCACAAATTCATAAAATATTTTTTCAAGAATGTGGCGAAGTCAAATGCCATAACTACCTAAAACAGAATATTTCGATTATAATTCAACGAGGAAATGCGGCGAGCGTTTTAGGTACCCTCCCTGGTGGTAACCCCTTAGTTTATTTTGTAGAATAGTTTTAATTTCATAGGTATTTTTAGTTTAGTTTTATTTATAATTAGTTTTTTAATCTATTTTATTTTAATATTTTTGTATCTAATAAAGAACTTCTTCACAAAAATGTTGAGCAAATAAATCATTTGTTACCGTATGCACCGACGCGGACGGTCAAGCACTCTAACAGGCCTAACCTTAACCTACCTGCACTAGTCCAGCATGGTGGCTTAAGTCCTGCAGCCAAATTCTTGTTTTTTAACGGCACACGTAAATGATTCCTTTAACTAACGAAAACTGTCAATGTCAATGTAAAATTGGAGTCGATATCCGATTAATAATTTTTAAATTTTGACGTAAGCTCGGCTATTCACGTGCTAAAATAGACTGCCATTGCTGATGGATATCATTATGATGTTATTTGTTTTTTTTAAACAACTCACGCACGTTAATTCACAATAGTTAACTAGAGAGATGTGATGTTTAAGCTTTATTATATAGTTTATTAAAATTTAGAACAAGCGGATCCGAGTGGGTCGTGATTCATCTCAACGGAAAATACGCATAGAGTTACTAAAGTTTTAGAGGGGGTTACTACAGAGACGTCGAGAGAAATATGTTTCGGACGTCAATTTTTATTTTTATGTTTATTGCATAAGTGCAAAGGCGGACTTAATTTCTTAATTCCGAGAGGCATTCTATGACAACAAAAACCAACAACTTCGGGACATCAAAAGCAGTTACAATGTAAGGTAGGTGCAATTACAGGCTTTAATTAGAAAATGCCTCCGTAGTCCAGCGGTTAAGTCCGTGGATTTACACTCGGAGGTACCGGATTCGATTCCTGGTCGGGACACAAAAATATTTATTAATGTAAATAAATACATTTAATTAATATTTAATTTTATTGTGATATTTCTCGAGTTTGGTACGCTGGAGATATCGACGAGCTTGCCACTTGTCATGATTGGCCTATAGTAAAGTTGGCTAAATGTGAATCCGCTTATTTATAAGCGTGGTTTCTGACCACCCCGAAAGGGAAACGGTCGTGATGATAGTTTTAATTTGAATATATAATGACTAAAATAATTCGTGTAACCCATAAATGTGAATTGTCCAAACAGCTAACTAAAGTGTCTGGAGATAGGAAGGCTGGCAATTATTTTTGCCCACGTTTTAGCCACGCTTTGCATATGAAATGTTATCCTTGGGACTATCTTTAAAAGACATTTAATTTAATTTCTATTAAAGCTTTATCTAGAAATTTCGATGATATTTCTTTTCATATATATTTACCAGCCTTCTTGTTTCTAGATTTATCGGTCGGTCGTTTGGATCTTTATGGCCAGGCGCTTGACTGAAGGAATAGGTGGATAAATTTTTTAAACATTTTAACATAACTACTCCTAGGTTAAAACATGACTTGTCGTCATTAGTCACACGAATAAATTTTACCTTCGGTTTTTCTATTTTTCCGTACAATCGTTTTTACTATTAAATGTTTGTGTAAATCATATCCAAATAAAGCCGCAACGACGTCACAATTGTGGTTAGAGCAGTCTTTTACCAAAAACTTCCTTAAAATTCAACTGTCTCCGTGGCCCAGCGGTTAAGTCCTAATTTAGACGCGGTAATACCGGGTTCAATACCAGGGGCCTAATTCGGGCGCTTACGACTTGCGTGTCGTCATCATCATCATCACGACCGTTTACGTTTCGGGGTAGTCAGAAACAACGCTTATAAATAAGCGGATTCACATTTAGCCAACTTTACTATATAGTAATGTGACAAGTGATGACAAGTGGCAAGCTCGTCGATGTCTCCAGCGTACCAAACTCGAGAAATATCACAAATAAATTAAATATTATTTAAATGTATTTATTTATATTAATAAATATTTTTATGTCCCGACCAGGAATCGAACCCGTTCATCCGTTCCCGACTTAAATATACTGCCCCAGCTTGGCATCAGTTTCTAGCCAAAACCAACAGGGACAAGATCCAGAGTCAGCAGAACATATCGCTCAGAGTGGTATCCAGAGCGCCGTGGTTCGTGCGTAATTCTGTAATTGCAAGAGATCTGCCCACTAACGAGGCATTTGTTGTCGGCATAGCTAAACGTATGTTTTACCGGACTGCTTTTTACAAGCATCTTTAGGATATTGCTCCTACTTTCGCACTGCCCTCGATAATTAGTATTTTTTTAATATTAATTTTACATATTTATTTCGAATAAATAACCTTAAAATAGAATAAAAATAAAGAACTAGGTACGTATTTTTTTAAAAGTAATTATATCTTAAGTTACGGTCTATAGATGAGTTTTCCTAAAAATATCGCTTAATCAAGTACCGAACGCGATCGCGCGAATTTTGACTTACGTTATTATTTCTCTCTCTATTTTGTCTCTCAGCTGTGGGCGAGATCAATTATAAAAACTCTTTAGGTATTTATCACGATGGATATCGCTATTTTCAGACGAGGCCTTATTCACCATGTAGTAGTGTTTTGTTTTGCCGTTAGGTAATGATATTTATCTTTAAAAAAAGTGACTTTTTATTTAAAATAGAGGTTCTACTAATTATATCTGAATGCTAAAAGAAATATTTGCTCTTTTGACATTTAGATGCGGTATATATTTAGTTAAGGCTTGATGATTGACGATTGACGTCTGGGCAGTGTGGTGAGTGTAGGTCAAATTCTCCAGATATAGGTTCTGGAAGGCCCATCTCCAGCAGTGGACGTCTAGGACGCTATGCCCTAAGGGCTGTAATAATGATTGACGATTGACTTGACGTCTGGCCAGCGTGGCGAATGTAGGCCAAATTCTCCAGATATATGTTCTGGAAGTCCCATCTCCAGCAATGGAGGTCTAAGACAGCGTTCAAGGGGCTGTAATGAATAAATAATAAATAAAGAATATTATTAGTATTTTTAATTAATTTTATATTAAATTGCCCGCTCTAAAACTGATAATGGATCTATGTAATTTGACTATATCTCTTTAATCTATAACTATAACCTAGAAAGACAAACACCTCTGTTAGTAACTCGTAGCTTTGCGCCCAATATTTGCGGTTTACAAATTTACAATCTTGTGCTTTTGCGTAATTCAGTCGGTTTTACTACCAAATAATAATGATTAGGCTTATATACACGAAGCAAAAATTTTGGCAACCGCGTCGACGATTTTTTATTTATTCAATTAAAAGTTAATTTAATAATTATAAATTATAACTTTGTGGCATTTGGGGTTCCTACCTAAAACTGAATATTTACATTATAATTTAACGAGGAAATGCGGCGAGCGTTATAGGTACCCTCCCTGGTGGTAAGCCCTTAGTTTATTTTGTAGAATAGTTTTAATTTCATAGGTATTTTTAGTTTAGTTTTATTTATAATTAGTTTTTTAATAATAAAAAAAAAGAACACGATTGCGTAAAAAATAATCTTACAATAAAAACTGAAAAGAAATAAATAAAAACTAAAAATCAAAAACAAGCCCAAGGGTTCCATCGCCAAAAAGTTTGATAACCGCGTAACTACACCATTGAAATAGTTTTATATATTTTAAAGTAACATAGCAATGTATTTTTTTTTTTAATAATCACAGTTTATTATTTTAAACATATAAAGCCAAAGAGGTTTTATATTATTTAGACAATACAATTAAAACAGAAATAAGAGTAAAATATAGAAATTAGATTTAAATTAATAGTGCAATTGAACTGTGACTAGCAAAAGTTAAAAAATAATAATAATAAATAAGTGGAAACCAATTAATGATTATTTACTTAAAAATTAAATGAATAATTGAGAGGCAGTAGCAACATTATACTATATACACGAGTATAGCAGCATTCGTATATTAGCAAGCGAAGTGGATTTGCAAAGTCAGTCAGTGATGAGAATTGTCTTGATACTGCCTCCGGTGATTAATTAGATGTATTAGAATAGAAGATGGCTAAAACGTTAATATAGACAATCATTTCATTTACAAATGGTGTAGTTAAGCGGTTATCAAACTTTTTGGCGACGAAACCCTTTGCTTGTTTTAATATTTTTAGGTTTTATTTATTTTCAGTGTTTAATACAAGATCATTTTTGACGCAGTCGGTTTTTTTATTTATTTATTAAAAAATATGTTAAAAAATAAATAATTATATGATTTGTTTGTAAAATCAATTATAAGGTACGGGTCTTTATGACAGACAAAACCTTTACGCACGTCGGTGCTCGCGTAAACATGCATCATGTATTAAATCTTTATACCGCGCATGCGTCATCCAAATATGAATGATAATTAATTTGTGGTTTACCTTCAATTTAAAAGCTCTGAGTCAAAATATTGTTATAACAATGTTACCTAATAATAATTCCCACGATATTCGCATGATGCTAAAGCGATTTTAGTTGCTTGGCACTCGTAGTAATTTAATTAAAACAGGGACATCCGAACTTCGACAGTTGATAACGGCCATCTTGTTGAAGCTAGCATACCTTAGCACTACATGTGTCAAGTTAGTTGTCATTTATTCAGTCTGTTTTACCAAATCACCATTTCTGAATCAAATTTGACATTAAAATTATTAAATAATTATTATTATTTGACATAAGAGAATTTATTTGATAAGGATAACGCCCCTTTACAGCTGCATCCAACCTTAGTTTAAATAACCAATATACGACTATATAGTAGCAGACTGTTCCTTGCTTTCTCGTATCCGACTATTTTTCTGTATCATTGATTAATTACATCGCATATGACAAAAGTGTAAACTTTGTCAAATCCAAGTGTTCCCAGAAACGGATAATTTATAAACAATAAATAAACAATGGGTACTTGAATAATCAAAATTGTCGAATTTGAGACGATACTAATCCACATGAGATTCAAGAGCATCCAATGCATCCCGAAAAAGTCACTGTTTGGTGTGGACTTTGAGCTGGTGGCGTCATCGGTCCATATTTCTTTGAGAACTACGTTGGCCAGGCCATCACTGTCAACGGCGAGCGCTATAAGTCGATGATTATCAACTTCTTTTAGCCTGAATTGGACGATCTGGACACCAACAACATGTGGTTTCAACAAGACGGCGCTACGTGTCACACAGTTAAGCCACATTGGATATTCTGCACGAACGCACACGAATTTGTATAGAACAGCCCCAAAAAATGTCAGGCCGACGTATAGTTTCTATCAATAGAATAACAATAACATCCCTCGTTTCGACACCAATTACAGACGTAACGCGTTTTTCACCAGGGCGGTAGGGGCTCTTAAATGATCTTGACATAGATATTGATATTTTTAATGCTACTACTGCATCTATAAGACACGCAATAGCTGATAAGCACTTCAAGCGAATAGTGAATAAATAGGTAGTCTTAAATTATATCAGTTTGGTTATGTGTATACCAGTATATATGTTTGTATATAAGAATATATTTGTATGTATGTATGTGTGTGTGTGTATGGGTGTATGTATATGTATACTTGTAAATATTTTTATTTTTTATTTTATTTCATCATGTTAAAGATGCACTTTTTGTTTTTCTGTATAACACTTGATTATTTATAGTGTCTGCGGTGCGCCGAATTTTTTAATCCTAAATGTGGAAACTGTTAATTGACTTTAATTGGCTATTGGACCTGTTATTGGTTTAAGTTACCCAAATATAAATAAATAAATTAGTGTAACGTAAAAGCTTAGAATATGACGTGGTGTTGCGAGTTATATCGTATCATTATTATGTTAACAATAATGAAAGAATATTGTGTAAACAATAAAAAAGTAACAGCATACAAAGCCCCGTATATATATAGGATCAAACAATCATACTGAAGCTCGTACTAAAATAAATAATTTATTGAAATTCCTAATTACTGACAGAGCTGGCCACTAACTTTTTAATTACGTTAAATTCCACATGCCAATACTAAAGTAATTTATCTTTTAACCCATCACGTTCAATTGTATGCAACTATGTTGGTACAGTGGCAAAAACAGATGTACACTCACGTAAATCGACGATGGCACATTCAAATAAAAAAACAACGCACTCCACCTGCTGTTAGTGTTCTGTCCAGCGACCAAAGGTTGCCAAATATGATCTATTTGTTCTACGACAATCTAAATCCATCGTCATAAGCCGGTGTCTTTCCACTGCTGGATGTAGACCACCCCAAGGCTCACACGATCTTATGCCACCAGTGGTCTTCACTCCAGTAATCGTTCATCTGTTTTGCGATAGACGTGTCCAGCCCATTGCTGTTACTTTGGTTCCCTGACAGATGTCAACATTACAGACTTTATCATTTGGAGAAATCCCAATCTCTACATAGTTTGCGACCTTAAACTTGCGGACCAGACCCACTGTCTAATCAAGGTAGACGTATTTCTTCGAGAGTTGTGTTTCTCACGCAGATTGATCTATTATATAAATATTGAACATGAAATGTGTATTGTCCAAGTTTATCCCGAGATCAATCCGCAGGGATACCTCATTAAAGCCGTTCAGCAGCAAAATGCTAAGATCCTCCAGCAAGCTAGCCAGTATGACTATGTCATCTGCGAATCGGAGGTGCGAGATGTATTCTCCATTTAACTTTATGCTGCAGTTTCTCCAGTCCACCAAACTAAAGGCATCTTTCAACGCGTTAGTAAACAGTTTCGGCGATACATCGCCCTGTCGTACGCCGCTACGCAGTTGGATCGGTTTAATCTAAATCTAACTTGGGTACTTGTAGACTTGTAAAAAAATGGTTAATATATACTAACCGTACATAGCAATGTAACAGGAATAAGTCAAGCATTAGAAAATAATAAGTACGCTAAAATAAAGTCAATAAAAATGTACAAAGTAGCATTAACCATGAGTAGTTATATTATTTTAATATGGCACTGAGCATCGAACCCCTGACCTCCGAGATCAAATGGCAACCATAAACGCAACCTCCGCGTATGATACATAATAAAATTTATCACAAAATAATAAAACTACATAGTTTTATGGGAGGTTGATTCTCCATTCAATATTACATTGTATTTACGTACAATCAGACAATTCGGCGCTGGCACATTTAAGAAAATAATTATGTTTTTTTTTCTAAATAGTGTATTCCTTCTTTTACTGTCAGTTTTATACTTAGAAAACCGCGAGCTTAGCCGAGCATAATCAAGCTTAAATTAAAATATAAATTTACGATACAGCAATAGGAATCGAATGGACAATGTCTGCGAGGGAAATGCCACTCTCGAAGTTGTGTGTGTGTCTACCTAGCTCAGACCATTCAGTTCAGCAAACAAGTCGACAGAACAAGTTCAAGTCAATCCGAAAACTGCAGAACGTCCTCTCATCGTCCATACCATAATGTCAAAAGTCTTTAACCAATGCGTTTGTAATGTCATATGGAGCAGGGAAGTGGACATTGTCAATGGGTCTGGTCCACAAGTTTAAGGTCGCTCAGCGAGATATGCTTGGTATTTCTCTGAAGAATAGAATTCGAAACATGGCAGTGGACCGGACACATTTGCCGCAGAACCGACGACCTATGGGGCAATCGGGTTCTAGAATGGAGACCACGTACGGGAAGAATTAGAGTAAGACGACCCCCCGACAGATGGACAGATGACCTAAAAAAGGTCGCTAGTAGGGCTGGACATTTGAAGACTTGACGTGACGTAGAGTCTAACAGTGCTTGAGTGATGTCTGGTGGTGTGTCGTACGTACAACCGAACTACACGCACAGGTCAGAATATGCACCCACATACCGTAGTCACCATCCCTACGCGAACCTATAAATGAGAATGCCCATTTTTCTTAGAGAAAATAAATTGTGTTTTCATAATCTTTCATTAATTTTATTTATTTGACCCTAGCATAACGACAATTGACAAAAACTTTTTTTTTACGTTAATAATTACATAGTTTCGATCCCGACGATTTGAAATCCAGTGTTTTATCTATAATAAAGTACCTGATCATAATAAAGAACCTAATCGTATAAATAGTGCTTTGTAACTATTTCATACATAAATTTTAACCAACAATTAAATTATATTTTAATGCTGGGGTAAAACAGATGTTGTAATTAAATTTAAAAAAAAAAACACAATTAATTGTTATGATTATTTAATTGTATTGGTTTTGGGCAATCTCTTTTGGCGACTCATAAAAATGTCGCATGATAAAGAAATGGAATACTCTCCGAGCCCCTGTGTTTCCGCTTTTTTATAAACTCGAGTCCTTTAAATGAAGTGTGAAAAAGCATCTAGTCAAGCCGGCATAATGTTATCTGATTTTAGTTGCTAACATTCCTGGAGCTTACGCGGTCTCATATCTTTCTGATATTTAAAAAAAATCATGTACTTTAAAACGTTACATCTGTAAATGGACAAAGAAAAAGCCGCTTAAAGTCCTAACAATAGAAAGATCTCCTAAACTTCAATATTTATCAAACTATTGTGTCAGTATCAAAAGCGATGTGTCTAATATAAGCTATTGTTGACGCGTTGACTATGTAACGACCGGGCATTCATGTATTATTTAATAATTATGACTACCAAAGGATCAATGATCATCATACAGGTGATCAATGATGGTGGCTTGGTCGTAAGAACGCTTTTCTTAACATCTTTAAATGGTGAGAAATACACTTTTCTGACATTTTTTTTCTAAATTTACCACACCTCTCGTGTATCGGAGAGCACGTTAAGACGTCGCACGGTTCCACAAATACTAACTTGTGGAATCGTTAATAGATTGTCATTAAATTGCCATGTCAACCTGTCTGTAACCGCGTTGCGAGTGTAGGTCAAATTTAACATAAATTTTCAAAAATTCTTCAACTATCAATGTCTAAAACTTGTTGTACTAGGGGCTGTGATGTGATAAACATATTATAAATACTTGGTAAATAAAAACTATTCTACAAAATAAACAAAGGACTTACCACCTGGAAAGGTACCTAAAACGCTCACCGCATTTCCCAGTTGAATTATTATTACCATTAACCTAAATTGGATTTAGATTAAGCTGATCCAACTGAGTAGAGGCGTACGACAGTATGTATGTAATATCGCCGAAACTGTTTACGTTTATTTAGAGTTTGAAGATCTTTAAAATGCTGGAAAACCTTAGCATGTTGAATGCTGAACGGCTTAAATGTGGCATCCCAGCACTTTGGTTAAAGCATATTTTGTTTTTTATATACTGAACATGATATGTAACATAGCACGACCTGGTGATAAGCGGTAGGCGAGGTCCAATTTCAACTGACCCCAGCCACTAACAACCGACATCAGGCTCTACCACTATGCCGGACTAACAAGATGATTTTTTACACTTCGCGTGAAGTGCTTCAGGTTATAAGAATGGAGAAAATCACGGGTAGGAGAGCAATCCACATCTTTAGCATTCGACAGATCTCCAACAGTGGAGAGATCAGTTGTTTTTTTAATTTATTACTGTCCTGTTCTTTTATTGTGTATATTACTTTCAAGGAGAACTAACATTGTAACAATTAAACGTTCAACATATTTGGCTACGTTGTATATCAGCGCACGATGTGGCTAAAAAAGTGGCCAGTCAGAATACTAGTCAATGTTCGTAATCATTGCAGACAACAAAGTGGATTCGCCGAATCAGCTCGACTTTATACTCTAAGAATCGTTGAACTCTTTTATATATAAATCACTATATGACTCGAAGAACATCATACACCTAAAATTTATTGTATGATCACGACCGTATCGCTCACGTGGTGGTCAGAAACCACGCTTTTAAAAAAGCTGATTCACATTTAGCCAACTTTACTATAAGCCAATACCAAATGGCAAGCTCGGCGAATGTCTCTAACGTACCAAACTCGAGAAATATCACAAATAAATTAAATTATAATCAAATTTGTTTATTTAAATTTATACACATTATTGTGTCCCGACTAGGAATCGAACCGGAACCTCCGAGTCTAAACCGCTAGATCACAGAGGCAGTTATAAAGATGAAGAGAAACGGCACATTATAAAAGCTTTATCGATCTTTTCTTAAAGGAATCGTCCTGGATTTGAATAAAATGATTGGCTTGGCATTGTTCAAAGCGCGTGCTTGGGTTTGTGCATTTCAACACGAATTTTATGATTATCATTGCATTTGACATTTTTATGAACAATGGCCTCGCTCCCTCCCACCGATCGTATCTTCCGTGTGAGAGACAGGGATGGAATTATAGACGTATACTAGTAAAATAACTTATTAAACAAACCAATTTTTAGGGCCAAAATGTTATTCTTTTCTATAAAAAGTAACCTAAAATATTACCACGACTCACTATGGAGTATTTGTAACAAAAATCTGGCAAAAAATATCTAAATGAAGATACTGGCTTCATTTCTTCTTGGTACTTTTATTACTTGATTTAAAAAAAAATATATGTGTTATATTTTTTTGTACAATTTATTATTAATATTTTTTTGTCTGGTCCTAATTCATATGTAAGTATACGTCGATGTAAGGAATTCGATTGTTCGTCTGTCCTTTCTCGCAGAATGTGAACTATGAGCTGAATCACTCCTTTATAATTACGTCTGCGGTTTCATGAATAAATGTATATTGATGAGCCCGGTTCGATTCCAGCATGGGAAAAATATTGTCTTTTTTCTTATGCCATCTGACCTTACGCCCACTTGATGGTAACCTCTATAAATGGTGGCTTAGGGAATTTACTCAATTACTACTAGTGGAATGTATTATTTTTTTATAATACACGACATGTGACTCCGCGCCGTATTTAGGAATATTAGCGACTGATTAAATTAAATTTTCTAAAATAATGATTTGGAATGCCCATGAAGGAACAGGCTCCAGCAGTAAAAAAAACGATAAATCCTTAATTCGTTACTTTTTAGTAATTTGACTGCCTCCGTGGTTAAGTCCGTGGATTTAGACTTGAAGGTACCGGGTTCGATTCATGATGGGGACACAATTTAAATTTAAAATAATATATATTTTTTGTGATATTTCTCGATTAAGAGTTTGGAACGCTAGAGACATCGACGAGTTTGCCACTTGTCATATTAGTCCTATTCAATTCAATTCAAAAATTATTTATTTCACTAGAAAAAAAATGTACATAGGCGGACTTAATGACTAAGTATTTCCTAACAACCAACCTTTGGGAGTGTGGAGAAGTAACAACGAAGGGAGCAATTAATTATAATAGACTTACCTACATACTAATATTAAAGTCCTATTGTAAATGTGGCTAAATTAATGTTTATACTCACTTCTTATAAATGCGGGGTTTCTGACCACCCCGTAAGGGATACTGTCGTGATAATTAACATTAACAGGTCACTGGAATCTGCTAAGATGCTAGTAGCTTAGACCACTTCGGTGCTTAGTCTTCCACAAGCAGAAAATTCATTCTAAATAATTTTAATAAAGACGTGTCAAAATGCGTAAAAAGAGATATTTTTCATAATACATTTATTTCTTATAAACAATAGGTTTGACATTTCTGTGATGTTATTATTATTGGGTAACAAGTACAATCGTCTATCAATACGGTACAATATTATAATGATAATTATATTAATATCTATGTACATATTTTTTAAATACTAACTTACATATACAATAATATTAATGTCAAAGTTGGAAATTATAATTTTAAGAATTTGTTATAGCAAGCGATTTATCTTCTAGAGAGTTCCGCACTGAATAGTAGGACTTGTCTATCAGCATGTCAGTGAGTTGTTTTTTTAATTTATGATTTGGAAGTAATTAAATCATAATTTATTTTGTTATAAATTTTTGGAGCCATACAAAATACACTTTTCTGTATGTGTGTTGTTTTGGCTATCGGTATTATTAACTTATTTTGGTAACGCAGTGTGCAATTTGACTATGATCTATACTATATATGATTATTTGATAATACAATACAAAGCTGCACAAACAGTTTAAGTTGCAGTCCAGGACTTTCCCACAGTTACTCTGAGAGAGGCGCTGCGACTCTCATTAAACGAACAGCGACGGCGGCGGAGTACACCACTTTTTTTTTTTTGTTAGGATTGCAGTCTGTTGCAGATTTGAGTTTTGTTAAGACAATATGTCTTAACATTAGTTAACCGACCACGGAGAAGAGCCTCTCCGCGGTCGGATAATAGTTTTAAGCTTAATATATTTTGTTGTTTAATACAACTACGTCGAATTATTTTTATTTTAGCTTTACCAAATGTAAATTTGGCAAGCAGAAAATATCTAGAGGAATTAAGTAGCATTATTATATAGTATTCTTCTTATTCTCTGCAAAATGCAATTCTTTACTTTCATGACCGTTACGATGTATTCTGAAAATGGTTCTCGCACATTCAAACCATCAATATATTACCTAATGACTCTGACATATATAGAAACTGAGAATTTATTTGACATCACAAAATAAATCTAATACTTATATAATCTTTCATCAAGTGCATACCTACCGTCTTTCATAATTTACATTCTTGAGATTTCATTTATATGACTAATTATTTATTTATTTACTATATTTATTCTTTATATTATATATAGTGTATTTATTAACCTTTCATGAATATCTTCAATGTTTTATATATATATATATATTGAAACGAAATAATAAATTGATTCACTTTTCCAAACCTTTTCCCTTTGTTATTATTTATCGTCTGTCTATATTTGACTCATGTCACGCCTACCTCTTCTTGACATTCTACTTTTGTAACACTACCCCCCTCTCAATACCTGTTCGTCCCGAACAGCATCAGTCTGAGTACCAGTATGAGGTCGACTGGCGTGAAACGTACGCGAAGTTGTACCGCGATAGGGCGCCAACCGGTTCATGTGTACAATTTTTCCTTTATGTTGTGGTTCTTTCCTAATTTTATAAATTACATCATTAATTTGTTTTACAATAGTGTATGGACCATCCCATTTTGGTGTCAGTTTAGCACAAACACCTAAATGTCTAACCGGATTATATAACCAAACTAATTGATTTCTTTCAAATTTTACGTTATTTAAATTTATGTTATATTGATTCTTAACCCTTTCGCTCGATCTCCATGTATTCTCTCTCGCAAAATTATGTATTTTCTCTAACCTTTCTCGCAATTTATGACTATATTCATTAGCTGTGTCCGAGTCCATTGTGGCTAAAGGGGGCCTAGGCCTAATTAAATCAATAGGAAGTTTTAACTGCCTTCCGAACATCATAGCTGCTGGTGTCTCACCCGTTGTCTCATGAACACAACTTCTATATGATAATAGGAATAAAGGTGTAAGGTCATCCCAATCCCTTTGGTGCGTAGATACAAATTTCGAAAGATATTGCACAATCGTACGATTTAATCGCTCGACCATTCCGTCTGACTGAGGATGTAGGGGTGTAGTTCTCGTCTTTCTTATACCCAACTTGAACATTAAACTTTTGAAAACGGCTGATTCAAAGTTTCTACCTTGATCTGAGTGCAACTCTAACGGTACTCCATGTCTACTGACAACTTCCTTCAATAAAGCTTCCGCAACTGTGACAGCCTCTTGATTTGGTATCGGAATGGCTTCTGGCCACTTTGTAAAATAATCCACTACTACTAGTAAATATTTGTTACCATTTGATGTTTCTGGCAATGGTCCCAATACATCAATAGCAACTCTTTCGAAAGGTGCCCCTACCACATACTGTTGCAAAGGTCCTTTACATTTTCGTTGGGGCCCCTTCCGTGCCGCACAAACATCACATTGAGTACACCACCTTTCTACGTCTGATCGACAACCAATCCAATAAAAACGTTGTCGTACTTTTTCATAGGTTCTCGCTATGCCATAATGACCTCCCGTTTTATTATCATGTAGTTCTCGTATAATATTAGAACCAAGATTTCGAGGTATTACAATCTGTCTAACTATACTATCATCTGGTCTTTCGTAATGTCTATATAAAACAGAATCTTCAACGACCAACGAGTTCCACTGTACCCAATAACCTTTTACTGTAGTATTATTACTTGCAATAGTTTGCCATTCTGGTCTTTCGCCCGTATTTAACCATTCTAACACTATACTAATATCCTGATCCTGTCTTTGTAAATTTCGCCAATCAAGTCTGTTAATATTCCCATCGTTGCTCTCTTCATTATTTATAGCTTCAACAGTTGTTATAGCAACAATTTCCTGTGACATTTCAGTTCTTGTACAAAATTTGCATTTCATTTCCAAACACGGTCTTCTGGAAAGAGCGTCTGCGTTGTTATGCAATCTTCCAGCGCGGTGCTCGATAGTGAAGTCATATTGCTGTAATCTCTCGATCCACCTAGCTAATTGCCCTTCTGGTTCCTTAAAACTCATTAACCAAGTTAACGCAGCGTGATCAGTTCTAAGTTTAAATTTTCGCCCATATAAATAATGATGGAAATGTTGAATAGATTTCACAATGGCCAAAAGTTCTCGACGCGTTACGCAATAATTTCGTTCGCATTTACTTAAAGTTTTACTAAAATATGCAATAACGTGTTCGATTCCATTACGATTTTGAGCTAAGACTGCTCCCATACCAGTTTGAGACGCGTCAGTGTCTAATACGAATTCATTGATAGAGTCAGGATGTGATAGTATTGGTGTCATAGTCAGTCTTTCTTTTAACTCTTCGAACGACTGTCTTGTACTTTCTGTCCAAATAAAGGGCTTCTTATTTTCAGTTAATCTAAACAAAGGTTTCGCTATTGTAGAAAATCCTTTGACAAACCTTCGATAATAAGAACACAATCCCAGGAAGCTACGTAGTTCATGTAACGTTTTCGGTTCTGGCCACTGACGGACACAATCTGCCTTTGCCGGATCTGTCTTAATCCCATCACACGATACAACATGACCTAAGTACGTAACTTCTTTCTGAAATAAATTACATTTTTTCGGACTAAGTTTAAGATTTGCCTCACGCAGCCTATTAAAAACCTTATTTAAATTTTGAATATGTTCATTAAAATTTTTAGAGTGAATAATAACGTCATCCAAATAGACAAGGCAAGTTTGCCACGGTAAACCTTTAAGTACTAACTCCATAAGACGTTCGAAAGTAGCGGGTGCATTCGTCAAGCCAAAGGGCATGACATTAAACTGCCACAACCCGCCAGGGGTAACAAACGCTGTCTTCTCCTTATCTTCTGGCTTTATGGGTACTTGCCAATATCCACTCTGCAGATCTAATGTGGAGTACCACTGTGAACCAGCCACAGCGTCTAACGTGTCATCGATTCGTGGTAATGGGTAGGAATCCTTTTTAGTTACCTGATTTAATTTGCGATAATCCACGCAAAACCTAGTACTCCCATCCTTCTTAGTCACTAATACTATGGGGGAAGACCATGGACTATTAGACGGTTCAATGACCTTCTGTTCTACCATTGTCTTTACTAACTCTTCTACTTCTTGTTTCTTTGTTATAGGCATTCTGCGAGCTGCTTGTTTGATTGGAGTCGCATCGCCGACATCTATAGTGTGCTCGGTTAACTCACACCTTCCGTTATCATTCTTGTCCTTTGAAAATAAGTCTGTAAAACTACATAATAATTTCATAAGGTTAGCTTTTTCTATATAATTTAGATTTTTACAAGAACGATTATACAAATCTTTTAAATGGGGTTGAAGTGATTCATTCTGATCGACATTGCCTACCATATTTACATTATCATACAGTCTTCTAGCAGATACTATAGGCAAGCATTCTCCTACAATTTCTCCCTTTTTAATTAACCTACGACACTCACACACATTCATCACTCGAATAGGTATACAGGAATTACTTACATTAATAATAGCGCGCGCACACAGGACTCTGTCATATCTATCCTCCTCATACATAGGTGACACCATGACGTTGCTACAAGTAGGTGCCTCTGGTATTTCACATAATACAATTTTCTCAGTCATACCTGGAATCACCGTATCTTCTGCACATAAAAGTTTACAATTTTCCCACAATTTATTACCCCTATCATTGAGAAATATGTCTTCGTTATTTACAGTTAAAGTTTTATTACCTATATTTACAATGCAGTTATATTTATTTAGAAAGTCTAATCCCAAAATTACTTCATCGTGGATCTCTACTATCAAAACTCTATGCGTGAACCTTTGGTGCCCTATTTGAATAACAACGTCTCGCTGTTCTATGACAGGAGCGATCTCACCTGTCACAGTTCTAACCATGAAGTTGCTGCTTCGACCACCAGGGCATGAGAGGAGTGTAGCCGTTTGAATTATCCTAGGGTGTATTAACGTAACACTAGCTCCCGTATCTACCACAATATCACAACAAACGTCCTCTATTAGTCCAGGAACAACTAGCGCATGTGCACCACCGGATAGTGCATTTACAAGAACTGAAGAAGCGCCGGGACAGTTATCGGCCGAACTATGCCTCTCTAGCTCGGCCTCTG
Source organism: Tinea semifulvella (assembly GCA_910589645.1). NCBI lineage: Eukaryota > Metazoa > Arthropoda > Insecta > Lepidoptera > Tineidae > Tinea > Tinea semifulvella. The sequence goes on from OU342626.1 coordinate 8,307,815, forward strand.
GTCGTTTCCCTGCTCATAGCTGCCATTACAACACTGCGCCTGCACATGTCCGAGGCCGCCACAGTTCCAACATCGAATAGGTCTGTTGTTCCAGGGTCGCCTAGCCCCAGTATGAGCGCTCCATTGTCGAAAGTTCTCATCCATTCTTGCTGTCAATCTTCCGACAATTTCCTCAACAGCCAAATATTGATTGGGGACTGTTTGTGGGCATTGCTGTGTTAGTGATGGCGATCTAAGTGCCTGTATTTCTAACGCTTTCTTTATTGCGACATTAATAGTAGTAGGTCCTTGCATAATCAACTGTTCTCGGACGTAACTGTCATAAATAGCCTGTATGAACTGTTGAGTTGCAATCCGTTCCTGTGTCTCCAAAGAACAATCAGTAAATGCTAAATGGGCTAGACGGCGCACGTCGTTACCGAGACTGGCATAATCTTCATTAACCCGTTGCCTTCGATTATGAAATTGTGCGTAATGTAGTTTGTCTGTCCTTGTGGACCCAAAACGTAGCTTCAGGTTGTCCTTAAGCAGGTGAAGGTCGGCACGATGTTCCGTGGGTAAGCTCGCCAGTACACTCAAAGCAGGACCTCTTAACGCAGCAGCCAATTGACACCCTTGTTCTGTGGTAGTCCAGCGGTTGTTACTCGCGATTATGTAAAATTGTGCCATATAGTCTTCGAACGGCGTCACGCCATCGTATAACGTCGTTTTGATGTTTTTCTCAGTCGTCGAGGGCATCAGGGGAGCTTGTCTGCCCTCAACCCGGTGTACGCTATTTCTACTTACATCATCTTCCAGAGTGCTATTATTTACAAATAAATGCTGCATCACCATATCCAGTCTAGAATTGACGGCGGAAACCTCGCGGACCAGCTGCATGACTGAATTTTGAACATAGTCGGAATCGCCGGCTGTCAGTCCCTCCGTGGACTCTTCTCGTGGTCTGGATAGCAAGGCGGCGGCAGCCGCGGTTTGCGATCTCGTTCCTCTGTCCATTATAATCCCACTTCTGACACCAGTGAAACGAAATAATAAATTGATTCACTTTTCCAAACCTTTTCCCTTTGTTATTATTTATCGTCTGTCTATATTTGACTCATGTCACGCCTACCTCTTCTTGACATTCTACTTTTGTAACACTATATATATATATTTAATTATTGTATTTAGAATTTAATTTTTAATTTAATTTGAAGTTATATAAATTATAGATTTAGTGCAATTGAGACCCCACAATACCGGCCTTCCTAGTGTGGGTCTCCAATAGAAAACATGTACATAGGATTTTATTGGAAATAAACGATTTATTATTTATTATTTATTTATATATGTTATATATTTAAGTGGTTCCCAAAGTACCAAATTTTATTTACATTTTTTTTGTTTTATTTGTATTTTATAAGTAATAAGTTTCTTCTTTTTTTGGTAAATGCCGTTACTCCTAATTGGGACATAAGTATATTAGATAAGATTTTATATATAATTAATTTATGTTATGTCTGAGATAATATAAGCACTGCGGCGTGAACTATATAAATTAATATAATTACTCTACCTGATCATATAATAGTTAATTAAATAAATATTTCCGGACAGGTCACACAGCGCCATCTAGTTTCCGTGGTAAGCTACGAGGCTTGTGTTACAGAAACTGGATGGTTGATAAACTACATATTATACATTTTTTTTTTTGTAAATATATACATATTATACATATAAATACCCAGACCGAGACAAATTATACAATGTACAACTTGCCCCCGGTAGGAATCGAACCAACGACCTCCCAATTTGACATTGAAATGGTATCTTTCTCTGTTGATATAAACTATTTTTATATGTTCGTCTAATTTTAAATTATTAATTCTTTGCGTGGGAATTAAATTTTCGAAAACCACACATAACCCACAACATAAAGTCCAACAAATAATTCAGCTTTACGCAGTGGAAGTTATTACTTACTGAAAAAATTGGCCTTAGCAGGTCTGCCGTCAATACATTTATGGAAAGAGCTTCCAAGACGGTATTAACGGAATCATTCAGTATTTAGAATGGTGGATGGAGAGCGTCTTGATGCACAATAAAATAAAAAAGAATCCTCCTTTTCAAACCAGCCTATTGTCAGTCGCAAGCCCGAGACACCATTCTTCCAATCTTTTACCCACACACGATGGACCCGGCACCCGCATGGTAAATCCTAGGAATGCTTAGAAATTTGTCTTCCTCTTCTTAATTTAGTTCCTATAGTTTAATTTAGTAGTAACACTACTCCAGTGCATTCTATGTGCGTAAAGCTATGAGGGCATCGTAAGGACCGCCTGATGTATCGAATGCCCTCCGGCTCACTGAACTGCGTTTAGAGGTTTCACGACCAAATAAAATATATTTTAAAGATTGGCTATTATTTTAAAAACTACGCCATCATTGTTAAAGCAATCCTAAAATGGTCGGTTCGACCTCCGGCATGTATTAATAAGATACGTACATTGGTCATCGATTTACAACACCACTGTTCCTGTGAGGAGGACAGCACGTTAAGCCGTCGGTCCCGGTTACACTTATACCAACTTGTGTAATCGTTAATAAATTGGTCTGGTCAGAAGCGTGGCGAGTGTAGGCCAATTCTCCAGAAATATGTCCTGGTAGGCCCATCTCCATTGAGGTAGGGCTTTGTGTTCTAAGGGCCAAACGGGTTGACAAGAATCTGATGTTTTTTTTAAATATTTATTATTAACGGTTGCACAAGTTATTATTAGTTGAACCGGGACCGACGGCTTAACGTGCTTTCTGAAGCACGGGAACGGTAAAAAGAGTAAAGTATCATCACGACCGTGTCCCTTATAAAGAAGCAGAATCACATTTAGCCAACTTTACTAAGGGGCAATCATGACAAGTGGCAAGCTCAACGATGTCTCCAGCGTACCAAACTCGAAAAATATCACAAATAAATAAAATAATAATGTAATTTATTTATTAAGCTACCTAGAGAAAAGTGGGGTAATTAAGAACGGCAGGTAATTGGGAACAGTGAGGTATCTGATACTTCCTTCCGCACTACAATCCTACGCATACTTTAAACGTATAAAAATTCTAACATTATATAATTGTTTTAATAAATATGATATTAAACGTTTGCGACGTGTAATTAAGCAAAATGCTCACTAAGGGCAAAACTGCCACCAATTACTATTAAAACAAATTCATAAAACACATTTATTCTCTGGTGTGGGATGCGACGTGTCTAGACACATTGGCTCCATCTCACATCCAGGCGACCTCGTCAGGCGCGGGAAGTGCAGCGTTTTCTGCGGAGAACCTCAAATTGCGCAAATACGCCAACCTTGGTATCGGTTACGAATTTGCGCCGTTTGGGGTCGAGACGATGGGCCCATGGGGACCGTCAGCGAGGCGCTTGGCCAAGGAGTTGTCAAAGCGGCTGACAGAAAGGTCTGGACACAGGAAGGCTGGCAATTATTTCTGCCAACGTATTAGCCTCGCTATACACAAGGGAAATGTTGCCAGTCTCCTTGGGACTATCTCGGATGGGACGTCTCTAAAGGTCATTTTTTATTTATAGTTTATTTTATTTTTAATTTTATTATTTAGGTAGCTTTTAATAAAACGCGGGTCTGTACAATAAAGCCCAGTTACCCCATATAGTTTCTATTTTGCCCTGTCCTCAATTACCCCATACATGATCGACAGAGTTTTTTTATTTTTTTCTTATTTTATAATTATATGGTTTATTTTGAAGAGTGCTGATACCACTATTATGTATGTAGATTACCAACGTCACTCTTGCAATGACTTGATGCATTTGAAACTATTATAAGTATATATATATGCTATAATCTATATTATTTAAGGTTAGGTGTTCCCAATTACCCCACTTTCCCCTTCTTGTGCCACAACAATAGTCATAGGTAAAAAACATGTGTAACTCTGTTTAAAAGTAAATGTGTGTGATATATGTAGAGGCACCTATAGTATATCCAGTGAGGGGAAGTTACTTAATCGCTACTGGCTTACGCAGCGGCCAATCAAAATACAGCTACCGAATTACCGTATGTGCATTCAATATGCTATCTACCAAGGCTATAACCCTTTTTATGCTTTTTACTTTCTCTCTCTTTCTCTTTTTTACCCCTACTACTATTATTATTATTTTGTAGTAATTAGATTTAAATTAATAGTGCAATTGAACTGTGACTAGCAAAAGTAAAAGAATAAATAAGTGAAAACTAATAGGTTAATGATTATTTACCTTAAATAAAATGAATGAGAGGCAGGAGCAAACATTCCTGTAACGGCTTGGTTTCCTATCCAGATTCGTCAAATTGCTAATTCTTTCTTTACACCACAAATTGTAGGACATTAACTACGTCACTGTTGTATCTGCGCGACCGCGATGCGAGCTAGTCGTGTCTAGCTGTGATAAACTGAAAACGTTTCGTATGCCCGAGGTTGCATAACGAGAACCAGTGAATCCAACCAAAAGACTAAATAATAATTGAAGGTTTGTGTAAAGTGCAGAGCTGGAAATAGTGTGCTTCAAGATCTGAGTGCTTATCTTTTTTCGCCCAAGTCGTAAGACTTTGTCTACTGAATTTAGCAGGAATAGAAATAGTCATAAATCAAATCAAATCATTTATTTCCTTTGGTTGTCACAACAACACTGGGATATTGTCAATTCATTTTTTCTCCATCGTTTACTATTAATTCGATTATAAAATAACCAGCAGCTACTATGGGTGGACCCATCATATCAGCTATACCATCATCTTCGACTAAAACACTGTTGACATAAACAAGTTTTTGCTTAAAACTTGGTAGTTAAAATTAATTCGTGGCTGTAAAAACAGATGCAATAAAGCCACCGAGCTATTATAATTCTTCTTCATTAATAATATACAGTCCTAGAAGCTCAACCATCGTTATTAACGGAACGATCAGTTCAATAAGAATATATTTTTTTAAGTTCAGAGAATACACCAAGATTAATAGCCTTAGAATGATATAGCTAGTTGTATTAACATTGTAATTTTCAATATGTATATCATGGTTAAGTCGAACTTAAATAAAAACGAAACGATCCCCTCCGGCTTCCGTGTCTCCGCCAATGAGCCGAGGGAAGGCGTAACTCGGGAGCTTCAAAAAATTTACTTTTTTTTATTTTTACGGGTATTGTTATTAATGGGAGGGATCACAACCGCAAGCTACAGCAGTGGGAGGAATCTTATGAGACTAAGTAATACATGGATTTTCCGTGCAGGTGCACTGCCGTATTCTGTTACTTAAGCGCAAACGCTATATAATAGAATCCATTAAAAAGTATCATCACGACCGTTTCCCTTTCGGGGTGGTCAAAAACCACGCTTATAAATAAGCGGATTCACATTTAGCCAACTTTAGTATAGGCGTACCCAACTCGAGAAATATCACAAATAAATTAAATATTATGTAAATAAATACATTTACATTAATACATATTTTTGTGTCCCGACCAGGAATTGAACCCGGTACCTCCGAGTCCTAAGTCCACGGAGTTAACCGCTAGACCACAGAGGCAGTTATATATAGAATCCATTAACTATATTTAAATATCACACTATTTAAGTTCATATTTGAGAATTTATTTTTTTTGTAATTATTTTATTTTATTTTATTATGGCACAAACAGTCATTACAAATGAAGTTATATAATTTAAAAAGAAAACATAAAAGAAGACCTTTAGGGCCAATAGTTAAACAAATTGTAAGCAGTTAATTATAGAGGGAAGACATAATATTTAAAAGAAAGATAAGCAAGTTATACAAGCTATGATATAGTAATAACAATAGATAGTTAGTTAAACAGTTACAATTTCCATTTTATTTTGTATAAGTCTTTTAAAGGTGGCTGGTGAGGTATTAAATATATATATTTCGGAAAAATGGTCATTATATAATGTAAGAGAGCGAATTATAAACCTATATCTAGTGTAGTTATTTGAGGCTCGCGGTGGAACAAAAAATTATGACGCAATCTCTGACTTAAATAACGAAATCACTAATAACGTTTGCGACTTCATAATAGTTTTTATAATTTTAACGGGTCTTTACGCGATTTACCTTAGAGACATATTTCTCTAAGGTGAAAGACGTTCCGCGCATTTTTTAAAAGAACCATATCACATTGACGCATAAGGGTTGTGACAGAAAAAAGTAGGGACCAATAAAACCAGCGTTTCGGAACTAATATTTGTAATTATCCTATTATTGCACAGCCCAAAAAATGTTTATTGACCTCATGAGTTTTGGGAATCGACTAGCCTAGTAGTTTTCGGCTTCTCCTTCCACCTTTTTTTATATTTTTTATATTAGCACGACATGTGACCTTGCGCGCACCTAATGGTAAGTGGCGTGCGAGATCTGAATGTTAGCAACTAGAATCAGACACTCATGACTGACATCAGTCCCTAACACTATGTCGGCTTGACTGGGTATGACGGCAATTCGAGCCTGATCCCGTAGCGTGAAGTCGTAATCTCTGGACCCTTATCAGCAATTCGCAGCTATTTGTGGGGTCTTTGCTACTACTAGCTATTTGTTATCTACTTTTTTTTTGTAAAGACGGAGATTTGAAAATCGCCTGACGATACGACCCCAGCCTGAAGGGCTACCGCGGGAGGTCGCATAAGGAGACCCTAAGGCGTCTACGAACTAAAATCCTATAAACCGCCTCTCTCTCACTGTTGGCCCTGCGGAGTGAAGGCACTCGTTTGCCGCGTTGCTATCCACTACTAGAATACGGTTGTAATGTAGTACACCTGACAAGTCCCTTTCTAGAAAATGAACGTCTTGACAGCCAGTTACCAATAAGAGTCAATTGTTTTTGGCAGGCGTTGTGCTGTTATATTTAATTATTATATTCTGGAAGACATACCTTTTATTTACATTTTATTGATGGTTCATTCATGTTCAGACTAACCCGATGTCCTGATAAGAAGCGTTACTGTCAAATTGACACCTTCATTTGGCAATAAACTGTCACCGGTAATCCCAAAACGCGCCACCAACAAGGCTTAACAAAAAAACTAAAAAAAACCCGGATGAGAATCTAGCTAACAGCAATAAAAGAATTACAATAGACCTTTTTTGTGACATGTGACTTAACACCCGCCAGCAGTTGCATAAGTAGGCAACATTCATCATCATCATTACAACCCCTAAGACACAAAGTCCAAGACCTCCACTGCTGGAGATGGGCCATCCAGAACAAATATCTGGCTTACACTCCAACAGTGTGGTCCAGACAGGTTGGCAAGGGTCTGTGACAATTTATTAACGATTCCATAAGTTGGTATTAAGTGGAACCAGGACCGACAGCTTTACGTGTTCTCCAAAGCACGATAACGGTTGTGTTGTAAATGTACCTACGTAAAAAAATAATTTCTTATTATTACACTGTCTCCGTGTTCGATTCCTGGTCGAGACACAATAATATTTATTAATTTAAATAATAAATAAAAATATATTATAATAATTTGAAATTTGACGAGCTTGCCACTTGTCATGATGGGCCTATAGTACAGTTGGCTAAATGTGAATCCGCTTCTTTAAAAGCGTGGTTTCTGACCACCCCGAACCGGATACGGTCGTTATGACCGCCTCCGTGGTCTAGTGGTAACAAACGTTGCCGTGAACTCGGGAGGTCGTGGGTTCGATTCCCACCGGGGGCAAGTTGTACATTGTATAATTTGTCTCGGTCCGGGTGTTTATATGTATATATTTACAAAAAAAAGTATAATATGTAGTTTATCAACCATCTAGTTTCCGTAACACAAGCCTCGTTGCTTACCACGGAAATTAGATGGCGCTGTCTGGAAATATTTATTAATATTTATTATGACGGACGGTAAAAATGACGGACACGACGCATTAACAATTTATTGAAAACAAAACCCTTAATACCACAAAATAAATATTTTCAACAAAATTTGGAAAAAAAAATCAAGACCAAGATCAAGACCAGGGTAAGTCTTGGTCTTGGTCTTGCAACCATATCAGTGGTCTTGTTTGTGACCAAGACCAAGATTCGGCACCACAAGTTTTACACGTCAACGGTCTACGTATTTTAAACATCCGTCTACGAAAAGCAATAAACGCATCACAATCTGATCCCATAAACAACAGAACGTCTAAATAATCTATACCCTATGCACACATTTTGAGAACGCAAAAAATCAGGTAAATATCACCTGTGGCGCTTAGTGACCGAGCGGCTTTATTACGTAAATAACTCGAAAATAAATTACGAATCCATTGTGTGTTACAGCAAAAAATATTTGTCAGAATTCGTTTGCAACACGCAATGGATGGTTGAGCTGTTACAAATGTTTGCTGAAGTAACACACAATAGCCAGACCTATGCAAACAATATCATACCTGACTCAATGAAATCGCCAAATTATCAATGAAACTAAACTAACAAAAATAGCACGATTTTAAACAAACTTTACTATAAGAAATAGAAAAAATATATTTTATTTTAAAGCTTTATTGTAAAAATATTAAAGGCGATCATAATGACGCCAGGCATTCTCTGCCCGTAAACCTTTGGGACATTGGAATCATTTAATATGGGGCGGAGGTGGCAAGGTTGTAAGAACGCATTCCTTTTTTTCATTTCATTCTGTATTTATAATTTTGTTATTTTATTGTTTCTCTTTCCAAATGATGGTTATCATGTACTGCTCCAGATTCACCAATATGTACTATAAAATTATATCGTTTTATATCAATATTGTAAAAATTGACGTGTAAAAGTGCAGAATACATCTTTTCTTGTCCTATGCCTACTTGCAAAATAAACGAATTGAATTGAATTTAAATCCTACAAAGTTCAGTTAAAACCATGTTTTGCGTTTATTTACTTATATTTAACTTCAATACCTATGGTTAAAAATGGTTAATATTTTTTTACGTGATAGGTGAATACCTGTACCATAGCCGCCTTACGTTGGACCACTATCTACACCACACCCTGTATATAACACGACAAACAGCTTATATTTGAATATAATTATTTATATTAAATTTTGTGAATAATTAATTATTTATAAGTTAAAATATTTGGATTGAATTATTATTGTTCTTTTTTGTATTAATTGTATCATGATGTCGAATTGATTTATGTATTTATATACCTACTTACTTACTTTTTATTCTAATTTTTATTGTTTTGTATTAACTCTATTATTTCATTGATTTTATTAGTGTTGAATTTGGATTTATTTTCATTATTATTATTTATTTGTCTTTTCTTTCTTTTTATATTAATTTTATACTGTATATAACTATTGTTAACTTTAAAGCTGTTGGGTACTCCTGAGCAGCTCAGGGTTCCGGAGACACCGTCTCTTGATTAACATCAATATATAGCAATTGGTGGTTGTTTTTTTTTCTTTGTTTGGGAGAAATTAGGCTGAACCAAGAGGCCTGATGTTGACTCCACAGAGAACACCTAAACCTGCTTATTTCACACGGCGATAAATATCAAAACTCGCAGCGGAATGGTATGAAAAGAGGCCTTACGTGAGGATCGGGATGCAGGATAACTTCTGATCACTGCGTTGGATGCTTGAACTTTAAATTTCACTATTTTTTAAATAGTATTTGATAAATCGCACGCGCACGTTTGGCAACCCACTTTTTTCTTCGTTGTTCTCGCCTCGGCCACATTGGCGCTAGGCTCGGGTGTCACGAATTAGATCACGTGACACACAAGATGACAGGGCGCGCGATATTTAAATTCTTGATATGGACGATTTGGAGAAGGAACGTAATTAGGAAGACCAGGGAGGGGAGGATGGTACAAGGACTGTTACGAAGCTCCGACAAAAGCTTTATTAATATTAATATTTGTATAATAGATTAAAAAATATATAGGTATATTGACAATCCATTTTAAATGAAAATGTATGTATTAATTATAAGATTGACTGCATGGTAAATTGGTCTTTATTGTTAAGCCATGTAATGTTTTATTAATAAATAAATAAATATTATGTTCCAAAGTTTATTGCTAGAATTTCCTTGTGTACAAACTTCGAACAAGGAACCTTAAGGTTTACATAACAATTCCAACACATAGTTTTGTCCACAGCCGACCGGAAACCATTGTTTAACCGAGATAAGGCGGTTATCGCTGTCATCTACAAAACCGCAGATAAGGTATTCTTTTCATGGGATGTGTCAAATTTGACAAATACAATAACCAACACAAATATGTTGATCCAAAACACGCGACAAATTGTCGAAAGAATAATGAATTTGTTCTTACATGAGACGGCATGACAATTAAAGCAAAAAATAATCGTATATCGTACGTGAAATATTGTTCTAGTCCATGTGATGGTTCCGCCAAGTACGTAAATACTGTTCTAGTCCATGTGATGGTTCCGCCAAGTACGTAAATACTGTTCTAGTCCATGTGATGGTTCCGCCAAGTACGTGAAATACTGTTCTAGTCCATGTGATGGTTCCGCCAAGTACGTAAATATTGTTCTAGTCCATGTGATGGTTCCGCCAAGTACGTGAAATATTGTTCTAGTCCATGTGATGGTTCCGCCAAGTACGTAAATATACTCTATATGTCCTAAAGCGTGTTCTACTGGGTATACTATGGTGAGTGCTCCGAAGCGTGTTCTACTGGGTATACTATGGTGAGTGCTCCGAAGCGTGTTCTACTGGGTATACTATGGTGAGTGCTCCGAAGCGTGTTCTACCGGCTATACTATGGTGAGTGCTCCGAAGCGTGTTCTACTGGGTATACTATGGTGAGTGCTCCGAAGCGTGTTCTACTGGGTATACTATGGTGAGTGCTCCGAAGCGTGTTCTACCGGCTATACTATGGTGAGTGCTCCGAAGCGTGTTCTACTGGGTATACTATGGTGAGTGCTCCGAAGCGTGTTCTACTGGGTATACTATGGTGAGTGCTCCGAAGCGTGTTCTACCGGCTATACTATGGTGAGTGCTCCGAAGCGTGTTCTACTGGGTATACTATGGTGAGTGCTCCGAAGCGTGTTCTACTGGGTATACTATGGTGAGTGCTCCGAAGCGTGTTCTACTGGCTATACTATGGTGAGTGCTCCGAAGCGTGTTCTACTGGCTATACTATGGTGAGTGCTCCGAAGAACTATAACCTAATCCCTCCCTCTCCATTCCGCAACCGAACCACACGCACAGCTCAGAATATGCACCCACATACCGTAGTCACCATCCCTTCGCGTACGTATAAATTTGGGGACTCGTACATCTGTCGTACGATAAAGATGTGGAATGCTCTTCCAGCCTCTGTGTTTCCACTTTCCTATAACTTGGAGTCCTTCAAGCGAAGTGTGAAAAAGCATCTAGTCAAGCCGGCATAGTGTTAGGGACTGATGTCAGTCATGAGTGTCTGAGTGTCTCAGGTGGGTGGGGAAAAAAAAAAAAAAGAGTCGGGCTATTTAAATTGTAGACGATGTCACTATATCTGGAACTCTGGAATCCTTGCAGCTTCGCCAAGATGTCACTTCCCTAATTACGTGTTCTACCGGCTATACTATGTTGAATGCTCGGAAGAGCTCTATAACCTAATCCCTTCCTCTCCATTCCGCAACCGAACCACAAGTACGAGCCAAAATATGCACCCACATACCATAGCTACATACATATACGTAAATTTGAAGACTCGTACATTTCTCGCACGCTAAAGATGTGGAATGCTTCAGCCAGTATGTTTCCCCATTCGTATATCCTTCAAACTAAGTGTGAAAAAGCAACTTAATAGGCCGGAATAGTGGTAGGGAATGATGTCGGTGTCCCGAACAGGGATCTAACCCGGAAGCAGTCAAGAAGTAAGAGTCTTCAAATTTTTAGAAGAAATTTAATGACAATTTATTAACGATTCCACAAGTTGGTATTAGTGGAACTGGGAGCGACTCCTGTGCTCTCCGAGTCACATGACATGACAATCTATGACATCTGTACGTAAGAAAGTATTTCTCATTGGTACATGCCGGGGTTCGAACCAAGGATTATACCACCGCTCTTATTTATTTTACTGGCGCTTAATCTATTGTTACAAAATCCTGTCGGTTTTCACTGAATGGCCTTTGTTAATGCCGGTAAATGGTTGCCAGTGTCACAGATACCTTACTTATTAAAAAAATCGGTAAAGTTGAAAGAAGGCAACGAGCTGGATGGAAAGGCGCCCCGCAGAGCTGTCCCGGCCGGTAATCGAACCGGTCAAACTCTTTTAATGACATATAAAAGATAGATTTTATTTAAATTTAAAAGTTAAAAAAAGATATAATAAAATCTTATATTATAAATGCGAAAGAAACTTTGTCTTTCTGTCTGTCTGTATGTATGTATGCTTAGTATTTAAAATACCCATTATCTTGCTAAAAAATATCTATTAATATAATTAAAAACTATTTAAATAGCAAAATATATATATATATATATATATATATAAACAAAACTAAAAAATAAACTATAAATATAAAATGACCTGTAGACACGATCCATCAGGGATAGGCTGGAAACATTTCCCTTCTGTATAGCGAGGCCAATATGTTGGCAGAAATAATTGCCAGCCTTCCTATCTCCAGACTTCCGTCGTTTGGACAACTCCTTGGCCTCAAACATATAAATATTTGAATTTTATTTGCGCCTAAATTACTCCACCGATTTTGGTGAAATTTAAAAGAGATGTTCTTTGGAACTCTGAGACGAATATAGGATATATAAGATCATCATCTGACCATGACATGTGACCCCGCAGCCATATAACTATCAATCCTTTTAAATCGCTTCCACAACGATATTAATAGACGGATATTGATGAAATTTGAAATACTTGTTCTTTGGATCCCAGGGTCGGATATAGTCTATATGACGTCATCATGTAACTACGACATATTACTTCGCAGCCATATAACTGTTTGTCTTTTTATATCGCCCAGCTTATTTATATGTAGTTATTTTATTTTAATTTATTCCATAGTTTAATACATTAAACCTAATGAATGACTTAAACTAAAAAGATATAATTTTATAAAAGGCAAGAACTATAGCAACATAATGTTATAGAGTCTAATAATATAACGGACACAAATGGCGATCGACGCAGGCGGCGTAAGGTGCCACCGCGTTACGCGTTTAGACTAGGAGCTCGTGGACAATAACAATTATTCATTTATTTATTTTTTTTATTAATTAAACCTTTCTTCGTATATTTCACATATATATAAATCGTTATATTTTGGTTTAACAAATTTTAAAATAACAACAATAATGTTAAGCACCACAAAGGATCTTTAGGAACATAATACAACAGAAGGCATAAAAACCACCAAACTAGACAACTATTTAAATGAATTTTCCGTCAAAGGCATGTCAATAAATTCTGACAGGTTATAAAAAGCTTTATTTTGGAAAAAGAATTTTAATTATATTTTATATTCATTTGATTAATAATAATAGTCTAATTATAATCTCAGGTAATTTATAGTATAATAATTTCAATGGCAAGCCTTATTATAGATTTGTTTTTTCTTTCTAAGGTTATATAGCCCAACTAGAGATTTTTGAAAGCCAGCTAGCTTTAGCATGAACCTCTTGTATGCAAATAAGTATATACATACAAAGACGTGACTGTCATAGTCTTGGCATCAACAAAATAATTTCGTACTGTGGTTCTTGCTTTTAATTCCACAATATGTACAAGGGGCGGACTTAATGTCGTTAGACATTTGACATCTAACAGCCAACCTTAGGGATACTGTAGAACATTATAGAAGTATAATTTAATGGTTCAATTATTAGAGATACATATGCGATATTATTTAAACCATATACTATAAAAATAGATATAAATTTTATTATACTTGCATAAGTTCTGATTTTGAACAAGTTACTATTATTATTATTAAAAACTAAATACTAATAATACCTACTTCCTTATAACGTTAATTAGTACATGTTCTGAAAGACAACATTAATACATATACTAAAAGTTGTTCGAGTTGCGTTTTCAATTAACCTTACGCAAAATTAAGTAAAAAAAAGCGCTTTGCTTTGCTTTGCTTTCAAGTCGAACACATATATAGTATATATGAATATATATAATAAAATTTCAGCTTAAACTGTATAAGTTGCTTGTAAATTGTTGTTGATTTTAAAATCCAAAAAAGTACAGGCTAACTACGAGTATACCTACTTTAACTATAGGTAAATAAAAAGAGCAGTGTGGTGTCCCAGTTGTAAGAACGTTTACACTTAAAAAATAATCTAAATAGGTCGGTTCGAACCCCGGCATGTACCAATGAGAAATACACGTTTCTTATGTACATTTGCCATTTATTTCCAACACCACCGTTCCCGTGCCTCGGAGAGCACGTTATGCCATCGGTGCCAGTTTCACTTATACCAACTTGTAGAATCGGTAGTAAATTGTCATTAGAAAAGTGGCATGTGTAGGCCAAATTCTCCAGATTTTTCTGGAAGGCCCAACTCCAATAGTGGAGATCTAAGAATTTGTGTTCTAGGGGCTGTAATGATTAAATAAAAAAACTAATGTCTTAATTTGAATGGTTTGGACGCGTCGGCTCTCGGTCTACGATACCCTCTTCACAGGTAATTGCTGGCGTTTTTGGTCGATGCTCCGGGCTGTTTACGATGTTTACGCGATGCTTATAATACCAAGATACTTTAAGAATTCTCATCGACTGAATATAATAACTGGGCTTTTTTACTAACTTATGGTCTCTAACTGCGTAAAAAGTAAAAAATAAAATCCATCATGACAGTAAAATCCACTTTTTTAGGAAACAGAATTATATTTTACAAATATGTATGTATGTATATATATTGTTATTGTTTTTTTCTATATTTAAATTAATGTATAAAAAAATAAGTATTGATAATATTTATTTATTTATTTTATTTTAAATTCTTTATTGCATCAAAACTTAAAATTTGGTACATAGGCGAGTTTAATGCCTGTTAGGCATTCTCTGATAACTAACCTTTGGGATGGTGAGAGATTAAGGGCAGGGTGCAATAATAATATTAGTCTAATTTATAAATACACTACATACCAAGCAATTACATAATATTTATATATATTTAAGTACTGCGTACTAACCATGCTAAAATAAATGATTTGATTCGAATTATATGTATATACTGAATCTCATTAAGGTGATTGTCTTACATCCAACAAGATCCTACACCAATTTATCCCATCTACTTTCATTCCAAAATTCCTACCACCAAGCCTGGTAGAATCGTCTATGGATCTTAGTTTCGTGATCTACCACTAGAGGCGCCTAAGTTGGCGCCAGTACCAAATCTAGGCTCGGCCTGTACGGATCGAAAATCACCGCGTTTTTAGTGTGAAGCTTTCATAAGCCGGGTTGGACTCATCCTTGCCATTTTCAAATCAAATCAAAGCAAATCATTTATTTCCTTAGGTTAGTACACAACACTTGGATATTGTCAATACATATATTTTTATACAATTATAATGAATAAAACATTGTTGCCATAAGCGAGTATTTTGTACTTATTTATAACTAGATATTTAAAATTTAATTCGTGGCTGTAAAAAGGCCTTGTCAGCTTCAGTAACTAATTTTCTAGACAAAGTAGCAGTGTAGACCGCCTAACCGATGGCTGGACCCGTGGTATCCAGTACGGACCAGTGATATATAAATAAGTAGGTATCAGGTTTTGATGTGAAGCAAAAAATAAGTACGGAACGTAAATCGCATCCGTGTGTAGGAAAAAACTTCACCTTTTATCGAGTTAATTAGTAAGGTCTACGCAGTATCGCACCTACACTTGCGAGCAATGAAAAGGAGTCACTACTAAATAAATCAAAAGTTAATTTTATATTACAAATGAACAGTAAGCTTGTCTAAAACTTATCTTTACTTGAGAAACGCAGAAGTATCTACAGTATGATTTAGTATATTTCATCGATATCTGTATTGTTACAAAATTATCTATTTTCGTAGAAGTTAAATCCGTAAATTTAGACGCGGAGGTACCGGATTCGATCCCTGGTAGGATCCGGCTAAGCTCCTGTTCTTCTGCTAACTGCTATTTGGACCACTTTGCTGTCTTAGTCTTCCACTAGCAGGAGTAGAATGATATTAAATAAGTTAATTAATGACGTTTCATAAATGCCTATAATAGGTTTATTTTGACTTTAAATATATGATTAAGATTTTTTTTCATAGAATATATTTTATACCTAAATAATAAAATTAAAAATAAACTAAACTATAATTAAAAAATGTCCTCTAGAGACGTCCCATCCGAGATAGTCCCAAGGAGGCTGGCAACATTTCCCCTCTGTATAGCGAGGCTAATACGTTGGCAGCATGATTAAGTTAAATATGCTTAGTGCGCAAATACCCCAACCTCAGTACAGGTTACGAATTTGCGCCGTTTGGGGTCGAGACGATGGGCCCATGGGGACACTCAGCCAAGCGTCTGGCCAAGGAGTTGTCCAAACGGCTAACGGAGAAGTCTGGAGACAGGAAGGCTGGCAATTATTTCTGCCAACGTATTAGCTTAGCTATACAGAGGGGAAATGTGCCAGTCTTCTTGGGACTATCGCTGAAGGGTCGTCTCTAGAGGACGTTTTTTACTTATAGTTTATTTTTTATTAGGTTTAGTTTATATTTATTTTAATTTTTACTTTTAAGTAGTTTTAATTTATATTGTAATTATTTTATACTGTTTGTATATTACTTAATTTTTTTTTGTGGGTAGTTGTATTTGATTCCAAGTGTACTTATTATAGGTACATATGTTGCACACCAATTATAATTATCTTGGCAGGATTATGAGCTTTAATTATAAAGAGTATTGTGCACAGACAGTTATTATTTATTGCGTTCGGGCTCTCGACCTAGCTGCTATATTGTAAGCTATATGATTACCTGTTTGTTCCGACTTCGTTCGTATAAACGTAATAATATACATTTATTTGAGATATATAATTAAAACTATTAAAAAGAGTAAAAAATAAATATAAAATAAACCTAATAAAAAAATTACTATAAGTGAAAAATGTCCTCTAGAGACGATAATCAGGGATAGTCACAGAGATGGTAACATTTCTCCTCTGTATAGCGAGGCTAATACGTTGGCAGAAATAATTGCCAGCCTTCCTGTCTCCAGACTTTTCCGTTAGCCGTTTGGACAAATCGCAAAATATGTATAAGTGAATAATAAAGTTTGTACAATAGACATATTCCTATTTTCGTAACATCATGACAGATGTAAACTTCATGGGAACTTGAGAGTTGGCTAATGATGCGAAAAAATACCAAACTTTCACAAAAGGTGACGATCGAAGGCGGATCGAACCAAAAAATCATTTCATCTATTTTTTTTCATAAACCATTCTTCTTTTATTGTTCAATAAACCATAAATCGTGTTAAAATGGTCACTATGGTCCTTTAATTCTGTGTCTAAAATCCAAATCGAATTTAGAAAAAAAAAGTCATTTGTGCGTAGCGGCGCTTACCCATATTTACATAATATTATAAATTATTCAAACTATAATGGAATGGAGATTCTACAATCAAAAATAAATGGATGTTTCCAATAATTTATACATTTATGCTTCGCTAGTAGGTTCTGCTATGCTGCTTCTCTTCTACTAACATCTTATACAACTTTGCTGCTTTGTGTTCCACTAGTAGGAGTTATGCCTTCGTCGGATACCCCAGTACTTCGGACACATTGCCAGAAAACGGGAGGGGATAACCTGGAGAAACTTTTTGTTACTGGCAAGGTGGAAGGAAAGAGACCGACCAAATCCGCTCCACCATTAACACTAGCGTCCATGATGCTGTGCATGACGCCGAAGACAGGCACGGGTGGTGTGCTATCATCAAGACGCACATCAATTGATCGGGAGGTCACGACCCTCATCAATGAGAAAACACGACGCAAGGAGGAGGACTAGGAGTAGAATCACAAATATATATATTTATTTATGTCGTTGATTCCATACAAACGAGACCGTGCACTGGTTTGGGATGTCGCATGTGACATCCAGCCATAAGAAACCCGGGGCCGCTGCAGAGTCAGCCGCGCGTCTTAAACGCAACAAATACGCGGAGATCATCTACTTCATCCCATTTGCAGTCGAAACGATGGGTCCGTGCTCTGGCTTTCTCGTGACTTTGGGGAAAAACTCGGCTTGGCGACAGGTGACCCTTTAAGTAGATAATATTTTGCTCAAAGGGTCAGCCTCGCCGTTCAACGAGGGATCGCAGCCAGTGTCCTCGGCACACTACGCACATCGGACAGATATATATTTTTTTTATTTTATTTGTAATGTAGTTTTTTTGTGTATTTAATGTTAGATTTTCTTTTTAATTATTTAATATTGAAATTCTTGAAACTATTTCGCACACTTTGATTCAAGTAGCGGTAATTATACGATAAATTCGTGATTATAAACAATATGTACCTAATTGTCTAAAAAGCAAATATGGTATATAATTAGTTTGTTTAAATGTAGGTACATATATATTTATGTGTGTATCACTGTTTGTTAACCTTAACAAAAAAAAGATAAATATATTTGTATAAATAAAGAACAGTCTTCGCACGTAACTTTACTTAAAAATATTTTTTTAAATATTAAACAAAAATTATACACAATTTATTATTTATTCTTCGTGTATCACCGTACGTGAGAATTTGGTTAAGTCAATATAATTTAAAGAAAATTGTACGCAATATAAATGAGAATTCCCATTTATTTTAGAAGCTTAGGCCCATTACGTCCCAATAAAGTGTTCTCTTGCCATTATGATTTCTTTTTTATTTAATAGTTAATATATTGTGCCAAGCCGTCTGGCCAGCGTGGCGAGTGTAGGCCAAATTCTCCAGTTCTGGAAGGCCCATCTCCAGCAGTGGAGGTCTAGGACGCTGTGTTCTAGGGGCAATGATGAAGTGATTTATCTATAATAAAATACCTGATCATAATAAAGTACCTAATCCTATAAAAAGCTCACTGCTTTATTTACTACTCTCATTATTCTAAGGTTTTATTCCATAGATAAATATTAACCAATTGACTGTTAATTAAATTATACTTTAATGTTGGGGTGATGATGATATTTTAAAAAAAAACACAGATAATAATTATAATTATTGAATTATTAGTTGAGGCACGCTGCAACAAAGTTGGGGCCTGGTTTTGGGCAATCTCTTTTAACCTTAAAATAACTGTCTTGTGTGAAGAGTGCAATGTAAAGACAATGAACAGAACTGGAGGTAGTAGTGTCATAGGAACATCAACCCAAAAACAAAAATAAATAAAATAAATTAAAGTATGCTAGTTGTTGCGGCTGTATCAATAAATTAATAAAATTATATATAGGTAATACCTACATAAATTATTAAATTAAAATGTATATATATATCATATTATATATATAAATACTAATAAGAAAACCAGTATTTAAACAAGAATTTTAGGAATTTAAAATTAAATCGTTTTGTATTCGTCTTCGTTAAAGTAAATCTCTGAAATAAAATTATCTAATCCAGCTTTCGTAATATTTAGAAGCTTTACAGATAATTATAATCTTAAGACATCTTCTACATTAACACACGAGTTTAGTTATCTAATTTAATGTAATTAATGATAACAACTACATATATTACGAAAGCACAGGTTACAAACATATCCACTTAGATAAAGCTAAAAACATTTTATTAAATTATTTTTATTTATTAAATATAAGCTTTCCAAATGGTTACATTCTTAACAATAATACGAAATTAAATTTACGTGTATTTGAATTATTTAAGTTTATTTTAATTTTATAATGTTGATTCATTGTTATTATTTTAAAGTCTTAGTGTAACCGCTATAATTAATAAATAATAATAAAAACCCAACATTGTTATTCAACTAAAATACGTATAAACAATAGAAAAGATCAAAGTACTCACGGATCTGCTAAGTCGTGGTTGATTGATGTGAATTAACGTATCAATTAGTGAGCTGCGCGGCGAAGACTGTTCGTAAACGGTAAAAAACTGTAATTTATTGGTGAGTTGTTGTGTTGACGATGGGACAACTGGGACAGAACTGAGACACGTAGTCGAGCGCCGGTGGCTGGGCCAGAATAACCCAGGAGTCACAGGAGCTGCCACCGGCGCTTCTGAGGCCCCGCACCCCGCGATATAGATCACGCATTCTACAAATACCTCAACCACGACACAGGGAGATATACACCCATCTCTGTTACTCTTACGGGGAAGATGCGACAGTTGCTTCTAAAAGTTCACTGACTAAAGGTCATTTGAGGTGCGCGGGCGCAGGCACTTCGAAGTAGCCGTAACACCGGCAGCGCCCACATCATCGCCCGTTTAGTTCGCCACCACACCGACAAACATACAGCTATCTCTTTCTTTCCCACTAGCGATCGATACTCTGTTTCGTGTTTAAAAATGTTTCTAGTGTTGCGGAGGCGCTGCGCAGTGCAGTAGCTGTATTTTTTTTGTTCGTTTCAATAAATTTGTGGTGCGGTTAGTGCGCGGGCGCAGCGCGTGTTACGCCTTCCTGCCATTAGTCCGTGGAATGAATAATAATCGTGTCGTAAACTCGATGCTGTTGGCTACCGAGTTACGCATATTAAATCGTATTAAGCCATTACCTCCCCACACTTGCGATGCGCATAATTTTTGGTTACATTTGTGTTGAACAAGCCGTTCTTTTCTTACTGGATGCTAATAATATTTGTTTGTCTTGTTTTATTTTTAATATTACTTTTGATTCTACTTATTGTATAATTTTAAAGACAGATGTAACTTTAGTACTTGGGAATAGTGTTGCTAATGGGAAAATAAATATACTATTAACTAAAATGTTTCTATTGAAATAAAATAAAAGTTAACATTATAATCTTACCAATGGGTTACACTTTATTTTAAAATATATTTAAAAAAAAAAAGGACAAATTATTAATTTAACCTAAATAAAAATGAACCTATACCCACTGTCTAGCGAGGCTAACGTTGGCAAAAATAATTGCCAGCGCTCCTGTCTCCAGATTTCTCCATCAGTGGCTTCGACAACTCTTCGGCCACACCAAATTAAATCTAAATATATATATCTATCATTGTTACTGCGGGGTGAGGCAGAGTGCACAATCCTCCGAAAACGTAACGTCTAAGATCGATTATGTTACGTTTCTGACAGACCTAATCGAACTTAGACGATACGTTTTTAGACGATTGTGCATTCCGCCTCACCCCGCTGCTAATTTCATTGCGCCTAAATTTATCCCTAAGGTTTGGCTGTCAGAGAATGTCTACAGTCCTTTGTACTTTGTGTACTAAAGTTTTTAAATAAGTAAATAAAATTCGTCGGGCCCTTGTGTCTGTGGGTTCGCCAGCCATATTAGAACCCAGTGGCATGGCCCGCGACGATGGCAAGCGGCCCGATGGAATGACGTTGGTTCCATGGAGGATAGGTTTGCCTTTAGTGTGGGATGCGCGCTTTCCACTTGTCCTTGACCTCTAAGGACCCAGGTGCTGCTGCATTACAAGCAGAGAACCTCAAGCGGCAGAAATACACTCAGCTTATTGGGAGATGTGTTTTTTGCGCCGTTCGGAGTTGAAACTCTTGGGCCGTGGGGACCAAGTGCACATGAAATTTTCAAGGCGTTGTCAAAACAGCTCGTCAACACCTCGGAAGACAAAAGGGCTGGGCAATATTTGGGCTAAAGGATCAGCGTTGCCATTCAACGTGGCAATGCTGCCAGTATCCTTGGTACTTTGCCCATTGGCAGCGATTTGGAGCAAGTTTTTTATTATTATTTATATTTTTTTCTTCATTTTAGTTTTTAGTTGTATTTTTATTTATTAATTAGGTTTATTTTTATTAATAGTCATTTATGTTTTAAAATGTAAGTTTTTAGTTTATTAAGAAATAAAACTAAATATTTCTGATTTTGACTTTGAGTTGATCCACTTATTTACTACTAATTTATAAGAAAAGTTTCTCGCACGGTGGAATATAACATCGTGGGAGAATCGCCCACGCTAATCGGCGTTAGTTATTCGGTGGATTAAAGCCCGACTTTTAGACAGTCATCACGACAGTAATGCATTTGGGAGTGGTCAGAAATCACTCTTTATTTATGGACCTCTGTGCGCGATGGGTTCTTGGCTATTAAAAATACCGGCTTGATGTATAAATAAGTATATTTACACCTTTGAACTTATTAAATATAAAAATGATATAGAATTGCGTGCCGGCCGGTCGAGCTCCCTTGTTGACTCTCAGAGCGTGGACGCTAAATGCAGAGGGCCTATCACCTAAGTCCAAGCTCTGAGCGAAATATATAAATCTAACAATATATAAATTATAGTGGTAGTGTAAAGATAGGAGTCTCACTGCCGGTGTAATACAATAAGGCAGCGAGGGAATGGGGAAGATGGTATTCACGTCCAGGCGCGCAGGCTCACAAGAGAAGATGTAGCGCGCAAAGGTGTCTTGGGCAACGTGTAGGAAATGAGACAAACAACGTAATGTTGCAATCTGGTTTATTATTATTTATAATACACATTCTTAAATACTAAATTTCCACTCACACCGACAGCACACAGATACATTAATCTTTACTACATTGAAATATATTTGTTGTACGATTTGCTCTCTCAACAATTATGATGGCTGCGGCCTAGAAACCAGAACACAAGGCATGTTTGGTCAGCTAAACATGACATTAGTGTTCTTAAATTTTGAATGAGGCTTTGAAATTGAGGATTTGACAACCTCTTTACTCCTACCCCCATCATGACACGTGGCAAGCTCGATGCCC
The DNA here is from genome assembly GCA_910589645.1 of Tinea semifulvella. NCBI lineage: Eukaryota > Metazoa > Arthropoda > Insecta > Lepidoptera > Tineidae > Tinea > Tinea semifulvella. Next base: position 8,330,717 of record OU342626.1, read on the forward strand.
ACAGTACATAATTTATACCATAATTAGTATACTATATAAATATATTCCTGTTGCCGCTGTCTGCCATTAAATTAAGCACAGTTTTAGGATTCCGATCTAATGCGGAAGTATAGTACTGGACATTACGCCAGATTTTTTCCAACTAAATTTGGAGACGTGCCTGCGAGTATCTAATATTATTTTTTAACGTGCTCTCTTCCTTATGGGAACACTCTATGATAGATGTAAGTCAAAGTCAAAATATCTTTATTCACGTAAACCTATTGCAGGCATTTGTGACACGTCATTATTTAAATTATTTAGAATGATTCTACTCCAGTTAGTGGAAGTGGTCCAAGGAGTAAGCTGTTAGCAGAAGACTAACAGCTTAGAAAATTCCAGTGACCTGTTAATGTTTAATCTGACTGAGAAAGGAATCTGCAAGGAAAATCTGGTGTCACTAGATAATGCCGTGGAGTCCCTTAAACTAAATAAAATATTATTGGCTACCATTGAAGTAATAAAAGTCTTAATTCTTTTAGGTAGTTTCATACTATCCTGTGTCATATTACTAGTTTTTGTGTGTACGTGTGAATATGTACGTGGAATTAGGTAAGTCTTGTTTCAAGCAGTGTTATTATTATACCATCATCGCTATGGCAAGCTTACAATATTAGTTATCCTTAAAGTTAAATTTGCATTTGATATCATTGCAAATGGCACATACTTGGCACTAGGTGGTAGGCGAACTGATGGTAGTAAATTACCAGTCTGCCGAGGCGGGGATGGGAAGTGTCCACCGTTCATGCTATTAGACCCTGTAAAGTGTATTCACACGTTTCGGGATCAGGGAACTAATTCTGGAACTTTTGAGTTGCGTGTCGGTTCGAAAAACGACAGATCTCCATAGAAAACTGTCAGTTTCTATGAACAAATCGAGCGGACGTGCATGTCGAAAGCGCGAGAATCGGGGCCCAGCCTCGAATGCCCATTCAAGCCGGCATAGTGTTAGGGACTGATGTCAGTCATGAGTGTCTAATTCTAGTTGTTAACATTAATGACTCTTATCATCAGGTGAGAGCAAGATCACATTTCGTGCTAGTATATATATAAAAAAAGGATGGTGTCCGAATAATATTTAACGAAATATATATATATATATCTTTATTCCAATTTATTCTATAACAGTAAAGTTTTTAAAGAAACGGTTTTGACACGCGTCCGTTATAGGTACCATAAAATGACAATAATGACAAATCAAACAAAAGTGTCATTCAGCGAATAGTTACGGATATAAACATCCAATCAGCCGGCACAATGGTAACAAAACATCACAACATATTAAGCTGTATTTTGTTTACGAAATTGGGATGCTTTATTGTGAACTACGGGAAGCTTGGAGACATTGTATGAAATTATGGACTGCCAAGTGTTATATGACAAAGGAAAAAGCTACATTGAGGTATAGATATTAGAAAAGAGAAAGCGATTTTTGTCGTCGCACGACATTTTGGTCCGAATCACAAGTCTAAAGTTTAGTTGTTTGAGACTGTGTTCATGTGGGAACGTTGGGGTAGATTGGAAGCATTGGACGTAGATATAAACACTGTTAATAATAATAATTTAACTAGAATTAGAACACAACAATTATTTTTGATATAGCTCAAAACGATTAATATGACAAAATGAACCGTCATCCAGGGATAACAATTATATGTGGCCAAGTAAGACTGGACAACACCCTTCACAAAATTTATTTGCGGGGTGTCCAAAATCTTGTCTAGTCCAACCCCAACAAGACCCAGGCATGCGCGCTGACAGCCAAGAAGTCCCCATTTTCTCCACCCCCCACTCTCCAGGGTACCACGCTGGATCTCTATACAAGCTTCAACATTCCCGGGTAGAAATACGATCAGACCTTACCCACCGACGACAGGAATTGCGCCGAGCATTGTCGCTATTCCCAACCAGGGGGTGTCGGGACAGAAGATTGCCGACATCAGTGCGCCGGCGCACAAACGCGTTGCCGACAATATTCGAATCAAACGACTCAAATAACGAATTATCTAACAGCAGGTATGATCTGTCCACGTGCTTTCTTATCTCTGTTTCGGGCCAGGAATTTTTGGAAACTCAAGTCCGTGGATTTAGACTCGGAGGTACCGGGTTCGATTCCTGGTCGATAAACATTTAATTATTATTTAATTTATTTGTTATATTTCTCGAGTTTGATGTTGTTCGACGAGCTTGCCACTTGTCATGATTGGCCTATAGTAAACTTGGCTAAATGCGAATTCGCTTGTTTATAAGCGTGGTTTGTGACCACCCCGAAAGGGAAACGGTTGTGATAATACTTTACTTTTACGTCGAGGATATCTTCTCTATGAGGTCAATGGGTAAAAACCGAATGTTTGCTAACATCTAGAAACAAACGGAGTCATTTAAGGTCCAACAAAGGATTCCAAAGAACAACTTGGGCTGGCTATTGTCCCGACTCAATGGCCGACCACACTGGTTCGACACTTCGAGACCCGTTGCTAATTCCCAAATATCCGAAGCTATAGGAATCTATATCTATAGTAAAGTTGTCTATACTGATGCTCGTTTCTTGAAGCGTAACCGTTAAATTTGGCCTACTCAGCCAGTAAAAGAGAAAAGAAGTCAATTTTTTTTTGTTCTTTATGCAATTATACGTGGTATAGTGCCTCCGTGGTCTAGCGGTTAAATCCGTGGATTTAGACTCGGATGTACCGGGTTCGATTCCTGGTCGGGACACAAACAAAAAATATTAATGTAAATAAACACAATTAATTAATATTTGTGTTATATGTGTATGTATGTATTATGTATATATGGGTATATGTAGGTTTATATATGATGTATATTAAGTAGTATATGTATTTGATATTAGGTTAAGTATTAGTTATAGCAAAATCTGTCTCTTTTAACTCTTATTTTTGCACCGTCTCATATTTCTATTTGATATCTCCTTTGTCCCCAAGGTCGACTGTCAGAGAATGCCGTTCATTAAGCTTCGCCTTTTGTACATTGTGCAATAAAGTTTGTAAATAAATAAAATAAAATAAATATTTTGGTACGCTGAAGACATCGACGAGCTTGCCACTTGTCATGACTGGCCTGTAGTAAAGTTAGCTAAATGTGAATTTGCAGAATAAGCGTGGTTTCTGACCACCCCGAATCCCTTATCCACGGTCGTTATGATACTTTACTTTTATAGATTTCATTTTTGTATCATTTTCGATGCATTTAGAAAAACGTATTACAAAAGTACATATCCAAAAAAATACAATTAGTTTACATTCTTGTTGGACAGGTTTGGGTATTGGGAATTGGCAACGGTCTACAAGTGGAACCAGTGAGGTCGGCCATTGAGTCAGGATAATAGACTGCCTAAATCCTTTGTTGGATTTTCAAATGACTCTTGATTGTTTCTAGATGTACGCCAACGTTCAGTACCTGACTGCCCGACGCTAGGAACGGTAATATGTTTATCAACCTATGTATTTATGCTTGTTCCTTGGAGACCAAACGTGTTGGCTGATTTTGATAGTTCTCACGTCAATCGATTCGTCTTTATCATGCGTGTATCACTGAAGGTATGACATTAATCAAATTTCAGTAAGGCGGCTAACAAAAGCCATAATGTGGAAAAGAAAAAAAAATAAAGTAAAATAAACTATATTGAGTCCTATAGTTGGGAAGATTTGAGCCTCTCGGTGTATAATAGGTCCTGACTGTTACAGCCACTATGTAATAACATATATAAAATTATTTCAATTATGTAAAGTATCATCACGACCGTTTCCCTTTCGGGGTGGTCAGAAACCACGCTTATAAAGAAGCGGATTCACATTTAGCCAATTTTACTATAGGCCAATCATGACCACTTGTCACGCAAGCTCGTTGATGTCTCCAACGTACCAAACTCGAGAAATATCACAAATAAATTAAGTATTAATTAAATGAATTTATTTACATTAATATTTATTTATTTATTTAAAACTTTATTGCACTATGTACAAGAGGCGGGCTTAATGCCGCTAGACATTCTCTGACAGCCAACCTTTAGGACAATGATAACTATAACTTAGATCGATGAGTAGGTGCGAAGACGTATTTAAGATTAAATAAAAATTAAGTATTAAATAATAACTATATCTATTAATAATATATATACTACATACTAATAGTACTTACATACATACATATATACATAACTATATTATATACAATATCTACTTATATACGCTGTAGGGAGCTGTTTAAGTAATGTGAGTATACCAATCTTTTGAAAATTATTCTGTTGGATGCTTGCCGAACATTGACCGGCAAAGTGTTCCAAAGATTTACTGCAACAACTGCGAAAGAGTCAGACATGAAACCAGAATGATGTGAAGGAATGGAGAGGACAGAGTTGTGTGACGAACGAAGAGACCGATCATGAAGAGAAGAGAGGTAGGTAAATTTGTCCTTGAGGTAATTCGGAGTCGCAGGCTCATTTAAAATTGAGTAGAGTAAACAAACGATTCTGAGATTTCTGCGACAACGAATTGGTAGCCACTTTAACCTAGCACGGTACTCGGAGATGTGATCATATTTGCGAAGGCAAAAGATGAACCGGATACATGCGTTAAGTAACCGGTCCATCTTGTTGAGCAATACCTCCGAGAGATCAACACTACACACGTCACCATAGTCGAGGAGGGGAAGGAGAAGGCTTTGAGCAAGGGTTATTTTAGCTTTTAACGGCAAAAAGTTTTTCAGTTTATTGAGAGAGTGCAGAGAAGCAAATATTTTACGACTTGTGTTAGTGACCTGGGTAGTCCAGTTCAGAGAAGAATCTAGGTGTACACCCAGATTCTTCACTTCAGTACTAAACGCAATCGGGACATTGTCAAAACAAACGGTCGATGTTGCTTAGGTCTACTTTACCCAACAGTCTTGAACTTCCTATTATAATCGATTGACACTTGTTTGGATTGACAACAACCCCGAAGCGTGCTGACCATGAGTTTATATTGGAGAGATCTGAGTTCAGCCAAGCTATTGCACTATTTAGGGTGGTGATATCAGACTGCACATACAGCTGCAAATCATCTGCATACAGGTGGTAGTGGCAATGTAGAGAGCGGGTGATGGCATTAATAAATAACGAGAATAGCAACGGGGAGAGTATACCACCTTGAGGTACTCCCGTGGCCAGATCGCACCACTCCGATGACACCCGATCCACCCAAACCTGTTGTTGGCGACCGTGTAAGTAGTTGGAGAACCAATTCAGAGTTTCCGATGTGATCCTAAGACGAGACATAATGACGATGAGCAAATCAGGATCTACTGTGTTGAAGTACAATAAATAATTATTTTTGTGTTAATTACATTATTGAACTGCCTCCGTGGTCTAGCGGTTAAGTCTGTGGAATTAGACTATATATATAATTATTTAAAAAAGCGGTTTAATTTTTAGTCAACTTTACTATAGGTCCATCATGACAAGTGGCAAGCTCATCGATGTTTCTAACATACCAAACTGGTGAAATATCACAAATAGATTAAATAAATTGTTGTGTCTCGACCTGGAAACGAACCCGGTACCTCCACGGACCATACGCCAGACCACAGATGGCGTTATAGGTTTTTAAATGAAATAAATAAATGTACTTAAATTATATTGTGATGCTCGAAAGCGGTAGCTTTCACGATAAAACTAAAACTAAATAGGGATTCCACTAATAACGTTAGTGGAAACAGAATTTGGTTGCTGTAAGTACTAAAGACCTTACCGCTACCGGCTCCATAAAAGTTGGTACATCAGCGCTTGAAATCGACTGTACTCCATATAAAGAGAACTAGTCGATGCGACTCTAAAAATAATGTCTGGGCTCATCATCGGTTCAATACAAACCGATCAGGTGGTCTACTCGCAAATTACATTTCCACTATAATAATAATAAATTATTTATTGTACAGAACCAAAAATATTGTGGGTACAAGCATTACAGCCCCTAGAACACAGCGTCCTAGACCTCCACTGCTGGAGATGGGCCTTCCAGAACATATATCTACAGAATTTGGCCTACACTCGCCACGCTGGCCAGACGGCTTGGCGAGAATATGATGTCTTTTTTTGTGACAATTTTGTGACAATTTAACGATTCCACAAGTTGGTATTAGTCGAACCAGGACCGACGGCTTAACGTGCTTTCCTTCTTATTATTGCTCAAGTATGAATAAATAAATAAAATACATAAAAATAAATAAAGACAAACATATACATATGATATAAATACAATAGATAAAATATAATATAATAAAATAAAATATAATATAATATAATATAATATAATATAATATAATATAATATAATATAATATAATATAATATAATATAATATAATATAATATAATATAATATAATATAATATAATATAATATAATATAATATAATATAATATAATATAATATAATATAATATAGTATATTACTAAAACAATCTTTAACAAATCTATGTCATTACTTTCAGTACTTCTTCTAAATCTTCGACTTCTAAAATAAATTATAAATACCTACGTTATATTTTTATTCTTGACTGATTCTTTTTTTTTATTTAAATATAAAGTATTTAAATAAAAATAATCAGTGCCGTGTTTGTTGTTTCTATCTGTGGAAACTTTTTAGTGGTTTTATTGTTTATATTTATGTCTACAATTTGTTTGTAACCATAAAATTTCTTTATACAATAAAATAAATAAATAAAGACACGGGAGTGTAAGTATCGCTAGTGTTGAGCCTAGCCATTTTATTTACCTTGCGCCCACTGATGATTCATGAATGTTAGCAACTGGAATCACACACGATCGTGACTGGCATCAGTCCCTAACACTATGCCGGCTTGACTGGGCATGACGGCAATTCGAGCCTGAACTCTTCCCGAAACTTCCCCGCCCCAGCAGACTGGGGAAATTACCAGCATCAGTCCGCCTAACACCTATACTTAATTTTCACAATTGGATAGCTGAGTATGTACTTACGTGACTACCTACCAGAGTAGACCCCTGTCTGCTTTGTCTTTTTAGTCGGTGACGCAATTCGTAACCAAAAGGAACGATAAATTATTTATCTTATACATATCTTAAAGATTTTAAACCGGACTTTATTGAAGTCTTTTAAGGTCCATATTAGTTGAGGATCGGCTCGGGATATTTCCCAAAAGAATTGGACGGCGACAGAGACATTGGAAGTTGTTTTTTATAATTTTGATTGTAAAGAGCATTCTCATTGCGTGAGAATTTACAAGAATACAGTAAGTACATGGAAGAGCCTCCGATACTGTATTATGAGCATACAAGTGATGTTTCTAAGTACTGAATCAATTCACCGTGTGGGAAAGAATGTAACTCGGGTTGCGACTGATTATTTAGTCTAATACTTTAAGGCATGTCATATTTAGATGTTGATGCAATCTACCCTACTCGTATGTCAATCCTTGGATTTTAAAGAATATCTATGCCAAATTTTATTAAAATTAGTTCAGTAGTCAGTCAAATGGCCTTGGGGCCGCATGTCAGGCTCTGATTATAATGTCATACCCTCTATTTCCGTCCCTGGTTTCCAAAGAATATTTTTATCGAATTTCATTGAAATCGGTCCAGTAATATATGCGTAAAAGACAGATAAACATACATACTAAAAGATATCATTCATCTTATATGGGAGTTCGGGCTAACTTGTATTTATGCATTATTAGATGAACTATTCTAACAAGATCACGATTCGTTTAGGTGTAAAGGTAAACGACTTGATTAATACGAAAACTACCTATATATTTTATACAAAAACTACCTATATATTTTATACAAAAACTACCTATATATTTTATACAAAAACTACCTATATATTTTATACAAAAACTACCTATATATTTTATACAAAAACTACCTATATATTTTATACAAAAACTACCTATATATTTTATACAAAAACTACCTATATATTTTATACAAAAACTACCTATATATTTTATACAAAAACTACCTATATATTTTATACAAAAACTACCTATATATTTTATACAAAAACTACCTATATATTTTATACAAAAACTACCTATATATTTTATACCTCGCTTTCAAGCCTATACGAGTATTACTGAGATCAACATCTAAAAATAACTGAATGTTTTTCGCTATCTGTCACAGTTGCCAGTGCACATCTACATGCACGTACCCAGTGTGGCCAAGCCTTAAATACATCCACTTGTTCTGTGAACGGAATTCCAATAAGAATGGTTGCATTCTTAAAATGATTAATATTGTAAAACGTTCCACCGGTTTTAAGAATTGTCCTTCCACAATCTGGTTTGGTAGTAAATCAAAATTAAATGCTTTTTGTTTTTTTGAAGAAGCTCTTAGCTTCTCAGAATGTAGAACTTTAGGGGAATTCACTAATTTTTTATTAGCCTAGGTTAGGACCGTAGATACCGTGGATATACACATTCACTGTTGGAGATGGGCCTTCCAGAATTTATTAACGATTCCACAAGTGGGACATTAGTGGGACCGACGGCTTAACGTGCTAAAGTAAATCTATGACAAACGTAAGTAAAAAAAATGTATTTCTCACGGCTCAAGATGAACATATTCCTGTACAACTCCGAAAGTGACATTTGCAACACAGATTGGCCTCGGCTTGACATGATCATGAATAACATAAAAAAGAATAAAAATAAAATGAATACTGAATTAAAAATCTAAATAATGTTACAATAATAATGTGGACAGGTCAATACTTGTGGCTACTAAAAAAGGAAGTATGTCCTTGACGGGCGCAATGTTATGACCAGTGTCTCGGGGACCAGATTTATCGCGGTTTATCTTACAAATCTGCATAAAACATTCATTAGAACACATTGACATATATCCTGTACAATTTGGCCCGGACTGCCCAAAAAACATAAGTTTAAATTTTAAAGAAAGAATTACGGATTATTATTTTATAATACAATAACGACTAAACTGTATATACATATAAACAAATAACTTATCTTAAGAAACCATATGCCGGAAATACATACATACATACATACATATAAACAAATAACTTATCTTAAGAAACCATATGCCGGAAATACATACATACATACATATAAACAAATAACTTATCTTAAGAAACCATATGCCGGAAATACATACATACATACATATAAACAAATAACTTATCTTAAGAAACCATATGCCGGAAATACATACATACATACATATAAACAAATAACTTATCTTAAGAAACCATATGCCGGAAATACATACATACATACATATAAACAAATAACTTATCTTAAGAAACCATATGCCGGAAATACATACATACATACATATAAACAAATAACTTATCTTAAGAAACCATAAGCCGGAAATACATACATACATACATATAAACAAATAACTTATCTTAAGAAACCATATGCCGGAAATACATACATACATACATATAAACAAATAACTTATCTTAAGAAACCATATGCCGGAAATACATACATACATACATACATATAAACAAATAACTTATCTTAAGAAACCATATGCCGGAAATACATACATACATATAAACAAATAACTTATCTTAAGAAACCATATGCCGGAAATACATACATACATACATATAAACAAATAACTTATCTTAAGAAACCATATGCCGGAAATACATACATACATACATATAAACAAATAACTTATCTTAAGAAACCATATGCCGGAAATACATACATACATACATATAAACAAATAACTTATCTTAAGAAACCATATGCCGGAAATACATACATACATACATATAAACAAATAACTTATCTTAAGAAACCATATGCCGGAAATACATACATACATACATATAAACAAATAACTTATCTTAAGAAACCATATGCCGGAAATACATACATACATACATACATATAAACAAATAACTTATCTTAAGAAACCATATGCCGGAAATACATACATACATACATACATATAAACAAATAACTTATCTTAAGAAACCATATGCCGGAAATACATACATACATACATATAAACAAATAACTTATCTTAAGAAACCATATGCCGGAAATACATACATACATACATATAAACAAATAACTTATCTTAAGAAACCATATGCCGGAAATACATACATACATACATATAAACAAATAACTTATCTTAAGAAACCATATGCCGGAAATACATACATACATACATATAAACAAATAACTTATCTTAAGAAACCATATGCCGGAAATACATACATACATATATACATATAAACAAATAACTTATCTTAAGAAACCATATGCCGGAAATACATACATACATACATACATATAAACAAATAACTTATCTTAAGAAACCATATGCCGGAAATACATACATACATATATACATATAAACAAATAACTTATCTTAAGAAACCATATGCCGGAAATACATACATACATACATACATATAAACAAATAACTTATCTTAAGAAACCATATGCCGGAAATACATACATACATATATACATATAAACAAATAACTTATCTTAAGAAACCATATGCCGGAAATACATACATACATACATACATATAAACAAATAACTTATCTTAAGAAACCATATGCCGGAAATACATACATACATACATACATATAAACAAATAACTTATCTTAAGAAACCATATGCCGGAAATACATACATACATATATACATATAAACAAATAACTTATCTTAAGAAACCATATGCCGGAAATACATACATACATATATACATATAAACAAATAACTTATCTTAAGAAACCATATGCCGGAAATACATACATACATACATACATATAAACAAATAACTTATCTTAAGAAACCATATGCCGGAAATACATACATACATATATACATATAAACAAATAACTTATCTTAAGAAACCATATGCCGGAAATACATACATACATACATACATATAAACAAATAACTTATCTTAAGAAACCATATGCCGGAAATACATACATACATATATACATATAAACAAATAACTTATCTTAAGAAACCATATGCCGGAAATACATACATACATACATACATATAAACAAATAACTTATCTTAAGAAACCATATGCCGGAAATACATACATACATACATACATATAAACAAATAACTTATCTTAAGAAACCATATGCCGGAAATACATACATACATATATACATATAAACAAATAACTTATCTTAAGAAACCATATGCCGGAAATACATACATACATATATACATATAAACAAATAACTTATCTTAAGAAACCATATGCCGGAAATACATACATACATACATACATATAAACAAATAACTTATCTTAAGAAACCATATGCCGGAAATACATACATACATATATACATATAAACAAATAACTTATCTTAAGAAACCATATGCCGGAAATACATACATACATACATACATATAAACAAATAACTTATCTTAAGAAACCATATGCCGGAAATACATACATACATATATACATATAAACAAATAACTTATCTTAAGAAACCATATGCCGGAAATACATACATACATACATACATATAAACAAATAACTTATCTTAAGAAACCATATGCCGGAAATACATACATACATACATACATATAAACAAATAACTTATCTTAAGAAACCATATGCCGGAAATACATACATACATATATACATATAAACAAATAACTTATCTTAAGAAACCATATGCCGGAAATACATACATACATATATACATATAAACAAATAACTTATCTTAAGAAACCATATGCCGGAAATACATACATACATATATACATATAAACAAATAACTTATCTTAAGAAACCATATGCCGGAAATACATACATACATATATACATATAAACAAATAACTTATCTTAAGAAACCATATGCCGGAAATACATACATACATACATACATATAAACAAATAACTTATCTTAAGAAACCATATGCCGGAAATACATACATACATATATACATATAAACAAATAACTTATCTTAAGAAACCATATGCCGGAAATACATACATACATATATACATATAAACAAATAACTTATCTTAAGAAACCATATGCCGGAAATACATACATACATATATACATATAAACAAATAACTTATCTTAAGAAACCATATGCCGGAAATACATACATACATATATACATATAAACAAATAACTTATCTTAAGAAACCATATGCCGGAAATACATACATACATACATACATATAAACAAATAACTTATCTTAAGAAACCATATGCCGGAAATACATACATACATATATACATATAAACAAATAACTTATCTTAAGAAACCATATGCCGGAAATACATACATACATATATACATATAAACAAATAACTTATCTTAAGAAACCATATGCCGGAAATACATACATACATACATACATATAAACAAATAACTTATCTTAAGAAACCATATGCCGGAAATACATACATACATATATACATATAAACAAATAACTTATCTTAAGAAACCATATGCCGGAAATACATACATACATACATACATATAAACAAATAACTTATCTTAAGAAACCATATGCCGGAAATACATACATACATATATACATATAAACAAATAACTTATCTTAAGAAACCATATGCCGGAAATACATACATACATATATACATATAAACAAATAACTTATCTTAAGAAACCATATGCCGGAAATACATACATACATACATATAAACAAATAACTTATCTTAAGAAACCATATGCCGGAAATACATACATACATATATACATATAAACAAATAACTTATCTTAAGAAACCATATGCCGGAAATACATACATACATATATACATATAAACAAATAACTTATCTTAAGAAACCATATGCCGGAAATACATACATACATACATACATATAAACAAATAACTTATCTTAAGAAACCATATGCCGGAAATACATACATACATACATACATATAAACAAATAACTTATCTTAAGAAACCATATGCCGGAAATACATACATACATACATACATATAAACAAATAACTTATCTTAAGAAACCATATGCCGGAAATACATACATACATATATACATATAAACAAATAACTTATCTTAAGAAACCATATGCCGGAAATACATACATACATACATACATATAAACAAATAACTTATCTTAAGAAACCATATGCCGGAAATACATACATACATATATACATATAAACAAATAACTTATCTTAAGAAACCATATGCCGGAAATACATACATACATACATACATATAAACAAATAACTTATCTTAAGAAACCATATGCCGGAAATACATACATACATATATACATATAAACAAATAACTTATCTTAAGAAACCATATGCCGGAAATACATACATACATATATACATATAAACAAATAACTTATCTTAAGAAACCATATGCCGGAAATACATACATACATACATACATATAAACAAATAACTTATCTTAAGAAACCATGTGTCGGAAATGACAAATGAAATCGACTTTTACATACAAACTGTTATTTTAAAATAAATAGAAGCCAAAAAAAATTAATTTCCGATATATGGTTTTTAAAAAAAAGTTCGTTTCTATCAATAGAATCACATATTAGTCTTACGTAGCACTATACAAAGTCACATGTGGCGTAGATAGTGGTGCACGTTAAGGTAACCAACTTCTATTTTAAAACTAGACTTTTCTCATATTGTAATTGCCCAATATTTGCATGCCATTGAGGTGAAACATGTGAAGCGAATTTTCTAGCTATAAGATCTTGCAATGTTGCCATGTTTTCTAGCAAATAAATTATTGCCAGGCCTACTCGTATATATTTTGTCTGTGGTCGTCGACTTGGAAATTGATTTCTTGACAACTCAGAAGCGTCTCGACCCGAAATAGTTGGAACATCTGCTCAAATCAATAAATAATTATTAAAAACATATAAATTAATTTAAAAAAACTGTGATGTCTAAAGTTATTATGTTCATTTGCACTAAAATTACGTAATGAATAAACGAGTATAAAAGAATTACAATATAAAAGCTACCTAAATAATAAAAATCTCGGACACCGCGGGCTTTCTTGTGCTAGAAGTGCTGGCCTCATTCCTCGTCACGCGGCTCTCAACGACATCATCCGAAGGGCTCTTGTCACTGCTGGGGTACCCGCAAGCTTAGAACCATCTGGGATTGTGCGGAGCGATGGCAAGAGACCCATGGAATGACTGTTGGGCCGGGGAAACTTGGCAGGTCTCTGGTGTGGGATGCGACGTGTGTAGGTCTTTTTCTGCGGAGAACCTCAAATTGCGCAAATATGCCAACCTTGGTTCCGGTTCCGAGTTTGCGCCGTTTGGGGTCGAGACGATGGGCCCATGGGGACCGTCAGCGAGGCGCTTGGCCAAGGAGTTGTCAAAGCGGCTGACAGAAAGGTCTGGACACAGGAAGGCTGGCAATTATTTCTGCCAACGTATTAGCCTCGCTATACAGAATAATACAGATGGGAAATGTTGCCAGTCTCCTTGGGACTATCTCGGATGGGACGTCTCTAGAGGACATTTTTTATTTATAGTTTAGTTTATTTTTAATTTTATTATTTAGGTAGCTTTTATATCGTAATGACATTAAATTTATATGACAGCAAATATGGTTTCATAGCAAAGACATTTAACATATAACAAGACAGGACATGAAACCAAACGGTATGAGAATGCAATCTAGACCGATCGGTACAGAAATAATTAGTGTATGACAGTCATTGCCAGTTATGTCTATCTATGTTATGTATGGTGGTGTTGGACGTGCACTTTTAAAGTGATCTCAAAATATTTATTTAATTATTTAATTTAAAAGCTTTATTGTTTTGATAACAAAAGGCGTATGTTATGCCGATTGGCATTCTCTTACCATCAACCTTCGGGACATTGTATCAATTATGGTAGGTTTATAAAACAAACATAAAATAAAGAATATTTAAATAATATTGATATTAATTTAAATTACGTAATTATAACTAAATAAATAAATACATAATTTTAATATTTAAACTACATAATAATAATACATACACTACATAAATAATAAATAATACATATACAATACCTGCATAAACTACTTAAACAAAATAGGTATATACATAAACAGAAAACTAATACTTATATTTATTATACAACTGCCTCTGTGGTCTAGCGGTTAAGGTGGATTTAGACTCGGAGGTACCGGGTTCGATTCCTGGCCGGGTCACAATAATATTTATTAATTTTAATTAATATTGAATTTATTTGTGATATTTCTCTAGTTTGGTACGCTGGAGACATCAACGAGCTTGCCACTTGTCATGATTGGCCTATAGTAAAGTTGGCTAAATGTGAACCCGCTTCTTTATAAGCGTGGTTTCTGACCACCCCGAAAGGGAAACGGACGTGACTTTACTAATAACATAAACAAGCTTTAAGGAGGTTTCAATGTAGGTCGCGATAGTGACAGTTCTATTCCACGACCGTAGTGACGTGTCTAGGCGTCCCTCCGTTTGACAGTTCTATTCCACGAGCGTAGTGACGTGTCTAGGCGTCCCTCCGTTTGACAGTTCTATTCCACGAGCGTAGTGACGTGTCTAGGCGTCCCTCCGTTTGACAGTTCTATTCCACGAGCGTAGTGACGTGTCTAGGCGTCCCTGCGTTTGACAGTTCTATTCCACGAGCGTAGTGACGTGTCTAGGCGTCGCTCCGTTTGACAGTTCTATTCCACGAGCGTAGTGACGTGTCTAGGCGTCCCTCTGTTTGATAGCTGGAAGGAATAACTGAGTGAAGGATCCGTTGACGAGACGTCCAAGAATCCAGGTGTAAGAATAACATTATTTTTCCTTGAACCGCAAAATTGAGTTATTTATTGATCGGCCTTTGTAAAACAGCATTCAAATTGTTGTTGCTTTTGTTTTTTGCTGGAAATTAATTTGGTTTGTCGCACAACTTCGGGTCGGCGTAAAAAAACTTGGTGTTTTATTATTTAAAGTGTTTAATGATATGCTATAAACATGAAATATTGATTTTGGGTGTTTAGGTGGGTAGCTCACACGTCTACAAGATATCGATTAATTATTAACAATGGAAAATGTTATGCAAAATCGCTTAAAACTTCAAATAGAAGAGCGCTTTTGTAAGAACGCTTTCCTTAAAATCCATTAAAAAGGTCAGTTCGAACCCCGGCATGTACCAATAATTATTTTAAAGAAAAAAAAATACGTGTGGCACTCGGGGACTGCCGCGGTAAAGCTATTGCATAGCATTTTTTATCAACTTATGCAATTATAATTATTTATTTATTTTATTTATGCAGTATAAGGTCTAGGACTGTGTGTGTGTTCTAGAAGCTGTAATAATTGCCAAAAATTTGTATTAAACAATAAAGTTTTTAATAAATAAATAAATAATTGCAAAAATGGGTCTAGCCTATATAGCCAAGTCTGAAGTAATATATCTTTCTTTTTCATGAGTTAATGAGGTCATCATCATATTCCAGATGCTGCAGAAATTGATGCTTTTCATGGAGTCACTCGCGGCACCATAGCTCAAACACGTCGGGTAAAATATGGGAGTTGACAGCGCGGGTTCTTTTGGAAACCGAAATAAATAAACTGCAACTTGTGCCCCATATTTAAAGTCCAATTTATCGCTTTCCATAATTATTCACATTGTAGCACATTATTAAACAAAACAACACCACTTTTGACTAATAATATATTACCACAGTAAATTAATTTACAAAACAAAAACTTGCACTTGACATGTCCATCCAAAATGGCGCGAAGGACTCCTGTAATAAAACAAATAAATAAATGTCGTACTAAATATAACAATTACAAAATATTTTAAAGTCAGTATTCTTGTTAACGTCAGTACTTTCTATTGGAGATCTCCACCAAACAGGAGTAAAGTGACATGTCGTGCTGGGTATAGAATGAATGTAAAGGATATATCCGATGACGAGGACAATGTGTGAACTTTCGAGAACATGAAATCGAGGTGACAGCAATATTCCGAGAATAGGGTGTCTACTCTAGAATTACGTAAAAGGACAATACTAGAAATTACCCCATCATATCAAAATACCTACAATAATTATTAAATATGTATGGAACTAATAGCACATATTTAAAAACCGAAAAATAATAAATAGAAAACGTCAAAAACCCCTCGCTTTTAAAGAAACGGATTCACATTTAGCCAACTATACTTTAGGCCAATCACGATAAACGGCAAGCTCGTCGATGTCTCCAGCGTACCAAACTCGAGAAATACCACAAATAAATTAAATAAATGATTGTGTCTCGACCAGGAATCGAACCCAGTACCTTAGCGTCTAATACCACGGACTTAACCTCTTGGTCACGGAGGCAGTTTATTGTGCTGAAATATCATACTTCGTTAGTTCAGGGTAGAGTTTCAGGCAGGAAACTGATAGCATGGTTTTATGACTGTCACGGGCAATCAAAACAACATCGTTGGTGGCTTGACACGTCATCAGGGGAGAGCACGGTCAACGCGTTATTGTAGCGCAATCGTAGCGAATTTAATTTAGCAATAGCAGTTTGACCTGCGTACACGTACAACATATTAGTAAAAACTAAAGTATATTACGTAGTTGTACTACAGAATGTATATGCCATCATAAAATCAGACAAGTAGTATATGCGTGAAGGCGAATTAAACAGACAGACATATAAATGGCTGTGGGATAACATGTCTTGGTCAGATCAAGAGACAAACATACATACAGACACACAAAGCTTCTTTCACATTTATATATTATTTATTTATTTAAAAACTTTATTGCACAAAGCACAAAGGCTGACTTAATACACATTCTCTGACAGCCAAACCTTAGGGACAAATTTTAAAAAATATAGGTGCAATGAAAGTATCAGTAATATACAATTATAGGATTATTCAACAAATATTATATACTTACTTATATATGTAATATAATATCAATATACCACATAATAAAGTACATACTCAAAATTGTAGATAAACATACACAAATACAACTGAATAACGTGGTTTAGAGCTAGTCATAAAGTGTGATTAGAGAGAAAGAAGAGAGTTAATAATAATAATAATAAATATTTCCAGACAGGTCACACAGCGCCATCTAGTTTCCGTGGTAAGCTACAAGGCTTGTGTTACGGAAACTAGATGGTTGATAAACTACATATTATACTTTTTTTTTGTAAATATATACATATAAACACCCAGACCGAGACAAATTATACAATGTACAACTTGCCCCCGATGGGAAGTGTGAGAAGAAGGTAAAGATTTATCGTGGAAAGAAGAGAGATAGGCAAAATTGTCCTTGAGGTATTTCGGAGTCGCAGCCTCGTTTAAAACAGAGAAAAGGAGACAGAGAACTCTAAGATTTCTGCGACAACGAATTGGCAGCCACTTCAACTTAGCACGATATTCAGAGATGTGATCGTATTTGCGTAAACAATATATAAACCGGATACACGCGTGATATTAGTATGATTACTGAGCACGACATGTGAACAACGCCTACCATCAGTAGGCCTACGCCACTTTCTTCTGATTTGTCCCACACACGATGGACCCAACACCCGACGGAGAATCCATGCAATGAAAGTACCCCAGGACCACCGACTATTTGTCGGCACCGTTTGCAATCAGTGGGGGTGCCATCCGGGTGGTCACGCGGTGTTGCTTGCCATTCCCATAAAAATATAAATTGTTTACCTTCTCTATTCAGTTTTTATAAAACAGCAACAGGACGTACTTATAATTTCTATCTGTTATATAACTAAGACAAAAATTTTCCAATGCCGACAATCTTTAATGCAAAAACAAAAAGTAAAAAATAAACAAAATACACGTCATTATTTAAATTATTTTGAAAAGAGTCCTACGCGCCATTTTGCGCGGACATGTCAAGTGCAAGTTTTTGTTTTGTAAATTAATTTACTGTGGTTATTGTTAGTAAAGAGTGGTGTTGTTTTGTTTAATAATGTGCTACAATATGAATAATTATGGAAAACGATAAATTGGACTTTAAATATGGGGCACAAGTTGCAGTTTATTTTTTGCGGTTTTCCCGCGCTGTCAACTCCCATATTTTATCCGACGTGTTTGAGCTATGGTGTCGCGAGTGACTCCAAGAAAAGCATCAAAATCTGCAGCATCTGGAATTTGTTGATGACCTCATTAACTCATGAAAAAGAAAGATATACTCGTATTACGTCAGACTTGGCTGTATGGGCTAGACCCTTTGCCTTCCCTATCATCTCATTCATATTCATATATTTATATTTCCTGCATGTAAAGTTGCCCGAAGAGTAAGCTGTTAGCAGAAGACTATCAGCTTAGCAGATTCTAATAACCTGTTAATGTCTAATCTGACTGCGAAAGGAATCTGCAAGGAAAACTCATCTATATCAGATTTACAAATGAAACAAAACATAATTACCTATATAACAAAGTTAATACCCTATGATATGTCAGAATTAAGATAGGCTAATTGCCCGTGTGCAACCCGAAATCCAAGAAAACGCAATATCTCTGCTAATTTGAGACAATCCTCTTCGGTCCTGTTCGGTCTCGAATCCAGGTCCCTACAGACGCACCCGATCACGGACGTAATCTATGTGCCAACCATTTTACTATAATTTAGTTTTATATTTTATATATCTATTTGGTTACCCTTTTATATATTCACCACACTACATCTATTTATATTTTATATATCTATTTGGTTACCCTTTTATATATTCACCACACTACATCTATTTATATTTTATATATCTATTTGGTTACCCTTTTATATATTCACCACACTACATCTATTTATATTTTAACATCACGATACACTCCTAACATGGGATTACCTGAAAATCTGCGCTGTGACTCAGAGTCGCAGCTCCATTCAGCTTTTTGTGTTTAAGTTGTGGTTAATATGTGGCTAATAAAATATTTTTCTTTCTTTCAACCAGGCTTAGGGTGCGGACCGGAACCCGACACACGTGCCACCACTGTCTTCCGATGAAGGGACGACCACCGGACACACCACTCCAAGAGAACCTGAACACTGGCAACAACCTTCGAGACAAGGTACCGGGTTCGATTTGTAGTCGGGACACAATAATTTATTTGTAATATTTCTCGAGTCTGCTACGCTAGAGACATCGACGAGCTTGTCATGATTAGCCTATAGTAAAGTTGGCTAAGGGATACGGTCGTGTTGATACGTAAGAAAAGTGTATTTGTTATTGGTACATGCCGGGGTTTGATCGGACCTTTTTATGATATTAGGAATAGCGTTTATTAATATTTGATCGTCAATTTCACAAAATCGTAAATTGGTTTGTGAATTCTAGCTGTACGAGGACGAGCTTGCTTCGATACATACACTAAAGGTAGGATGGGTTCCCACGGCCGACAGAGCCCGAGGCGACGCGGTCGGCGCGTGCACACGAGCACATGTCTGCCAGACTGATAGCCAACTTGTAAGTCTAATGTGTAAGCAAATTACACCATTACATCGAGGACTTGACGACCATTGACTTACGACAAAATAACCAAGCAATACTGTCAAAAGAAACATTAACTCTATGAGAGAAAACAAATTACGATAAAGAAGTGAAGCTAATATTTTTTGTGATACCCTCAAATTCGTAAAAGAGCTGGGTAAACGTTTATCAAGAGTGTGGCGACCCCAAATGCCATAACTACCTAAAAAAAAACAAAATATTTCCCTTACAAGGATATTTTAATTTCATAGGTTTTTTTATTTTAGTTTTTAATCTATTTTATTTAAATATTTTTACATCTTACTTGGAATTTTTTTTAGGACGTAACCATATCTAGTCGAAACCTTTTTCAATAATAATAAAAAAATATTTACGATGGCACAAATTAAAATTTGCCGTTGATAAAAAATTGAAACAAAACCATGTACTTAGCCTGTGTCAATAAATTTAAGCTCGGACCGCGAGGAATTCTAACAAGGTTGCAATTTTAGACTTATATTTAGCGCCCGAGTAATTTGTAAATATTTTTCTTTTTTAAGTTCCAACGTTAACACATACTCAACATATGCGTGCGTAAACTGCAGTAGACTTGTTTATTTATACTGAACAAGACATCGACGAGCTTGCCACTTGTCAAGTGTAGCGTTAAAAAAAAACCAACAATCGACAAATGTTACGTTTCATTCGGTCTCGGTCGAAATATTGAATAGATGCGCACGAGTTTATGACCGAAGCGACTCACTGGCTCACGCCATTCACGTCATTGATCGGCGGATCGTCCCCGAAGACAGCTGCGCCCTACTCCACGCTGCTGTTCGACCGCCATCAAGTATTAAAAAATATTACAAAATTAATCATCTATAGTCAATAGGCTGAATGTGAATCCGCTTCTTTGAAAGAGTGGCTGCTGAAATTTTTTATTTTTATTTATTCACCTAAATCCGTAATTTTTATTCGAAAGAAATATTTACAAACAATAAAATAAATATTAATACTAAGGATAGGGATATAGCCCTCTTGTCACCGGAGGAGACGACGCGGTGTGATGTCTTTTTAAAACTTATTTGCGCTTGGACTCCATGGGCCCAGAGTTTCTACAACAAACGGCACAAATATGTAATCTTTTAATATACTCACATACACTTTCCGCCGCGGCTCTCGCTTTATGCGCTGTCCCCCTGAGATGGGACGCGGCGAGGGTGTCGACGCACGTGGCGTTCCACACCAGAGCACGTCCTCGTTCCCAGGGGTCCAACGTAATACCATCGAGTCTCTTGCCATCATCTCGGATAACTCCAGCCTAATGGTAGCAACGCATTTTATATATTTTGTATATGTTTAAATAAAATAAAAACTTAAGTATCATCACGACCGAATCCCTTGCCAACTTTAACCCTTTGAGATCCAAAAGGGTTACAAAACTAAAATTTTCACAAAAAAACAACGTATTAACACGTCGCCCTTACTGGTCAGAACACGCTTATAATAAAGCGGATTGACATTTAGCCAACTTTACTGCCGGCCCATCTTGACAAGTGACAAGCTCCTCCATGTCGACTTTGTTGTCATTTTCTTATAAAGGTTAATAGTGAAAAATTCTAAGGCTTTAAGATAACACATGTTTTATACATAATATTGTAAAGGCTGTAAATATCCCAAATATAAATAGGTGGTAGGCAGACTGATAGTATTTGCCCAGTCTGCCGGGGCATGAAAGTATCCAACGTTCGTGCCAATAAACCTAGTAAAGTGTATCCACATGTTTCGGGATCAGGCTCGAATTGCCGTCATGCCCAGTCAAACCGATACAGTATTACGGACTGATGTCAGTCATGAGTGTCTGATTCAAGTTGCTAACATTCAAGGACCTTGCGCACCACTTACCATCAGGTAGACGCAAGGTCACATGACGTGCTAGTATATAAAATAAAATAAATTTTAAAAGTAAGGTATTTTAGTACGTATATTAGTCAATGTTGCAATAAAATGACTATGTTCAGCTCGGCTTGGTATCTACAGAAGCATCTTGGTGATAGAAACCCGCGGGGAGGCTCACGGTCTTCGTATTTACTGACCACAACATACACAGAACTTCAAGTACGTATGACATCATATCAGACTCTACTTTCGTCTTTCGTCAGTAAACGGTTCACAATTCCACATCGTTGTTTCCTTGTTGATTAGTGTTGCTCAATCTTTGTCGTGGTCTTGCTTTTACATAAACACGAGACCACGAGCTACACCAATACCAAGACCAACCCCTTAGTCTTGCCCAAGAGTCTCGCAAGATTGTTGTTCAGACTTATTTTCTTAATAATAATAAATTATTTATTGTACAAAACCAAAACAAGTGCAGGTACATAGGCGAGCTTAATGCCGTAAATGCATTTTCTACCAACTAATCTTTGTGACTGAGATATGTAATAAGCGGGTGCAGCAGAAGAAAAAATGATTATTGAAATTATTTATTACTATATAAAACACACATTAATTACAAACATATAGTACTTATACATAAATAAATGTCCTACATAAACAAATAAATATATAACTAAATATAAAATACATACATATACGCATATATAATAAGTGAGTTATGGCGACTTATTCTGCTTGTGAAATAAGTATGTGTATAGCTTATCTTTAAATATTTTAAGAGACGGTGCCTGTCTGATAATTAAAGGAAGTCTGTTCCACTGGCGAGCTGCAGATACAGTGAAGGAATCTCAATATCTGCTGAAAGAGTGCTGAAAGTTAATTTTGCTAAAAATGTGTTTATTATGATTGTTTTATTTTTCAATTCTTTTAAACTGCCACCGTGGTCTAGTGGTTAAGTCCGTGATTTTAGACTGGATATAGTACCAGTCAGATTCATGGTCGGGACAATTTTAATATCACAAATTTATTTGTGATAGTTCTTAAGTTTGGTACGCTAGACATTGACGTGCTAGCCACTTATCATGGTTGGCCTATAGTAAAATTGACTAAATGTGAATCTATTTCTTTATAAGGTTTCTGACCACCCCGAAAGTGACATGATGCTTTACTATTTTTAATAGCTAGCATACAATATTTTGACAGAGAAAATTGCCAGCCTTTATTGTTAAATTTTTATACTTCTTTCTTTTTTTTATTCACAGTAATTAATAAAGTCGTCACTGTACAGCGGAAGGTGTCCATTTCATTGGTCATAAAACCGGATTGTGACATCCAACAAGGAAATCGAACCGGCATCTGTTTCTACCGCCACTTCTTAATTAACCGAAACACAAAGTGACCACCTATCAGTAACTTTAATAGAATAATTCGAATACATAGACCTATATGTATTATACAGAGTGAAAAAATAATAATAATATATTTCCAAACAGGTCACACAGCGCCATCTAGTTTCCGTGGTAAGCTACGAGGCTTGTGTTACGGAAACTAGATGGTTGATAAACTACATATTATACTTTTTTTTTGTAAATATATAAGTACATATTATACATATAAACACCCAGACCGAGACAAATTATATAATGTACAACTTGCCCCCGGTGGGAATCGAACCCACGACCTCCCGAGTTTGACTCGTCGATGACAGAGATATCCACGATCGTATTCCTTGCGAGTACTATTCCATCATGACAAGTGGCAAGCTTGTCGATGTTGCTATGTACTATGACAGAGCTGATTGGGGTAGGATTATTTTGCATTATTATTTGTATCTTTACTTTACAAACACGTCACTTTGACGGACCGCATACGTAATGACGAATACGCAAAAGGGTAGGTATGAAAGAAAGCATAGTGACAAAAATAAGGAAAGGCATGCTCCGATGGTTCGGGCATGTTGAAAGGATGAATGATGAGAAATTGACGAACCAGATATATAATGCGAAAGTTGTGGATAAAAGAGGCCCTGGCAGACCGAGACTCACATATTACGATTAAATTAATAAAACAATAGCTGAAGGTGCGTTGAAAAGCCATCGAAACAAAAGGGCATGTATGAAGAGGTTGATGAATGTCGAAGAAGCGAAAGAGGTATGTCGTGATCGTGACAAGTGGCGCTTAATTGTCTCTGCCTACCCCGCAAGGGATTTGGCGTGAAGATATGTATGTATGTATGTACTTTACAAACACTGCCTCCGTGGTCTAGCTGTTAAGTCCGTGGTTTGATTCCTGGTCGGGACACAATTTATTTTTTATTATTCGTAGTATTTCTCGAGTTTGGTACGCTAGAGACATACGAGCATGCCACTTGTCATGATGGGTCGGCAGTAAAGTTGTCTAAATATTTAATCGCTACTTTAAAAACGTGGTTTCTAACCACAACGGAGGCATATAGTTTTGTGGTCTTTGATTTTAGGAACACATTGTCGCGTGTTTGCTTGAATTAATTTATTCATTATTGACTGGTCACATATCTTCGTCTGTGTTCCCAATCACACTGGTCTCATTAAAGGCGCTTCGAGAAATAAGCAACCTGTCATCAGTTCGTCATATATACGTCGCATCAGCGTACAATATTAAGGGTTAGTTCGAATGCGACGCCAGTTTGAAATCAGTAGAGGAAATGGAGAAACTTTCGCCCAGTGCCAGATTTGAACAAATATATTTCTGAAAGCTGTTTGTATCTATGGTTAAGTAGTGTTTTTAACTTGACAGCTGTCAAGTAATACTTTACTGACTTTAAAGCCAATCTTATTTTTGAGCGATAAGGGTTTTTGATTGTGCGGCGGTGGCTCTGTTATAAGAACGCTTCCTAAAACAATAAAAAAAGGTTCCCGATTCGAACCTCGGCAGGTACTAATGATAAATACGTTTCTTACGTACATTTATCAACATCCGTTTGAATGCGAGAAAAACCAAGGTACTAGTGTTTGAAAGAAGAAGGATGACAACCGTGACGATAAAGATTGATGATGAAACTCTAGAACAAGTAAATGAAATTATATATCTGGGCAGTGTTTTCACTGCGGATGGGAAGTACGATAGGGACGTTGAAAGAAGAGTGAACGCGGGAAATAGTGTTAACGGTGCCCTGGGGTCACTGATCGGCAGTCGAAATGTCAGTGACAAAGCTCGGCTCGCCATACACAATGCCATGTTGGTACCAACACTGATGTATGGAAGCGAGACGTGGATACGTCAGAATACACATGAGAGTAGGGTTAATGCAGTAGAAATGCGGTCGTTGCGGCGGATATGTGGCGTCACTTTGGCGGACCGCATACGTAACGTCGAAATACGGAAAAGGGTTGGTATGAAGGAAAGCATAGGGACAAAAATAAGGAAAGGCATGCTACGATGGTTCGGGCATGTTGAAAGGATGAGCGATGAAAGATTGACGAACCAGATATATAATGCGAAAGTTGTGGGTAAAAGAGGCCCTGGCAGACCGAGACTCACATATCACGATCAAATAAATAAAACACTGACTGAAGGTGCATTAAAAAATCTTCGTAACCAAAGGGCATGTATGAAGAGGTTAATGAATGTTGACGAAGCGAAAGAAGTATGTCGTGATCGTGTCAAATGGCGCTCAATTGTCTCTGCCTACCCCGCAAGGGATCTGGCGTGAAGATATGTATGTATGTATTTATCAACAATTACCAAAACCACTGTTTGCGTGCCTCGGAAAGCAACTTGTTGAATCATCATTAAAAATTAGCATCAGACCCTCTCCAACCCGTCTGGCCAGCGCGAGCGTGGCCGAATTCCCCAGATATATGTTCTGGAAGGTGCATGGCTGTGATGGAATTAATAATAAGGCTATAGTAAAGTTGGCTAAAAATGAACACCTCCATAAAAAACGACGTTTGCGACCACCCCGGTAGGAATTATGGTTTCGTGATGAAACTTTACAGCTATCAGTTACGGTTGCCACAATCTTTAACTGCTGTCGTCACAGCGTAAAAACAAATTGTGACCAATTCATTATGATGAGAAGGGACCAACCCAAACTCGTCACAGCCTGGACCAACACGGGCGGAAAAAAACAAATTGAACACCAACTTGTGGGGCCTAATTAAGATATTAATCTGAAGCGACCATACCCTGTTTTTACCCTGCCCTACCCTGTTTTTTCCCCGCCATAGCTAACTAATATCTGAAATCAATAGCTTTATAGTTCCTATTCTTCCTATCTAGCTATTTCACGCGATCTTCTGCCAACCGCACTCTCACTCTGGCAGCGTCATCGGTCTATATTTCTTTGAGAACGACGTTGGCCAGGCTATCACTGTCAACGGCGAGTGCTATATGACGATGATTACCAACTTTTTTTTGGCCTGAATTAGATGATCTGGACGACAACGACATGTAGTTTTAGCACACGGCGCTACGTGCCACACAGCTCATGCCACATTTGATATTTTGCACGAACGATTTGAGGGCATGGTCATCTCACGTGGAGGTGATGTGAACTGGCCACCGAGAACCTTATGGGGCTCTTTTAAGTCGCAGGTGTATGCGAATAAACTACAAATTACAGCGGTCCTCAAAGTCAACATAACCTATGCCATCGGTTAAATTCAGCCTGATTCCAGAGTCATGGAAAATTTGACATTTCGGATGCGCTCCACCCAGACAAGCCGTGGCGGACATTTGAGCGATGTTATATTCCACACGTAATGGCATCAATAGGTCTTCTAAACGAATAAAAAATCGATGATATCTCACACACACTTTTTTATTTACATTTAAATATAGGAAGCGCTCAATGAAAGACCCTATATTATATTTATTATTGTTTGTGTATTTATTAATAAAAATAATGTTTCTGGTCCGGACGACATCTTCAAACATTGGGTTCAGTAAATAAAATCATCCACTGCGGCACAGCTCATCATTCGTGCCTTGATCGTTACTACAGCAAACAGACGGATGTTATTTCTTTATATGGATGTACTGAATCGTTTTATTTCTTTTATTGAATCCGGGACCGCGGCGTGGGCGCACGACCTACCTATCGGCTATTGTTACTGTGGGGCGGGTGGAAAGAATTTTAGCCTGATACTGCCTCCGTGGTCTACTGGTTAAGGCTGTAGATTTACACATAGAGGCGTTGGGTTCGATTCCGCGTCAATAACACAAAAATGTCATGCTCGGTTTCTAAAAATAAACGCTTCCTTAAATAAAGATCTGTTCGAACTCCGGCATGTACCAATGAGAAATACACTTTTCTTACGCACATTTGTCATATTAAATTTATTTATTCTGTAAGTAGGCATAGGACAATAAATATAATGTATTCTGCGCTTTTACATGTTAAAAAATTAATTAATATAACGAAAAGCTTATTTTCTGGGAAATAGCTTGTATTTGGAGCAGCACATTACAACCCAAATATACATAATTAATAATCTAGGTTAGTTGGTAGAAAATGCATATATAGCATTAAGCTCGCCTTATCTATATATTATATTATTATCTTAAAATTATAGCTGCTGTAAATAGGCATTGTCATATTATAAACTAAGACATACACAATTATAAAATTAATACGCCAATGATCATAGCTGCTGTAATGAGGCATTGCCATATTACAAACTAACATAGTTCTCCGTCGCGTCTGTCTGTCTGTTCGTGATAAACTTGAAAACTACTGCACCGATTTTTATGCTGTTTTCATTAATGGATAGAGTGGTTCTCGAAGAAGGTTTTAATATATAATTTGTTAAGTTTTTGCATACATAAATTTTGTATA
Source organism: Tinea semifulvella (assembly GCA_910589645.1). Classification (NCBI taxonomy): domain Eukaryota; kingdom Metazoa; phylum Arthropoda; class Insecta; order Lepidoptera; family Tineidae; genus Tinea; species Tinea semifulvella. The sequence continues at coordinate 8,358,965 of OU342626.1, forward strand.
TTTTTGTATATTTGCTGGAGGAGCCGGATAAAATAAGCCGTCTAACTTCTTCTTAACTAAAACGCTGCCTAAACCCTTTGAGATATAACAAAATAATGTATCGTGGAATTGTGTATCTTATATAGGTCTACAGAAAAGTCCGCGATAGCATATGTCTATCTTTTAAGGATAACATACTATATCCATTTTAATACATAAAAATAATTATAAAGCGGTAATTGGAAAGCTATTTACACAAATGCGGTATTAATCCTTATCAATTTTAATACATTAGTTGGCAAGATCATTTTATGAAGATTATTTTCACCACCAAATTACAAATGCAAGTATATACGGGCAAAGCCGGTTAAATCAGCTAGTTTAATATAATTGACAAAATACTTAAACTACATGAAAATATTTTAAAGTTCAAATCACTGACGACAAGTACGAAACATGTATATGCAACATTCGTACTAAAAATACTTCAAATTAAAAATAAATAAGAACTCCGTAAACATCAAATTTGCATGTCGGTTCGCGCCCGCCACAAAACCGCCTCAATCAGGCCGCTAAAAAATCCACTGCATTATTCTCATCGCGTAACTACCTACATAAATCTCCACTTTAATCCACCGAAGACAGCTTTAAACTACACACAAAAATCAGCTTTATTTCAAATTCAATAAAGTTAGAAATTGACTTACGTCAGTTGGTTTATAAATCGTTTTAAGTCGTGTGGAATTCAATACAATAGTAGGTACATTGGGTTGCGCGCGAGCATGTTTTTCTGACCACTACTGTGCATTTCCCACGAGCTGAGAGGTCTCCCCTCTCGCTTGCACCCCGTAGTTCCCTCTCGCTCCCTCCTGATGGACTGGGGCTCTTTGGTTTAAACGAAGTACACCCACACACGGCTGTCGGTATTCAAGATTGTTCTCCACGAGCGTGTGGCCCGGCGCTGGAGACGTATATACCAAAATATATAAGAAACAATAGGACCAAGTAATGAAACCAGTGAACCAATACTGTTCTCACCTTTGGGATGGTTCCGCCAAGTACCTCACAGATGCTCTCAATGGATGCGTACATAATGACAATCTCTGGAACTCTCGAATCCCTGCAGCTTCGCCGAGATGTGGCTTCTCTGAGCGTGTTCTACCGGCTATACTATGGTGAGTACTCCGAAGAACTCTATAACCTAATCCCTCCCTCTCCATTCCGCAACCGAACCACACGCACAGGTACAGCACCCACAAACCGTAGTCACCATCCCTTCGCGTATATATGTATAAATTTGGGGACTCATACATCTGTCGCACGATAAAGATGTGGAATGATCTTCCAGCCTCTGTGTTTCCCCTTTCCTATAACTTGGAGTCCTTCAAGCGAAGTGTGAAAAAGCATCTAGTCAAGCCGGCATAGTGTTAGGGACTGATGTCAGTCATGAGTGTCTGACTTCAGTTGCTAACATTTATGGACCTTGCGCGCCACTTACCATCAGGTAGACTCAAGGTCACATGACGTGCTAGTATAAAAATAATTTAAAAAAAAAACCAGTGGCGGTCATCACGTTGCCTAACGAAATATGTTCAAGGCTATACAGAATTCATTTTTCAAATATGCGATGGCTTCTGCCTGAACTACGAGAAATATCGAGTCTACGATCCGATTTTAATAAGAAGAGAGGAAGACAAATTTCTAAGCATTCCATGGATTCACCGTGCGGGTGCCGGGTCCATCGTGTGTGGGTAAGAGATGAGAAGAATGGTGTCTCGGGCTTGCGACCGACAATTGGCTGGTTTAAGAAAAGGAGGCCTCCTTTTTTTTCTATTGCGCGATAATACGCTCACCATCCACCATTCTACTTCTCTCCCTACCCAACCAAATACTGTATGATTCCGTTAATGCCGTCTTGGAAGCTCGTTCCATAAATGTATTGACGGCAGACCTGCTTAGGCCCAATTCTTTCAGTAAGTGATGCAAAGATTTTGCTGGAACTCCTCTTGCACCAACTTCCACTGCGTAAAGCTGAGTCTTGAACCCGTTCCTGATCATTTCTTCTGTGAGATCATAATATTTATTCGACTTCATGTTGTGGTCTTTTGGAATATTTGATTCCCACGGAACGGTAAGTTCAATAAGGATAACTTTTTTCAAGTTCCGAGAAAACACTAAGATGTCTGGCCTATAGGCTGATACAGCTAGTTCATCTGGGATCCTATAATGGTGTTCAAATGTATCCATGAGAATTTTCCAGTCTGATGCGGCGCCAAGGATCGAGGTGGGCTTGCATTTAGTTTTCGTGCTTTGCCCTTCCTTTACAAATGTGGTCAAAGTTTTATTTGTAGTCAGTCCCTTTCTGGCTCTTGCAATAGAAAGACTTACTGCTTCACGGATAACACCTAGGACTTTGTCATGTCGGCGTGAGTAATAGCCCTTTTCTAGGAGAGTAACGCACCCTACAAGTGTGTGTCTAGCAGTTCCTATGGCAGCACTACACAATGTACAGTTCTTTTCCGTTAGTTTTCCCCACCTTACCAGATTGCTCTGGTCCGGGAGGGACATTTGAAAAGCGTTTAGGTAGAACTTTAGCAACGCCGGAGACCAATCGTACATTAGTGTGCGCCACTTTAGGGCTGGAGGGATGCAAAAATCGCCCAAAGTTAGCCAGTCATTTTGAACTTCTAGAGTCATCGCGTGCACTCTGTATCCATGCTCTTCATCTTTCCTGAGGAAGGATTTTATAACCTCTTTGTCACTTTCTTTTTTCTTCCAGCCAATGCCTCTTTTGTCAGTCTGGGCACCTGTCATGAATTTCTTGAAGAATAGTAGTCTCGGTTCCATATCTGAGGCCAGAGGGTCTCTTGGAAGGGATGAAATTGTATTATCCTGGGAGCTGGTTAGAATTTGATATTTGCTTATACGTAGATGTTTGTATAATTCAGATGGTCTTTTCAGATCCATTCCGAAGTTTCTCCGTCCTCTAAAGAATGTTGAGGAGTCAGCACCCTGGGCTAATCCAAGCCAAGACTTCAATGTTCTTATGACGTCCGCGTCCAGACTTGATAGTAGACTTTTGTTGAAATCATATACTAGGAAAGGCCAAGTGAGGCGAGATGCTAAGTAGTTGTCATATATCCAAGCTTTTTTGACATTGCTTATAGGCTGTTGAGTAACCCTATTCATGTCGTCAGTGAATTGTTTTACAACTACTTCTAGGGATGGTGTTTTTCCCTGAAAATTGATCCTTCTGCCAAGAAATTTAAAGGGCATGGTTTCATTTACCGGAGCTATTCTCTGCCCTGCTATACTCAGTCCAGGACCATAAGACGTAAATGTAGTGTTGCGCCTAGCCAGACATAGGCTGAAGCATTTTGATGGTTTCGTTCTCATTCCCTTTGTCCATGAGCAGAAATCATCCACTATTTTCAGCAAGCCCTGGCATTGCTTGGGATTTCTTGTTATCACCGCCAAGTCGTCTGCAAAAGCTAAGACGGATTCCGTATAGATGTTGTTTTGTTTGAATCTATATCCCCACTTCTTCTCACGAGATTTAAGTTTGTCGATTAGGATATTGATAATTATATTAAAAGCTACAGGTGATAGGCAGCAGCCTTGGAACAGGCCCACATTGTATTTTAGTGTGTCTGTGTAGCCGTCCTTGTTTGTTACGACAAATCTCAAGTTCTTGTAATAATTGGCAATTATATCTCTGATTAGTGTTGGAAAGTTATACCATTTTAGCGCAGTTTGCAGCAATTCATGTTGCACCGACCCAAATGCGTTTTCCAAGTCGATCCAACAGACGCTTAGTTGCCGCTCCTGTTTCCTGGCATCCTTCAAACACTCAGCGAGTAAGGTGTTGTGTTCTAAGCAGCCAGAAACTCCCGGCAAAAAACCTTTCTGGTGCTGGCGTGAGAAGTACTCGTTCTTGATCATAAATCGGGACATTCTTGCTTGTACTATGGAGAAGAAGATTTTGGACATTGTATTCGTCAAAGCGATCGGTCTTGCATCTTTGGGATCATTTACCTCAGTTTTCTTTGGTATGAGAACGAAGACTGCCTCGCCAAATGCCTTTGGAACTTGATTAGTAGACCAGATTTTTCGATATATATTATATAAATGCTTACGGGTGTGAGGACATTTTTTATATACAATGTACGGAATGCCATCTGGGCCTGGTGCCGATTTGGAACTTTTTCTTTTGATTTGTTCCTCCATTTCTTCCATGCTTGGTGGAAGGCATCGGAAGTCCTCTAAAGGTCTGACGGGTCGAGGCGAGGGTGGGTCCAGATATTGTTCCTCTTTTTGTATTTCTGTGTATGTCTCTTTGTAATATTTATATATTTGATCTCTGGTCAGCGATAGTACACCACTTTTTTCGCTGAATATCTTTCTGGCATAGACGAAGGGGTTTTTGTCAAAGAGGACTTCGTGTCTGGCTCTATTGTATTGATTGGAGTGATCTTTAATTTGGAGCGATATTCCTTGAATCAATTTGAGAATTGATCTAAGTGCTCTAGCCACTTGATGGCCCTGCTGTTTATCTCCAATGTTTTTGGCGCATCTAAGTCTCTTTCTTAGCTCCCTCTTCTTTCGCCTCAATTTCAGCTTAAAAGTGTTTTCCTTATTGGTGTGAGCATGAGTGGTCGTTGGTGGATAGTGCTCACTGAAGTAGTCATAGACAGTATTTTGGAAGGCACGAACTTGGCTATCAAGATCCTGTTTTGTACCAGGACAATCCAGCATGACAGCCAGATTTCCGTCGTGAACCTTCCAGGTGGTTTCTTTTATGGTCGGGATGCTTAGACGTGTCCTGATGGTCATGGACTCCTGGTTGAATTCACATGGAGGTGTACCATGGGATATGTGAGGGGAAACTCTATCCGCAGTACTAGTCGAAGGTCTTACCATCTGTGCTTCGATCCCTTCATGTGTTTTTAAGTGTTTCTTGAACCAGGCTTGTCTTCTGTATATTTTTCCGCACGTTCGGATATCCGAATTAAGTAATGATAATAGACTATATTTCTTAAAAGTACACTCAGATTGTAATAATCATTAAAAATGTTATATTGTGCGAGCGAGAGAAGAGCACAAGCATTAAACCCTTTTAATACAACATAATAACTCAAATTTTTAAATAAATTTTATTCTTTTTTCTTTTGCTTGTTTTCAATCTGTCAAATCAAAATGATCATTGGTGTTTTTCACCATCATTACTATAATATATGCGAGAGGAATTTCAGCAAAATAATTTGCACCACTTACTGTAAGAATTGGGCCTAAGCAGGTCTGCAGGAGATATATTTATGGAAAGAGTTTTCAAGACGGCATTAACGGAATCTGTATGATTCGTATTTGGTTGGGTAGGAAGAGAAGTAGAATGGTGAATGGTAAGGGTCTTCAGTAAGGGTCAGGTCAGTAAAATAAAAAACACGGGTGCGTCGCGGGACGTACCGCAAAAGTGAGAACTAAACTTGCAGGTTATTGATTTCGTAGTTGGTAGGAATATAGATTAAATGAATGCGCGTGGCTGTTCTGAAGTACGGACGTACGTTCAACGAAATAGGTCCCCAACCAAGCGCCCTCAAAAATTTCTCACTTTAAAAAAAGGCCTTTGTGAACCTTGTATTGTCTTCTCATCTCCTATCCACACACGATGGACCCGGAACCCGCGCGGTGAATGGAAACTGAAGTTTCTTTCAGTCTTGTGCTGCTGTCGATATTATGAGATATACATGTCTATGGTCGACATAGATTGTCAGCCCACGGGTCCGTGAGCACTGCTTATCGATGTGCCGACCATTATACACCTCAGTACAGTAGAGCTTACGGTAACAAGGAAACCAGAGCAGGCCTCATGACGCTGGGTGGTCATATCTAAACCAGAGCAGGCCTCATGACGCTGGGTGGTCATATCTAAACCAGAGCAGGCCTCATGACGCTGGGTGGTCATATCTAAACCAGAGCAGGCCTCATGACGCTGGGTGTTCATATCTAAACCAGAGCAGGCCTCATGACGCTGGGTGGTCATATCTAAACCAGAGCAGGCCTCATGACGCTGGGTGGTCATATCTAAACCAGAGCAGGCCTCATGACGCTGGGTGGTCATATCTAAACCAGAGCAGGCCTCATGACGCTGGGTGGTCATATCTAAACGGCATGCATTTTATCAGTTAGTATGTTATAAATAACCGTGTAAGTAATAATGGTCAGCGACTTATACATACCCTTATATTCGTTCATGAAATTCAAGGATCATTTGTGCCAAATTTTATTAAAATAGGTACAGTAGTATAGTTGAATTAAGCAGCCAGATATATAACTGAGAGTGGGGTCACATGTCATAGTCAGATGTTGGCGTTATGTCAGTCTCAGAGTTCCAAGGAACAATTCCGCTAAATTTTATCAAAATCAATCCATTTTGTAAAGTATTCGTATTATATTACTATATAGTATATACATATTACTACGTAGTATATATATTACTCAAATTATTATAATTAATATAGTATGTATTTATTTATTTATGTATGTAAATAAAAGGCATTATTTCAGTTAATTATCTTCATTTTGCTTTATTACTTGATCATAAATTATCGAGGCATCTGTCAAACATCAATGTTGTCTTTTTAAACGAGGCAATTTTTTTTATAAACCATTATGACAAGTCGATGGGCGACGTGTCGTGCGACGTCTCTCGCACGAGGCTTCCTGGTGTGAACTGGTCGGGTCAGCTGGAGAACTGCTGCACTGACCGTTTGACAGCAGCAGTCAGCGAAGCAACAGCATCGATGTGTATATTGGCAAGATCCTGCCGGGGGAAACATTGAACTTTCGGGCCTGGATGGTTTCGCTGTCTGTCTATAACCTGTACGGACCACAACCCATACCCATTAGCCGAACAACGTTACACCACCAACGTCAGTAAGTCTTGTTTCAAGCTTACAATGTTAGTTCTCCTTGGAAGTAAAAAATTGACATCATTGCAAATGGCACATACTTTCAACGAGAACAAATAATAATAAATAAATAATAAATATTTCCAGACAGGTCACACAGCGCCATCTAGTTTCCGTGGTAAGCTACGAGGCTTGTGTTACGGAAACTAGATGGTTGATTTTTTTTGTAAATATATACATATTATACATATAAACACCCAGACCGAGACAAATTATACAATGTAAAACTTGCCCCCGGTGGGAATCGAACCCACGACCTCCCGAGTTCACGGCAACGTTTGTTACCACTAGACCACGGAGGCGGTCTAGTGGTAACAAACAAAAAATACTAAGTGGTAGGCGGACTGAAGGTGGTAATACACCGTTCGTGCCAATAAACCCAGTAAAGTGTATCCACATGTTACGGGATCAGGCTTGAATTGTAGTCATGAGTGATGTCAGATATGAGTGTTTGATTCCAGTTTGAACCTCGGCATGTACCAATAAGTAATATACTTAAACCACCACCGTTGCCGTGAGGACGGTTCCACTAATATCAACTTGACATCAGACTCTCGCCAACCGGCCTGGCCAGATTGACAGACGAACCCATCTTCAGGAGGAAGGTTTAGAAATCTGTATTCTAGTGGTAATGATCCTAATTCGAAGGTAATCTGAATCGATTTAGAATCACTGAGACAATATAATTGAGTGTTCGCGATAGATTGGACCAATTTATACGATTCAAAGAAATTATGTAATTATTAGAATCTTCGATTAATGCTATTAAAGTTTCTGGAATTGCCTTTCGGGTATCATTTGAAAGTCGTTCATTATTTTGTTTTGCGTTGGCGAGGATGCTTCGCAAATAAACAATGTATTGTACAGTCCTATAACCTAAATCTATCAATCAAACTGCCTCCGTGGTCTAGCGGTTAAGTCTGTGGATTTAGACTCGGAGGTACCGGGTTCGATTCCTGGTCGGGACACAAACAATATTTACGAATGTATACATTTAATTAATTGGTTGGGTAGGGAGAGAAGTAGAATGGTGGATGGTGAGCGTATTATCGCGAAATAGAAAAAAAAGGAGGCCTCCTTTTCTTAAACCAGCCAATTGTCGGTCGCAAGCCCGAGACACCATTCTTCTCATCTCTTACCCACACACGATGGACCCGGCACCCGCACGGTGAATCCATGGAATGCTTAGAAATTTGTCTTCTAATTTATTAGTGATACTTCTCGAGTTTGGTACGCTGGAGACATCGACTAGCTTGCCACTTGTCATGATCTAGCATATAGTAAAGTTGGTTTAATGTGAATCGGCTTATTTATAAGCGTGGTTTCTGACCACCCCGAAAGGGAAACGGTCGTGATGATACTTTACTTTTACTTTTTTTTAAGGTTTCGCAAAAAAAAGTTTTACATCGCACCAGCTTCAAATCTCTCTGTATAAGTTTTATGCTTCTATAAGAATGATGGTTCATCACATCCCCTAGAACTCAGCTGTAGAAGATAGGTCTTTCAGAAAAATCTGGAGAATTAGTTTTACAATCGCCACGTGGCGAGACGGTCTGGCTAGTGTCTGATGACAGCTTTTTAACGATTATAGAATGAACAATGGCGTAGTATGCTGTTTGTAAAGTTGACAAAATGAACCAAATGTTATAGCTTACTTAACGGCGGATCCACCGGAGAGGTCTGCCTGTGCAGTTATGCCGGTGCAGTTATGTCCGCGCAAGCGACCGGCGCATAATCAAAATTATTTCAAGTGCCACCGTACGTGTACTAAAGACCGCTCCGGTACACCGGAACGTCCCCGCTATCGACGTCTAGTTGACCTACGCAGACAAACCTGCACAGGTAACCGTTGCGTATATGTCCGCTTTGAGTCATAATTCGCAGATGGTTGTTTTTTATAGATTTTTTTTGTGACTCTTATTAGATCGTATCGGCGCAGTGAGTAAAGGCCTTAAGCTGTATCGGTCGTGAAAATATGTATAAGTACAATATGGTACAATGGTAGTCGAATGTTCTAATTCACATGGAGGACGGTCGTGCACGTCTCCGGCCGTCAGTCAGCCGCGGGCATCCCAACCTAATCAGAACACAATATTTACAGAACCTATAGTTTACAGAACATCGACTCGTATCTACAACTGACCAAAAACTCAATCAATATATACTTTCATCTCACCTATTCTGTTTCAACTTTCGTATTTAATTTTATTCCTATTATAATGGTTTATATAAAGTAAAAAAGTAAAGTATCATTACGACCGTTTCCTTTCAGGGTGGTTAGAAACCACGCTTATAAATAAGCGGATTCACGTTTAGTCAACTTTACTGCCGGCCAATCATGACAAGTGGCAAGCTCGTCGATGTCTCCAGCGTACCAAACTCACAAATAAATTAAATGTATTGTAAAAATTGTATGTAAAAATATCACAAATATTATTAAATGTATTTATTTACATTAATAAATATTTTTGTGTCCCGACCAGGAATTAAACCCGGTACCTCCGAGTCTAAATCCACGGACTTAATATTTAATTTATTTGTGATATTTCTCGAGTTTGGTACACTGGAGACATCGACGAGCTTGCCACTTGTCATGATTGGCCGGCAGTAAAGTTGGCTAAATGCGAATCCACTCATTTATAAGCGTGATTTCTGACCACTCCGAAAGGGAAACGGTCGTGATGATACTTTTTTTTTCTATATAGGTTTTGCTAGTGGCCGTTAGGTGGCGTTTTAACCTTAACCAACATTTTGTATGAGAACTTCCAGACATTTATAATGATATTTATTAACGATTCCACAAGCTGGGCTTAACGTGCTCTCCTTACGGATGCGGTGATGTAAATCTATGACAAATGTACGTAAGTTGGTTGCCGTTAGGGGAATTTGTAAGGTAAATGATTTTGCACCAGAGGCACCACCGGCCTTAGATATAAGTCAACAATTTAAATCGATTGCGATTCTTTAGCCACATCTTCTCACCTATTATTGGTTTCACAGAAACATTTCATTTCAACTTTAATCTGTTGCAAATTTTCGATTTTGTTTAGTATTATAAAAAAAAAACCAGTAAGAAATACCTTTTAAACGTAGTAAATGCTCCACGGGTTCGATATATAACAATACCTAGCTGTTAAGACCGTAGATTTAGACGCGGAAGTATCGAGTTCGAGTCCTGGTCGAGACATAATAATAATAAAACTTTATTTCAGAATAAATTCCATATGTGTTAGTAACAATTTTTGAAGAAATCTTATAATATCTAGTGTTAGTAAAAAAAACATAATTATAATACAAGATTTTTTTTTTCCTTTCTGGGGCCCAGGTCACCTGCTGACATGCAGGCGTATCCAGTGCCCCAAGAACGGAGAGCCCACACGGCCAGGATGCTGCTGGGGCTGCCCCTCACGCGGGCGAGGATTGAAGCACAGCACTTTCTCATAATAGCATGGAATCCATCCACACATCATAATGCTAAGCTGCTGGTCTTCTGCTAACAGCTTACTTATTGGACCACTTTGCTGCTTAGTCTTCCTCTAGCAGGAGTAGAATCATTCAAAAGAATTAAATTAATGTCGTTTCATGAATAGGTTTACATGAATATTTTGACTTTGACTTGGTATTTCATTTAATATTTCTTGAGTTTGGTCACAGACATCGACGAATTTCCCACTTATCATGATGGGCTTATAGTAAAGTTGGTTAAATAGTAATCCGCTTCATTGAAAGCGTGGTTGCTTATAGCCTATGTCCGTCTCTGGGTTCCAAGGAACATATCTGCTCAATTTTAGCAAAATCGGATCAGTAATTCAGACGTGAAGGCGAAACAAACATACATATAGACAAAGCTTCGCTCTTATTTATAGTAATATTAGTATTGGTTATGTATAGATAAGCATAAGACATTAATTTTCTCCTCTCTTCCCGACACACAATGAACCCGACACCCGCACGGTAAATCAATAGATTGTTAAGGAATTATCTTAAATGCGTTATCCATGGTTAGAATGGTGCAATCAGCTGCGATTAGTGCGTCACGTCGCTGGGCGGCGTCATTTAATCACGGTTTACAATAAAAGGCGGACGTGTGACGCGTCCAGACGTCATGGAGACACACCCCGTTCACACGACCTCTGTGCGTCATTCGTAAACCACACACGTATACCCATTATAAAGATTGGTGCTTTTTGATTCTATATCAAAGAGTTTTATATTTACTAGCTGAACGAAACTAAATTTTACTCACTGCTTCTCATTCCATTCTCCATAACTCATTTACCCAAGGGCGTACCTAGGATTTCAGCTAGGAGGGGGCAGCTCATACCTGTTTCGAGAAGATGGTCGGTCGGATATATTGAAGCAAAAAATCATGAAAATTTACTTTTATTAATTAGTTTGATTATAACACAAAACAAAATATTATATATAGATATATAATAATAATTACATATATTATTAATTTAACAGTAATTAATATATATATATATATATTCATTACTGTTATAATCTCTCTCTTTACTGAAAAAAATACTGTCGAGTGTCGTCCGTAACTAGATAGCTAGATGTTGTTTTCTCCAAATTATATTCGGCTTTAATCCTAGATGGCTCTGATTATTTCGTCGGGAACTCGGGAGCGGAAACTACGAGATGCGACGGTTTCGCGGGAGATTTAAATTATATTGCGTCGCTAACAGTATACTATATCGAATGTTGTAGAATGTAGAATATTTAATTATAGATAAAATCAAAATATCTGACTGAAAAGATGTTTTGTTTCCAACACTTCATTTTGCGCAGAGTAGGTAACACGTTTTTAATTCACACTTGCCGGGAAAATTTACGTTTATTTTCTCTTTTGCTGTTGCACCTGAACCCGTGCATCACGCCGAGAGCCGAGCAATTCGGCTTTCGGTCTGAACACAGCACGACGCTCCAGTTGACGAGGCTGCTGCACCACGTGGTGGTTTCTTCTGAGAAGAAACACACCACGGTTGCAGTATTCCTCGACATGGAGAAGGCATTCGACAGAGTCTGGCATAACGGGCTGCTGTACAAGTTGTCCCAATCCCCTACCCCTGTTAGGATCGTCAAGGTATTGGCCTCCTTCCTTGAGGGCAGGAGCTTTCACGTAGCAGTGGAGGGCGTGCCCTCGAGTCCACGTCCCATACGAGCCGGCGTTCCCCAGGGTAGCTGCCTTTCTCCGTCCTGTTACTCCTGGTTCACCAACGACATACCGCTGGCGGAGGGGGTCGAGCTAGCGCTGTTTGCTGACGACGCCGCGTACTTCACAGACTCTAGGGTCTTGAGCTACGCGGTGACGAAGATGCAGCGCTGTCTCGATCTCCTCCCCGAGTGGCTCTCCCGTTGGAGGTTGTCGGTGAACGCCAGGAAGACTCAGGCTACGTTCCTTGAGACTGGACTGAGAAGGCTGAAACCCGACCGTCCGCTTCTGTTGAACGGCGAGAGTCTATCGTGGACTAATCCAGTAAAATACCTGGGCGTCACGATAGACAAACGCATCAACATGCGCGCCCACGTGACCGCCACTGTGAACATGGCGCGGGTGGCGAGAGCCAAACTTCGCCCAGTGTTTGCATCCAGTTTGCCGCTTCACACGAAGCTATTAATATTCAAAGCCTATATCCGCAGCCGACTCACGTACGCCGCGCCGGCCTGGTACGCTCTCACCTAAGCTGCGCTGAGAGCACGTTTACAAGCGCAACAAAATCTAACGCCTTGTACCATTGTCGGCACCTCGCGGTACGTGAGGAACGATGTAATCCATAGGGATATGCGGATGGAAACACTGGACGAATTCGTGCGTCGTCTGGCGTCTGGCATGTTCGCGCGCGCAGAGGCGACAGATTTCCCACTTGTGAGAAACCTGGCCCCTCTGCACGCCCGTCCGCCGGACGCCAGACAATGCTACGCTCGTCACCTGCTACCAATCACGGAGTCGTAATCGCGGCTCCGCCGCCTGGCTCGTATACTTCAACCTTTAATGGTTACCCCATGCCCTGTCCGTAGTTACGGAAAGCGAACGCAACCTCTGTTAGAAGGCAAATACCTTGACACAGATTCCCCACTCCCCCCTGCGGGGGGTGTGAGAAGACTCTTCTACTACTTCTACTACTAATAAAATAATCAATCGTTACTTGAGTTTCATTGGTTCTACGACTTCCAAATATCAATATACTAAATACTAATAAATACACAAAATTGTAGATAAACATATATATTATATATATAACTGCCTCCGTGGTCTAGCGGTTAAGTGCGTGGATTTAGGCTCGGAGGTACCGGGTTCGATTCCTAGTCGGGACACAAATATATTTATTAATGTAAATAAATACATTTAATTATTATTTAATTTATTTATGATATTTCTCGAGTTTGGTACGCTGGAGACATCGACGAGCCACACACGTTACCACTTGTCATGATTGGCCTATAGTAAAGTTGGCTAAATGTGAATCTGCTTATTTATAAGCGTGGATTCTGACCACCCCGAAAGGGAAACGGTCGTGATGATACTATACTATATTATATATATATATATTAAGAGGGTTCGTTGTGGATGGGTAAGAGATGATGTTTAGGCCTTGCGACCGACAATAGGCTGGTTATATCCCCAAAATATCCCCAATATTATTACCTACGTATTCCTAGGCCCACGATTACTGCGAGGTGAGGCGGAGTGCACAATCGTCCAAAAACCTATCGTCTAAGATCGATTACGTAATACCCAAGGTTTTGACATTTATGACAGACGTAATCGATGTTAAACGATACGTTTGTAATATCAAAATCAAAAGAATTTATTTCCATTGGTTCTATCAAAACAACTTGGATACAGTCAGAACTAATTATATTTATTTCTCGAGTTTGGTACGCTGGAGACATCGACGAGCTTGCCACTTGTCATGATTGGCCGGCAGTAAAGTTGGCTAAATGTGAATCTGCTTATTCATAAGCGTGGTTTCTGACCACCCCGAAAGGGAAAACGGTCGTGATGATACTTTTTTTTTTTTTTTTTTAATTAAATCAATAGAATTTTTAAAACATATGTACTAATCAAAGTGGTAATAATGGTTGGACCGTAAACAGGCAATAATCCGTATTTATGTATGCTATGCACAACATTATTGCTACAAGCAAGTAAAACTAACTAACTTAGAAACTACTTAAATAAGATCGTGGCTGTAAAGAGGCCGTGTCAGTTTACATTCTAAATACTTAATAATTATGATGTATAGAAATTATATACATATGTCAGATAATTTATAAATGTATAAAACAAAAAAAAAAGACGTCATCTTATAATCTAAATACTGATAATGATATGTCAATTAAACATAAATACGATTGTGAACTCCGCCTCACCCCGCTGGTTGGCCAGCTAGAACCCACTACCGACAGGACATTGCAGAGATCAGAGTTGAAATGTCTTCGGCCACTGTTGGCCCTAATTTTATTGGTATGATCCTTGCAGCCATACGTGTTTGGTATGACGTAGCGGTCATCTTCAAAACATCTCACACTGATCCGACCGACTTGTATCAAAGTTTATACGTTCACACCAAAGTGTCAGCAAGACCGTAATCTCCGTGGGACTTATTATTGGTACTAATACCTGCTAAGTACTGAGCACGACATGAGGTTATCATTAAAATCCAGCTGCTGAGATATTAACTTAGCAACCCTCTTAAGGGGTCTCTACATTTTTGTAACCCGTAAATTACCGGGCATCTGGGCAGCCTAGGGGAGGTCACGTCACTGCGTTAATAATAAAAATATGGGTGTTAAAATTTCGAGTTTTTTCTAATAAAATTAGTTTTAATTGCTCAAAGAAGAATAAATAGAGTTTGTCAGAAGTCTGTAATGATTTCAGTAAACGTTCATCACGTAAAGTACCTATTTAAACAAATAAAGTATTTCTTCGCGCCATTATTCACTTAAATTGCCTTTCTGTGGATATTGTTAGTCAAAAGTGGTGTTGCTTTAATAAATAGGACTTTATATATCGGATCGGCCACAAGTTGCAGTTAATTGTTTGAGGTGTTGAACGCGCTGTCAACTCCCATATTATATATCGGATCGGGCACAAGTTGCAGTTAATTGTTTGCGGTGTTGAACGCGCTGTCAACTCCCATATTATATATCGGATCGGGCACAAGTTGCAGTTAATTGTTTGCGGTGTTGAACGCGCTGTCAACTCTCATATTATATATCGGATCGGGCACAAGTTGCAGTTAATTGTTTGCGGTGTTGAACGCGCTGTCAACTCCCATATTATATATCGGATCGGGCACAAGTTGCAGTTAATTGTTTGCGGTGTTGAACGCGCTGTCAACTCCCATATTATATATCGGATCGGCCACAAGTTGCAGTTAATTGTTTGCGGTGTTGAACGCGCTGTCAACTCCCATATTATATATCGGATCGGGCACAAGTTGCAGTTAATTGTTTGCGGTGTTGAACGCGCTGTCAACTCCCATATTATATATCGGATCGGGCACAAGTTGCAGTTAATTGTTTGCGGTGTTGAACGCGCTGTCAACTCCCATATTATATATCGGATCGGGCACAAGTTGCAGTTAATTGTTTGCGGTGTTGAACGCGCTGTCAACTCCCATATTATATATCGGATCGGGCACAAGTTGCAGTTAATTGTTTGCGGTGTTGAACGCGCTGTCAACTCCCATATTATATATCGGATCGGGCACAAGTTGCAGTTAATTGTTTGCGGTGTTGAACGCGCTGTCAACTCCCATATTATATATCGGATCGGCCACAAGTTGCAGTTAATTGTTTGCGGTGTTGAACGCGCTGTCAACTCCCATATTATATATCGGATCGGCCACAAGTTGCAGTTAATTGTTTGCGGTGTTGAACGCGCTGTCAACTCCCATATTATATATCGGATCGGGCACAAGTTGCAGTTAATTGTTTGCGGTGTTGAACGCGCTGTCAACTCCCATATTATATATCGGATCGGCCACAAGTTGCAGTTAATTGTTTGCGGTGTTGAACGCGCTGTCAACTCCCATATTATATATCGGATCGGGCACAAGTTGCAGTTAATTGTTTGCGGTGTTGAACGCGCTGTCAACTCCCATATTATATATCGGATCGGCCACAAGTTGCAGTTAATTGTTTGCGGTGTTGAACGCGCTGTCAACTCCCATATTATATATCGGATCGGGCACAAGTTGCAGTTAATTGTTTGCGGTGTTGAACGCGCTGTCAACTCCCATATTATATATCGGATCGGGCACAAGTTGCAGTTAATTGTT
Organism: Tinea semifulvella; assembly: GCA_910589645.1. Lineage (NCBI taxonomy): Eukaryota > Metazoa > Arthropoda > Insecta > Lepidoptera > Tineidae > Tinea > Tinea semifulvella. The sequence goes on from OU342626.1 coordinate 8,375,208, forward strand.
TGCGGTGTTGAACGCGCTGTCAACTCCCATATTATACCTGTGTGTTTGAGCTATGATGCCGCGTGTGACTCCAGTGAAAGCATCAAATTCTGCAACATCTGGAATTTGGTGATAACCTCATTAAATCATAAGAAAGATATATTACGTTAGACTTGGCTGTATGGGCTAGACTCTTTGCCTTCCCTGTCACCTCCTTCATCATCTATCGGGAGAAGAGAACACAAAAAGAAAAAAACAAGCCCAAGGGTTCTGTCGCCAAAAAGTTCGATAACCGCTAATTACACTATTGAAATAATAATATACCTTTTTTGATTACATAACTACCTTCGGGACCCATTAAAAACCGAGATAGGCTCAAATCTTCCCAATGGGTCTCTTCCAAATGTACTGAAATAGGTATTTTATTATTTCAATGGTGTAGTTAGCGGTTATCAAACTTTTTGGCGACGGAACCCTTGGGCTTGTTTTTTTCTTTTTGTGTTCTCTTCTCCCGATGTATAATAAATGATTTGATAGGGAAGGTCTAGCCCATACAGCCAAGTCTAACGTAATATATCTTTCTTATGAGCCAATGAGGTTATCACCAAATTTCAGATGAATCGCGGCAGTTTATTTTTTTGCGGTTTTCCCGCGCTTTCAACTCCCATATTTTACCCGACGCGTTTGAGCTATGGTGTCGCGGTGACTCCAAATTCTGCCGCATCTGGAATTTGATGATCCCCAACTCGCTTATGAACTCTGTTATGAACATATATTATGCAAATAAATTATGTGTTTAGGACTGATGTATTTTGTACAATGTCCTTTAAAGACAATTTAAAAAAAAATTGACATCGTTAACACAGCTGAACTATTCATTATTTTTTGAAATACTAATTTTCGTAGATTTTGCATCTGCTTGGATAAATGTTACAAAAATAAAATGCATAAATTCATAAATCAGAGTTTTTATTTAATCAAACAAAACAATTTACACAAAAGAATCCAATCAACATTTTATCTGAAATTGAATTATGAATGCCAATTAGGTCCTTAGGATATCTTTAATATTAAAAACCATTCAGATAAAAATATAGTTTTTAAAATATTCCAATAGTATTAAAGGACTACTTAATCAATGTGCCAACTTCAATAAACTATAACTTAGAATTAACTTAATGTGGATTGGATCTTTTTGCGTAACAAAGTCCAATTTATTACACGACCAAGCCAACTAGACGCCTACGTAGGGATAGGGATCTACAGAGTGGTGAGAAGGGATAGAGAGAACAGACGAAGAGAAGAATGAAGTGAGGCCTACATATACGAATTTGTCGTTGAGGTATTTCGGTGTCGCAGCCTCATCGAGTAACTCTCCTTATTCCGAGGTTCCTGCGACTACGAATTGGTAGCCACTTTAACTTGGCGCGATACTCAAAGATGTGATCGTGTTTGCACAAACAAAAGATGAACCAGATGCGTTTAGTAACCGATCCATGTTGAGCAGCATCTCCGAGAGATCGACGCTACCTACACACGTCACCAGGGGGTGGAAACTCAGAACAACAATTATAAAATTCAGATTTATATAGAAAGTGCGCCGCCTAGTAGTTGGTAGGTTACATACAATCAATTGATTCAATTTACGTTACACGGCTTTCTCAAAAATGGCAGAAGCCATTCTCACAAGTTGCAGGCTGGCTAAAAATAAAAATACAAATTTCTGTAATAAGGGCTATAAGCTTAAGGATCAGAGGAACAAGAAAGCGAGTGAGATGGATAGGATGTGAGGATGGAGCAGGTATGTTTGAAGGAACGAATGAATGATTAAATGTGAATGAATGTTAGATAATTTTATATATTTAGTTTTCTGTATTTTTTAGTTATTATTGTTATTTAGTTGAAATTGATTCAATTTATTCAACAGGTCAGCCATTATTGTTGTCAACAGGCGAATCTAAAAAAAGTTAACGTATTGTGTAAGTCCTCAGTACAATGTGGCCCATCGCCAAGTCTAGGACGCTGTGTTCGAGGGGCTGTGATAATTGAACAAAAACAGTTTTTTTTTTTTAAATTTAGATGTGCAGTTAATTGGTTTCGGGCTCAAACATATTTTTTAAAATATAATACTATTCCTATATGCCCTATTTTTAACTTGTCGCATCAAGCGCTTTTTCCTTTTATTTCGTTTTCTTAGACTTGGCTTTTCTCTATGGTTTTCATACAAAATACAGTAACTTGATTTACTGTCAAGTCGAACATAACAATAAAAGCTATGCCTATATATGTATGGCACATTTCGTATCCTACCATCCACCTGACGGCGCTAGTGTTCGGGTGACGTCACTTTATCGCGAGAGTTGCAACTCTTTCCCCAATTAGTTACCAGTTACTATACTCTGTGGACGTCACCTTAGTCGAGTAGAGGAAGGAGTAAGCTTTGAGGTAATTTCGTAAAATTCCTTAAAATCGTAGAAAGGTCGGCTCGAACGCCACTACCAATGAGAAAACGACATCGGAGCACGTTAGCCGTCGCTCCCGGATTCACCAACACCAACTTCTGGAATCTAAATCGGCTGGCCAGCGTGGGGAGTGTATTCCAAATTTTCTGGAAGGCTCATAAACAGCGGAAGTTTCGAACTCTGTGTTGTAGGGGCTGTGACGATGACAATGTCGTAGCTCACAATACGCAAAGATTCCAATCTAGAACTTGAAAAAATGTTGAAAAATGATATATAAGTACGTCGATTTTGCGAACCGTACGAACGGTACCTGAGGCGGTACCTGAGGCGGTACGCGGGCGGGACAGCCGCCACAGCCAAGCGTCTACTTGGCTTGGTCAATACTAAACATATTTAAATTATGTTCGACAAAAAACATCAGGTGCATAATGTATTTCCATCGAGAAACCTCTCGTCTCGATCGGAATACGACGCCACACGAAGTGTCAATCAATTATTTTATTAGAGACGTTTTTATTTGTTCCTGTTTCTATGATTAATGTGGTACTGAAGCTAATTGAGAGAGCACGATACGATAAATACGAACTTTTCCGATAAAATACGATGGAAAAACATTACATCTGAAAACGTGTCGTCACCGATATCCATAGGCTCAAGGAACTTCTCTGGTGAATTTTATCAGTCAGTTTCGCAAGATTATACGAATATCAAACTTTAATAATAGGACATTAAGAGGACGCTTGTGCATCTTTCTCGCTCGCACAATTCAATATTTTCTAAGATTATTCAAGTCTATTTGGACTTAGGAAGTGGTGAAGAAAAAAAACCTTTGATGTTACCGTCTATTTGATTCTGATAAAAATATATTAAAAAAACAAGAGACATTCTAATGTCATTTATGATAAGAGTCTACTTTTTAGAAATGTTGTCTATTATAAGTTACTATTATAATAACTTACTAGGCAAATGTCTAAAATTATACATTTAAAAAATTTTCATATAGCTAATTTGAGACAGAGAAATATAGCAAAAACATATAAAATTATTTTACTAAAAACAATACGGAGCATTCCATGGATTCACCGTGCGGGAGCCGGGTCCATCGTATAGGGTAAGAGATGAGAAGAATGGTGGCCTCCAGCATTCTGCTCCTCTCCCTCCCCAACCAAATACTGTATGATTCCATTAATGCCGTCTTGGAAGCTCGTTCCATAAATTTATCTTGAAATGCCCGTAATTTTATTCCCTAGAAAGTTAACAGACTACAATGGGATGTATCACTAACTTTTTATCACGATAGATGGCGCATGATAGTTGGTACCTAATAGAACTGTCAGTTGCATAAAAAACTTGTATTTTTATTACGAAATTTATTATTTTCTGGATATATTACCGAAGTGAGCAGCTTTTAAGCGAAATCAAAGATATGGTGATCTCTAAATTGCCGTTCTATTAATTTAACCTTTTTTCTTTTTAAAGACGGTGTGCGCTTTCCTAATTCGTCTTTTAATGGTAATGTTAAGTTAAAATTCGTATTTCTGTTATAAAAATAAAAAACTAACAAAATATTTCAAAAATGATCCAACATAGGTGTAAACAAGGTACCATTGCCGCTAGCGACATCTACAAAAAGCTTTGCCTGATACACCCCATTATTAAGCAAAGACAAACAAAACACTTGAAAAATCTTTAAATATGCTGTAACGATTGTGCGGATGAAGAGGAATGCTGTAACGATTGTGCGGATGAAGAGGAATGCTGTAACGATTGTGCGGATGAAGAGGAATGCTGTAACGATTGTGCGGATGAAGAGGAATGCTGTAACGATTGTGCGGATGAAGAGGAATGCGTTACAAACATCATCTAAATGTGTTTAGCAAACAGTTTCATAGTTTCATTTAATAAACCAATTCTTGAATACTTATGGCCATCTCATCACTCACTTAAGCAACATCGTTAACCTAACCACATAAAGAACATCAAATCCTTTATTTTATATAGGTGTGCAAAATGCTTCAAATTTTACCATGATAGCTAACTAAAGGACTTGATTTTTCAAAGTCAAAATATCTTTATTCACATAAAACAGTCATGATACGTCATTATTTTAATTGAATCTACTCCTTAGCACTAAGGGACTAAGCAGCAAAGTGGTCGAAAGAGCAAGCTGTTAGCAGAAAACCAGCTTAGTAGATTCCAGTGACCTGTGGGGTGAGGCGGAGTACACAATCGAATCGTCTAAGATAGAAATGTCATAAGCTAGGAAGAATTTCCAAGCTTTTGACATTTCTGATCTTAGACGACTAGTTTTTGGACGATAGTGTACTCCGCTCCACCCCGCTGTTAATGTTTAATCTGACTGAGAAAGGATTCTGTAAGGTAAACTTAGCTAAAGCAGATTTACAAAATTGATACGAAAACTATATATTTTATTTTTCACTTCAAGGTCTAGCGGTTAAGTCCGTGGATTTAGACTCGGAGGTACCGGGTTCGATTCCTGGTCGGGACACAAAAATATTTATTAATGTAAATGTATTTATTTACATAATATTTAATTTATTTGTGATATTTCTTTCCTTTGGACGCTGGAGACATCGACGAGCTTGCCACTTGTCATGATTGGCCGGCAGTAAAGTTGGCTAAATGTCAATCCGCTTATTTATAAGCGTGGTTTCTGACCACCCCGAAGGGGAAACGGTCGTGATGATACTTTACTTCAAGTTCTATTTTGACTTAAGTACTTTATGTTGTCTGTGAATTTTGAATGGAGTGTATCACTAACTTTTTATCATGATAGATGGTGCATGATTGATGATACCTAATATAACTGTGAGTTGCATACAAAACTTGTATTTTTATTAAGAAATTCATTATATTCTGGATATAATGTCGAAGTGAGCAGCTTTTAAATGTACAAATCGAGATTCCCAAGCGAAATCAAAGATATGGTGATCACAAGATTGCCGTTCTATTAAACCTTTTTTTTTCTTTTTAAAGACGGTGTGCGCTATCTCAATACGTCTTTGAAGGTAGGTAACATTAAGTTAAAATGCATTTTTCTGTTATACAAATAAAAAACTACAAAAACATAAAAAATATGATGAGTCCAAGGTGTAGACAAGGTAATAGGTGGTAGACAGACTGAGGGTGGTAATTTCCCCAGTCTGCCGGGCCGGGGAAGTATCCAGCGTTCTTGCCGATAAACCCAGTAAAGTGTATCCACACGTTTCGGGATCAGGCTCGAATCGCCGTCATGCTCAGTCAAGCCGGCATAGTGTTAGGGACTGATGTCAGTCATGAGTCTCTGATTACAGTTGCTAACATTCATAGATCTCGCTCCTCACTTACCATCAGGTGGGCGCAAGGTCACAAGTCGTGCTAGTATTAAAATAAAAAAAAATTAAGAAAAACCATCGCCGCTAGCGACATCTACAAAAAGCTTTGCCTGATACACCCCATTATTATTAATTATATTTTAATAACATCACAGACATGTAAAACCTAATGTTTATAACAAATAAATGAAACTATTTAGCGTTTAGATAACATTATAAAAAATATGTAATGGCCGCCACGATATGTCGATGTTGGCTTGTGATTGGATATGGCAACGTTGATACGCAGTGAGTGACTTTAATTTGATCACGAACTTTGGTGCTTACGTATTAGAGTGGAGGCAAGTGAGATTCAATAAAATAACGATAATAATAATAATTATCGTTTTAACAGGAAGTGAGACTTATGCAAAATTGATAAGTGTGGACACTAATATAAAATAAAGAATGGAAATAGTATAGTTAACTTAATTTCTTAATCGTTGGTCAAAATCAAAACTTATTATACTTTTAGGGGGCGTCTATTAATTACGTGTGCCCCCCCCCTCCCCCCCTCCCCTCCCCCTTTCTCTTTTAAAATGTAATGAGATTTAGCTCTCCTCTAAATCTCACGTAAAAATATTCGGATGAAGTATATCTCTAAGGTAATTCGCGTAATTTAACATACTTAAAAATATATTTTCTAGAGGCAACCAAAATTACGCGATATTTGCCGAGAACCCCTTTCCCCCATGTGAGGTTGTGTGAGATTCAGTTCGACCACTGCCCCTCCCTAAACGCCTCACGTAATTAATAGACTCCCCCCCCACTTAACCTAAAAATTATCAATATTAGCTTCAGTCGACAATTATAGAATACATTTTATTGTAATTAACTAAGTTGTATTTTTAATAGGCACTGCAGCCATGGCTCATTCTTAATAGGCACTGCAGCCATGGCTCATTCTTAATAGGCACTGCAGCCATGGCTCATTCTTAATAGGCACTGCAGGCATGGCTCATTCTTAATAGGCACTGCAGGCATGGCTCATTCTTAATAGGCACTGCAGGCATGGCTTATTCTTAATAGGCACTGCAGGCATGGCTCATTCTTAATAGGCACTGCAGGCATGGCTCATTCTTAATAGGCACTGCAGGCATGGCTCATTCTTAATAGGCACTGCAGGCATGGCTCATTCTTAATAGGCACTGCAGGCATGGCTCATTCTTAATAGGCACTGCAGCCATGGCTCATTCGTAATCCGCCATTGGAATATCAAAAAAATGTTTCCTTTATCTAATATCAATTGTAACGTCAGTTAAGCTGAGCTCACGTCAAAATGACAAAATTACTTATATCAACTTTAATAGCAGTTAACTGTCAATGGGTATCCGTTTATTAACATATAACGTTTCCCTCTCGCTCGCACAATCCAATATTATCAAAAAGAATATTATAGAGAAATGAAGTCTATAACTTTCTCTGACTTGGAGAATCTCTAATAATGTTGTATTGTGCGAGCGAGAAAAAATCAAAGCGTTAGAAAATAAAATATGGCTGCTTAAAATTTAATAGGGGTACGTGGAGGTAGAAGTTTGAGGAACCTTGATTTTATTTAATGTTAAAAAACTATACCCTGTGAACCATCGACTACAGAATAACAATTACAATATAACAATCATTCTAAATCGTAATGAACACTGTTGTGTTTTTGTATTTAGATTAATATGTTACAGTAAAATCATGGACTATGTAATTTTTTTATTTTTTTTTTTCATTTTGGAAAACCAACAGTTGACTATTGTATATAGATATTAAACAGTAAATTCCCTAAGAACTATTAAAGGTTTTCACATATAAACATAAAATTAAATTAATCAAATTAACAAGCAAAGGAAGAAAACATCGCTACAAAAGAATAATAACAATGTAGGTGTAGGCCGTTTAAGGCCGTCTTATCAAGGGGAGCGTGGTTAGATATCTCTTACAGCACACTCGCCTTGTTCAACAGCGTCTTGCAAAATGCAAACCAAGTTAAGATGTTTAAATCATTATTCATTCCTCTCGCTCGCACAATCTAACATTATCGAACATTTTACAAGAGTACACTTTTAAGAAATGTAGTCTATTAACTTATTAAGGAATAAAATTACGTAAACGTTAGATGTAATAGAGAGAAGGAGAATGGTGGATGGCGGGCGGGAAGGGTTCCTCATAAGGGGACTAGAACCCGATAACCGTCTCACTTCACGGTGACATCATGCTTCTCATCTCTTATCCACACACGATGGACCCGACACCCGAACGGTGAATCCATAGAATGCTTAGAAATTTGTCTTCGTCTTTTATTAATAATAGATCAAACATTTCCCAAATCCTAACCCTTAGAAAGCCGACAAACTACATCCCTCAAAAGTCCGAACAAACCCCCGAAAATATGAGACTGTGCGAGCGAGACGTGCACTATAATACTCCCTACATTTATCATTTAATAACTGTCTTAACAAATTAAATAGTTAATCCCATTACTACTTATAAATTAAAAGCTACCTAAATAATAAAATTAAAAATAAACTAAACTATAAATAAAAAATGTCCTCTAGAGACGTCCCATCCGAGATAGTCCCAAGGAGACTGGCAACATTTCCCCTCTGTATAGCGAGGCTAATACGTTGGCAGAAATAATTGCCAGCCTTCCTGTCTCCAGTCCTTTCTGTGAGCCGCTTTGACAACTCCTTGGCCAAGCGCCTCGCTGACGGTCCCCATGGGCCCATCGTCTCGACCCCAAACGGCACAAACTCGGAACCGGAACCAAGGTTGGTATATTTGCGCAATTTGAGGTTCTCCACAGAAAAAGCCGCTCTCCCCGCACCTGACGAGGTCGCCTGGATGTGAGATGAGCCTAATGTGTCTACACACGTCGCGTCCCACACCAGAGACCTGCCAAGTGTCCCCGGCCCAACAGTCATTCCGTCGGGTCTCTTGCCATCGCTCCGCACAATCCCAGATGGTTCTAAGCTTGCGGGTACCCCAGCAGTGACAAGAGCCCTTCGGATGATGTCGTTGAGAGCCGCGGTCAGTGTATTTCGATCAAGGAGTGAGCCAACCGAGGCTGAGGGACAGACCTGACTCCCTAGTGGAAACGGCCATGAGGCGAGCCCGCTCTTTTCTGTATTACTACTTAAAATTGACCGAGACATATTATTCAAACTGTGCTCGATGTTGAATGACAAGAACGCGCGCTCCGCTTAATTACATAAAAAGTTGGATTGGATGAAAAAAAAGTTTATTAACAATGTCTTGTTTTCAGACGAATGAATAGTTATTGTAAAAACGACGACGTTCAAATATAATTTCTAAGAAATTTGTTTATTTGTCAACGAATTATTTAGTCCAATATTTGACTAATCAACTCCACAATAAAATATTTTAATTTTAACAACTAAATTATCAACTCTACGTTAAAATAAATTCGCTCCTACGAATATATAATATATATTTTATAAGAATATAAAAAATATATTTAAAAAGAATGAAGTTAGGAACGATACGATGACTATACTGCGTGGAATTCGTTAAAGAGCAAATATTTTTATATTATAATTAGAGATGAAACGGATAGTGGTTAGGCCGGATATCGGTTACCGAATATTCGGCAAGCTACGAGGCCGGAGCGCCGGATATCCGGCAACCGAATATTCGGCCCTTTATCGCGTTACATGACACGACCAGTTTGATTTGAAACTATTATTACCAACAAATGCAGAAAATTTGATATTCATTCCTCATAATGCCATTTGTTAATTTTGAGTATTAAGCTAATTAATAAAATAAACATTTTTGTCGAGTGATTATTAAAACAAAGTGTGTCCATATGGACACGTGGTGTGCTATCATTTTCCTCGTATAAAATGATGAGAATGTTTTGAATATAACTATCCCGCATCCGACCGGGTACTGAGTTACTATCCGGTATCCGACCGGATAGTAAAATAAGGCCGGATATCGGATAGTTACCGAATATCCGTTTCATCTGTAATTATAATCTAGAATAAAAATAAAGAACTACGTGTCTGTATTTTTATTATTCAGTAATAAAATCCTAAGTTACGGTGCAGAGAAGTTGTCCTAAAAATATCGCAACTCATACTGAACCTAATCAAGTAGGTGGCGAGAGGTCGACGACCGCGCGAACGTTGACTTACGTAATTCTTTCATTCTCTACTTCGTCTCTCGGCTGTGAGCGAGATCATCATTACAAGAGTATTAAATAACACTCCCCAGCGTTTAGGTATTTATGACGATGGATATCGCGATTTTAGATGCGGCCTTATTCAACATGTGTTTTGTTTTTCGGATTTTGATCTTTAAAAAAAAAAGTGCCAAGTGGAGCCTAAAAAAAATATTTGCTCTTCTGGCAATTACACGCGGCATAAAACTATACCAAAATCTCCACAATTTGTCTAATCAAATAGACTTTTTCGACAATCTGTCAAATTTAGTTATATTTTGAGGATTAAAAAGACGTAGTCACCTAAAATCGCAGTTTTTAACCTAAAATCTGTAATATTTATTATAGCACCACTTATATCTAGACAAAACATCATACACTAATAATAATAGTTTGAGATGCCACAGAGTTGAAAATCAACAGTTGCGCCCTCTAGCGGGTTCGTGCAAACAGGAGAACGCTTAAATTATACACTTATTTTAAAAAGTCTATAACTTATAGTTAAATCGATGGTAAAGTTTTTTTGCCTCAATTTGACTCTTGATGGCAAGTGTGTCCGTCTAGTTTTTGTGTAGATATTTATTTGTTATTGTGTTATTACTGTATAGTGTGTTGTGTAGTTGTTGTATAGTCCGTTGTGTAGTTGTCGTATAGTCTGTTGTGTAGTTGTTGTATAGTGTGTTGTGTAGTTGTTGTATAGTCTGTTGTGTAGTTGTTGTATAGTGTGTTGTCTAGTTGTTGTATAGTGTGTTGTGTAGTTGTTGTATAGTCCGTTGTGTAGTTGTCGTATAGTCTGTTGTGTAGTTGTTGTATAGTGTGTTGTGTAGTTGTTGTATAGTCTGTTGTGTAGTTGTTGTATAGTGTGTTGTCTAGTTGTTGTATAGTGTGTTGTATAGTCTGTTGTGTAGTTGTTGTATAGTCTGTTGTGTAGTTGTTGTATAGTCTGATGTGTAGTTGTTGTATAGTGTGTTGTGTAGTTGTTGTATAGTGTGTTGTGTAGTTGCTGTATAGTCTGTTGTATAGTCTGTTGTATAGTCTGTTGTGTAGTTGTTGTATAGTCTGTTGTGTAGTTGTTGTATAGTCTGTTGTATAGTCTGTTGTGTAGTTGTTGTATAGTCTGTTGTGTAGTTGTTGTATAGTGTTGTGTAGTTGTTGTATAGTGTGTTGTGTAGTTGTTGTATAGTCTGTTGTGTAGTTGTTGTATAGTCTGTTGTGTAGTTGTTGTATAGTGTGTTGTGTAGTTGTTGTATAGTGTGTTGTGTAGTTGTTGTATAGTCTGTTGTGTAGTTGTTGTATAGTCTGTTGTGTAGTTGTTGTATAGTCTGTTGTGTAGTTGTTGTATAGTCTGTTGTGTAGTTGTTGTATAGTCTGTTGTGTAGTTGTTGTATAGTCTGTTGTGTAGTTGTTGTATAGTCTGTTGTATAGTCTGTTGTGTAGTTGTTGTATAGTCTGTTGTGTATGGCTGCCCTACAGGAAGAACAGTTTGTCGCTGAGTTGCGGGGCCGGCAGAGTGTGCAGACAGCTGCCCACGAGCCCGGCGAGGCGGTGCGCGTACTGGCACGGCGCCGGCACGCGCACGGTCCCCGGCCAGTTGTAGTACAGGTGGCACAGCTTGTATGTGAGACGCTGCCAGATGTCCGGAGTCGTGTTGCTGTCGTCACTCACCACCACGTAGTGAGAGGGACTCACGGTTCCCTGGTTCACCTTCTGGGACACGATCAGGAAGTCGTACCTGGAAACATAAGTCATGTTATAACATAAGAACATGTTCAAGTGACATGTATACCATGGGACGTGTATAACATAAGAATATGTTCAAGTGACATGTATACCATGGGACGTGTATAACATAAGAATATATTCAACTGACATGTATAACATAAGAATATGTTCAACTGACATGTATACCATGGGACGTGTATAACAGAAGAATATGTTCAAGTGACATGTATACCATGGGACGTGTATAACATAAGAACATGTTTGAGGAACGAGTATAGGATAAGATTCTGTTCCAGCGATGTTTGGGGTTGTGTATGACTGACCAGTCCCTCCTGGTGATGTCGTGGTCCACGATGGTTCCCGGCGGAGGGTTTTCGAATCCCGAGTTGAGGGTCTTGAAGATCCTGGTGTTGATCCTCTTCTGCACCACGATGCAGGTGAGGGCGGGCCGGTACTCCTCCCTGAGCAGACGGAAGCACACCTTCAGCTGGGGGATCTCGTACTCCTGCAGGATCTTCAGCTGCCCGTCTCCTACTCCATCACTGGAATGGACACGATAAAACTATTAAAAAACTGAATCCGCTCCGTTAACTATACTAAATCTACAAATAAATCTTTTTATACATTCGCATGTCGTTTTCTATTTTTATCATTACATTCAGATTAAAGAAAAAAACATAAATAAATAAATAATAAAACGAAGATTACTTTCCGAAGTCGTGGTCAAGTTCCATCGGCCGTGGTCACTGGGACACTGCAGAAGGTCTACTCCTAAATAGAGAGTCGTTGTACTCCATGTACTGAGTGAGTGCGGCAGTGAGGCATGTAGTTACCGGTACATGACGACCTTGTCGGGCAGATGGTCGTTGTACTTCATGTACCGAGTGAGTGCGGCAGTGAGGCATGTAGTTACCGGTACATGACGACCTTGTCGGGCAGATGGTCGTTGTACTTCATGTACCGAGTGAGTGCGGCAGTGAGGCATGTAGTTACCGGTACATGACGACCTTGTCGGGCAGATGGTCGTTGTACTTCATGTACTAAGTGAGTGCGGCAGTGAGGCATGTAGTTACCGGTACATGACGACCTTGTCGGGCAGATGGTCGTTGTACTTCATGTACTGAGTGAGTGCGGCAGTGAGGCATGTAGTTACCGGTACATGACGACCTTGTCGGGCAGATGGTCGTTGTACTTCATGTACCGAGTGAGTGCGGCAGTGAGGCATGTAGTTACCGGTACATGACGACCTTGTCGGGCAGATGGTCGTTGTACTTCATGTACTGAGTGAGTGCGGCAGTGAGGCATGTAGTTACCGGTACATGACGACCTTGTCGGGCAGATGGTCGTTGTACTTCATGTACCGAGTGAGTGCGGCAGTGAGGCATGTAGTTACCGGTACATGACGACCTTGTCGGGCAGATGGTCGTTGTACTTCATGTACCGAGTGAGTGCGGCAGTGAGGCATGTAGTTACCGGTACATGACGACCTTGTCGGGCAGATGGTCGTTGTACTTCATGTACTGAGTGAGTGCGGCAGTGAGGCATGTAGTTACCGGTACATGACGACCTTGTCGGGCAGATGGTCGTTGTACTTCATGTACTGAGTGAGTGCGGCAGTGAGGCATGTAGTTACCGGTACATGACGACCTTGTCGGGCAGATGGTCGTTGTACTTCATGTACCGAGTGAGTGCGGCAGTGAGGCATGTAGTTACCGGTACATGACGACCTTGTCGGGCAGATGGTCGTTGTACTTCATGTACTGAGTGAGTGCGGCAGTGAGGCATGTAGTTACCGGTACATGACGACCTTGTCGGGCAGATGGTCGTTGTACTTCATGTACCGAGTGAGTGCGGCAGTGAGGCATGTAGTTACCGGTACATGACGACCTTGTCGGGCAGATGGTCGTTGTACTTCATGTACCGAGTGAGTGCGGCAGTGAGGCATGTAGTTACCGGTACATGACGACCTTGTCGGGCAGATGGTCGTTGTACTTCATGTACTGAGTGAGTGCGGCAGTGAGGCATGTAGTTACCGGTACATGACGACCTTGTCGGGCAGATGGTCGTTGTACTTCATGTACTGAGTGAGTGCGGCAGTGAGGCATGTAGTTACCGGTACATGACGAACTTGTCGGGCAGATGGTCGTTGTACTTCATGTACTGAGTGAGTGCGGCAGTGAGGCATGTAGTTACCGGTACATGACGACCTTGTCGGGCAGATGGTCGTTGTACTTCATGTACTGAGTGAGTGCGGCAGTGAGGCATGTAGTTACCGGTACATGACGACCTTGTCGGGCAGATGGTCGTTGTACTTCATGTACTGAGTGAGTGCGGCAGTGAGGCATGTAGTTACCGGTACATGACGACCTTGTCGGGCAGATGGTCGTTGTACTTCATGTACTGAGTGAGTGCGGCAGTGAGACATGTAGTTACCGGTACATGACGACCTTGTCGGGCAGATGGTCGTTGTACTTCATGTACTGAGTGAGTGCGGCAGTGAGGCATGTAGTTACCGGTACATGACGACCTTGTCGGGCAGATGGTCGTTGTACTTCATGTACTGAGTGAGTGCGGCAGTGAGACATGCCTTGAGTCCGTCCACTATCTCCTGTCCCTTCTCCTGGATGAACACACGAGAGTACCACTTCGTGAATTGCGGGTTGTATGACGCTACGAAACCTACAAACAAATTATACACTTCGTTACAACCTTCCAGGATATCATCATCTTCATCACATCTAGGACACAGTCCTACACCTCCACTGCTGGAATGAGCCTTCCAAACCAGAATTTGGTCTACACTCTCCGCGTAGATGGTTGGCGAGGGTTTGATGTTAACTTTAATGACAATTTAGTGACGAGTAAATACCGGCAATATCGTCCAAACACGTCAGGTATATGAAAAATAACAAAGCGGGAATAACAGAAAATAAACTGCAACTCGTGGCCCATAAAGTCTAAATTATCGTTTTCTATTAATTATTATTTACATTGTATGCAGCACATTATTAAACAAAATAACACTAAATTTGACTAACAAAAGCCACAGTAAAGTAATTTATAAAACAAAAAAAAAAATCTATAA